>JAHRHZ010000279.1:4011172-4046625 GCA_024137785.1 Ginglymostoma cirratum | reverse complement strand
ATGATGCTGCTTGACCTGCTGTGTTCATCCAGCCCCATGCTTGTTACCTCGGATTATTTTAATGGGTTCTGATTTGGATGTCACTAAGCAGCTTAACTGTTGCAAACCAGATGCAGGTGGACTTTTCAGCGTGTGCACTCTCCTGGATAGCGACCTACAAGTACTCTTATTAAATTTAGGTCAAGTCGGACTGTTTTGCTGTCTTGAGTCCACATAATGGCAGTAACTACAATGGCCGAGCCTTGGCTTTGTTTTGGGGTTTTGCCGTGGGCTGACCGAGAGTTCCTCTGTTAAAGATACGTCCTGAGTATGTCTGTGCAATTGTCTTCACTCAAGTGGTGTTCCTCAAGCTCAGTCGGACTGGCGAGTGTCCACTTCCATAGAAATACCCTGCACCCCATATGCTTCACTTGCCGCATTTTCCAATGATAAAGCCTGTTTGAAGTCCAGTTGGGCTTCAGCACGTAGGCAATTTTGCATGGTTACATCATTAATCCAACATATCAGATGGTCTCTCAGCATCTTTTTAGGGGTTAAACCAAAGTCAAATACCTCTGTCGTCTTATCTTGTCAAAAATCCTGATATGAATTCTCCTGGTTCTCGAATTGCCAAATGAAAACGATAGCATCTCAGAATTAGAGGTAATAATATTCCTTAACTAACTAACTCTGTCAACTCTTAAAAGGTTTTAGTATCTGATGCCTCAGGGAAAGTAGGCTCCCCTAATACCCAAGAAAGCTGCAGCTCCACAAGATGTCAGGAGAATTACTTGTTGCTTTTCATCTGCCCCAATGTCATTTGCCTGGAAAAAATAATATTCTTTCCATATGCTGGGCCCTGTCTCCCACAGGATTGAACAAGTCAAGGTTCCCAAATAACGCATGATGCCAGAAATGCTTACCCCTAACTCAAATTTGATTGTTGTGAGCAAATTTCTTCAGGAACATGCTTTACTCTCATCACCACTGAAATAACTCCACGGAGGATGGTATCCCGATTTGGTCACCAAATCACCCTTTATTTACAGACACAACAGTGCGGAGCTGAAGGAAGACAGCATGCCAGGCAGCATCAGTGAAGTGATGTTTCGGGTCTGGACCCTTCAGAAATGTGGAGGGAGAAGGGA
The DNA here is from genome assembly GCA_024137785.1 of Ginglymostoma cirratum. Taxonomy (NCBI): domain Eukaryota; kingdom Metazoa; phylum Chordata; class Chondrichthyes; order Orectolobiformes; family Ginglymostomatidae; genus Ginglymostoma; species Ginglymostoma cirratum. Next base: position 4,045,498 of record JAHRHZ010000279.1, on the reverse strand, counting down.
GGTGAGATGGTGATAAGTGAATGCAGGTAGGGAGTGGTGGGGATTGGTCAGCAGGAGACAAGATGGACAGGTTGTGTCATGTCAAGGAGATGGAGATGAGAGGGAGGGTTGGACATGGGATGAGGCAGGGGTTGGGGAGATTTTAAAACTGGTGAGTTCTATGTTTAGGCTATCAGGCTGTAGACTCCTGAGGTGGAATATGAGGTGTTGCCCTTCCAGTTTGTGTGATGTCATTGTGGCACTGGAGGCGGCCCAGGATGGACAAGACCCAGGGAGTGGGAGGTGAAGATAAAATGGTTGGCAACTGGAAGGTGTTGTCGTTTGTGGTGTACATCCTCACAGGCCTCCTAGCAGTAGCCAGAATGTGGGTAGAAAATAAATCAGGAGATAGAAAAGGCATGACTTTACATTGCAAAGTACATTCAAGGTTGCAAAAGTTCATACTTTTTCGGGTTTATTGCTCCATGGAACTTGCCGCTCTCCCTTTTATAAATCAATTTTGATTCCTGCTTGTCCAATCCTCTTATTATAGTCCGCCAACTGTATAATCTGATATGAATCAGCCTTTGCTACCGTGTAGACTTTGCTAATTTACACAAATTGATTTATGAATCTGCCATGGTTTTCTCAAGTCATCACAAGTTTTATGGAAGACAACATCATATTCCATCCAACTTTTTAAGCACATCCATATTTTCAATTCTGATAATAGAAGGTTGTTTAGAATTTTTCATTGTTTATTCAGTTTCAAATCATTCTGATGCTTTTATTTCGCTTCCTAATTTCTTCTATAATATCACTTTAACATCATAACAAAACACATTCACTGTTTTTTCCTTCCTGTCTGGAGTACTCACCATTTACATCACATCATTAAGTTTCTTTTTTAATTTGATGAAATCCAGTGAACATTATTTTTAATGGTTCCCCAGAGCCAGGTAACAATGTCAACCTTGATTCCAGCAACAAAACTTTGAACTTTAGCCTTTTAGTCAGCCCCAAATATCGTTGTTTGTTGAGCATTCTTTGGCCAACGTTTGCAATTTATCTCAGAAGCGTGACACATTGTACAGAACTGTAGTCTTTAAGCTTTTTGTTTAATCAATGTGAGGCATTAATTTGAATTATTTTCTATCAAATAAGTGGCACTGCAGGACACAATTCTGAAAAGACAATGATCATGCTGTCATAATGATCACTGATTTTTTTCTTTAAATCACTGTTTCCTAAAGCTGTCCAAATTGGGAAGTTAATCATTCAATTGAGTGACACATGACTGGTGAGAATAAACAACTCAGTTAACATCAGTTCAAGGGAAATGTTATTTCATTTCACCTCATGCAATTTGAAAGGACTAATCCTGTCATCTCTGTAGGAACATCCCTAATAGCAAGCAGTAACAAGGAAATTCCTTTATTCCAATATTAGAAACTCCTGATAATCAGCTCAAATCATGCTATTTAAAGATTGTGGACAAGGCAAAGACAAATTGCTTTATTCTCAAACTATTAATTATTTGAATATTTATGACATAAAATTGAAACTTTATTCAATTGTATTTCTTTGAGGTTTTTCATTCATTCACAAGACGTGAGTGTCACTGTCCAGATTAGCATTGTTTGCCCATCCCTAATTTCCCAGAGCGCAGTTAAGAGTCAACCACATTGCCGTGGGTCTGGAGTCACCTGTCGGCCAGACTATATAAGGATGATAGTTTCCTTCCCTAAAGGACATCAGTGAACTAGATAAGTTTTACCAACAAACAACAAGGGTTTCATGATCATCATTAGAACCTAAATTGCTGATTTTTCAGATTCCAAATATGTAATCCATATCTTGTCAAAAAATGAATTAACTTTTCCACTACAATTTTTGCCGTAGTTTCCCCAAGGGGACTGTCTCATAAAATCTTGTTGAATCTTCATTAATTGTTAACAGATACTGACAAGTAGTTTTAAGTTAGGATCCTACAAAATCTGTTAAGTGGGACAGTCATAGTCATGGAGGACAAGGGTAGCAGCTAAATGGTTCCTGCTAAAGGGTTTTTCAAAACCTGGTATCTGAATTAAGGGATTTCCCAACTAAAGTCTGACAAAATCTAACTGCACATTCATGCAACCTTCGCCAATTGGAATATTTTAGTATTTTAGCCTAGATTTTCATAATATCAAAGTAACTGCCATTGGCAATTTGTGAGCCACCCATTAAATTTCATTGTGATACTTGGATGGACTTACCACCTGATAGACTACTGCCCATTCTTCAATGACTGGCAGTTGATGTGATCTCCATTTCTGTACTGACACAAATAATAACACCCAGTATTGATTCTGAGTCAGTTTGGGTGGGTTGTTTGATATAATCCTCTCAGTTCAGGATCCATCTGATGCATTTCTGGAGAAGAAAATGGTCTAAGGTAGAATTTTTCTCTTGCCATTTCTCTGACCCTGGAACTAGTTACAACAGAAACAGGAAACAATCCAGGATGTTTTACCTGTAGCATCTGTTTGTTTCGCATCACTGGTTATTCCAATCCCTTTGGTGAGGCCAATAGTTTTGGAGCAGCCAGATCAGACCCAAGATAAATTCTTGCTATGTCTATCATTATTCCAATTCTGTCCAACTGACTAGTTTATAGTCTCCCTACATACCTCCAATTAATATGTTCCCTTCATTACCTCTGGAAGACAAATTTTATTAGCCAGCATTGGTGCTCAAAATTCTCCTAATAGCATTATTAATTTGCTTCCTTTGCTTCTAGCCGTTCTCCTTTATTATTTCGGTGTCCTTCTATTTGCTCCCTGAAGCTCTCATCTTTCCCGTCCCCAGATTTTCCATGCCTCCAGTTTCATGCTTGATTTCCATATGGTCATTTCTCTACACTGTGTAAATGAGATATCACTAAAGTTTCTGCCAGAACTGTTGCTTTTCACATCTTAGATATGTCTGCTACCAAAGAAGTATTAAGGATTGCTGGAAAACCATTTCCAAATTCTTCTACAAATCATTATTTTCCTCACATTCTCAAAATTTCCTCTAACTCCAGTGTTTAAGACCACTGATCACACATTTTCTCCTGAAAATTCCACAGATGTGTGATTAGGATTTTCTTTGAAACCTAAATTTTAATGGATAAGCTTCAGGGTCAAGTTTACAATTGTTGACAATTGCCCTTATAACACTGTCATATGTCTGAAGAATGATCTTGTGAAAAACTGGTGTAAACATTCATAACTGCACCACTCAGGACATTTGGTAATATTAAGACCCAGGTATCTTCTAGCCATTTCAACGTTACAACTCTCTTCAAATTAGTTGAAATATCTTCAACTCCATCATCTGTAAATGCAGGCACTAAACAAAGATTTCTGGAGAAATCAAATCACTCTTTGGAGTCAAAATTCAAAACAACTGTCTCTTCCTTCTGTCTTGAAGCTTCTTCCTCATCAAGAGGCTACATTGTCTGAGTTTTCTCTCCCTTTAAGTTCAATGTTTAAAATCCCATCTTTCTTTCACTTCCCCTTCTCTTTTGTTCTAATTTCTCAAGTGTTCTCCTCTCTTGCCAAATCAAGTTTTCTTACTGCCATTTCTGTTTTCTCATTCTCTACCCATTCATTTCTCATCCAACCCCCTTTCTAAATCAAGCATTTTCATTTCACTAAGCATCTCATTATTCAGAGATCCTGCTTTTATTTCTACCTTCAGTTTATTAATTTAAGTCCAGCCTCAGTCGAAGATTTTGAATAATCCACCGTTACATTTCAGGTCTATTGTACCCTGAAGGTGGCAACGCAGGTTGATAGAGTGGTCAAGAAGGCATACGGCATGCTTTCATTCATTGGACGGGGAACTGAGTACAAGAGTTCGCAGGTCATGTTACAGTTGCATAGGAATTTGGTTCGACCACATTCGGAATACTGCATACAGTTCCGGTTGCCACATTACCAAAAGGATGTGGATGCTTTGGAGAGGTGCAGAGGAGGTTCACCAGGGTGTTGCCTGGTATGGAGGGTGCTAGCTATGAAGAGAGGTTGAGTAGATTAGGATTATTTACATTAGAAAGATGGAGGTTGAGGGGGGACCTTATTGAGGTCTGCAAAATCATGAGAGGTATACACAGGGTGGATAGCAAGAAGCTTTTTCCCCAGAGTGGGGGACTCAATTAGTAGGGGTCGCAATTTCAAGGTGAGAGGGTAAAAGTTTAAGGGAGATATGCATGGATAGTTCTTTACGCAGAGGGTGGTGGGTGCCTGGAACGCGTTGCCAGCGGAGGTGGTAGAGGCGGGCACGATAGCGTCATTTAAGATGTATCTCGACAGATACATGAATGGGCAGGGAGCAGAGGGATACAGATCCTTGGAAAATAGGTGACAGGTTTAGATAGAGGGTCTGGATTGGCGCGGGCTTTGGGGGGGGGGGGGGGCGGCAAAGGGCCTGTTCCTGTGCTATAATTTTCTTTGTTCTTTGTTCTACATCTTCTACCCCTAGAAAAGTCTTTGCAAGTCAAAGCCATTTTAAAATTCCAACTCAATATATTTTCAGAACTCTCCTGTTTCTATGGTCTGTACGTCCGCACACTCATGTTTTAAGAATCACAAGTATATCTTAAATGCAACAAATTTCAATCTCACAAAGAACTTCCGCTTTTTTATGATCCCAGCTGATGGTAGTACCGGACAAGTCAGATCCCAGAATTAATCCGGCTTGATAGATTGTAATACTTTTTGTTTACCATGGAAGTCATTCACCAAACATATTCACAGTAAGCTATTTGAAATACATTATTACGGACATCTGAAAGAATCATTCCTTTAATTGTAATCATTAATTTTAAAGACACTCTATCCCTAATTATGTTATCTCGACTTCACACTTTCATCACAAGGAGGCTTCTTTTCATCCTCTCTCAAAAACAACTGTTCAGTTACAACAGACTTGAGAAGCTCAAACTCTGCCTGGAGAAGGTTGAGAGGATATTTCACAGAGATAGTCAACATCACAAGGGGAGGCTGGAAGGACCAGAGAGAAACTACTCCCATTGTTGGGAGAATGAAGAACATGACACAGATCTAATTGGAAAAAGATGCAATGGCAGCATGATGAAAAGTTTTATCATGCAGTCAGTCATTACAATCTGCCTGACTGTGTGGTGGTGGCAGTTTAATCAAAGCTTTGAGAGAGAATTGTAGTTAGTGGAAGAGGCTGAATGTGCATCGCTACAGGCAAAAGAAAATTACAGCACAGGAACAGGCCCTTCGGCCCTCCAAGCCTGCGCCGATCGAGATCCTCTGTCTAAACCTGTCATCTATTTTCTAAGGCTCTGTATCCTTTTGCTCCCTGTCCATCCATGTACCTGTCCAGATACATCTTAAAAGACACTAACGTGTCTGCATCTACCACCTCCGCTGGCAACGTGTTCCAAGCACCCACCACCCTCTGCGTAAAGAACTTTCCACGCATATCTCCCGTAAACTTTCCTCCTCTCACTTTGAAGACATTTAAGTAGCACCAGATGAATTGCTCTTAGAGACATGTGCAGACATAGCAGCTAACTGTCGTCCTTTGATGGAGTAACAATTGGATGAACTGTCCTAATGATGCAGAGTTGTGATTCATTTTGTGTAAGTACATCACCCCACCACCAGTGCTGTTAGGGATGAAGTTCCAACATTTTGATTGAGTGGAAGAATGGCAAAATATTTCCAGGTCATGACAAATGTGACTTGGATGGGTCTCATTCCCTTACACTTGCTGACTTTGTTTTTCTAGTTTATTATTTGATGTGGTGTCACTGGAAGGACAGCATTTGTCGTCCAGCCGTATCGACCCTTGAACTGACTGACGAGCTCAAACATTTCGGATCCAGTTACCAGTTAATTCTAATGACACGAATCTGCAGTCAGGTGGAGGCCAGATCCAGGCTGACAGATTTCCTTCCCTTAGTAATAAGTGAACCAGATTGAATTTCCCACAATCCAATGTGATTGTAATGGTAATCATTACTCAAACTAGCTTGCAATTTCAGATTTTATCTATTGAACGATGATTTATTGAATTTAAGTTCCACTAGCTGCTATGTTGGCATTTGAATCCATATGGCAGCACAATGGCTCAGCAGCATAGACCCGGATTCAATTCCACCCTCGGGCCTGCATGGGTTTCCTCTGGCTGCTCCAGATGTGCAGTCTAGGTGGATTGGCCATGCTTAAATTGCCCATAATGTTCAGGGATGAGTAGATTAGGTGGGTTATAGGGGGAATAGGTCAGTGTGGACTTGTTGGGGCAAAAGGGACTGTTTCCACACAACAGGGATTCTATGAGATTCTCACGGCATTAGCCAAAATCTCTGGATTACTTGTTCTGTCATTACTACTGTGTTGCACTACTCCTTTGGTGGTAGAGGTTGTGGGAGTGGAAGGAGTCAAAGTTGATGCAGTGGTTCTTGTAGATGGCATTATAGAAGGAGGAAGGAGTAGAGTAATACAAAATGGACACAGGCCCTTCAGCCCTGACTGGTCCATGCTGACCATGACGCCCACTCAGCTGGTTCCAATTGCCCACATTTGGTCCATATTCTCTCTGAACCCTTCTCATCCATGTACCTATCCAAATTTTTTTTTAAATGTTGCTTGCCTCAACCACTTTTTTGGCAGCCTATTGCATATATGCATCATTCTGTATGTGAAGAAGTTGCCCCTCAGGTCCTTCGTAAATCTCTCACCTTAAACCTATCCCCCTAGCTTTCTACTCCCCATCCCTGGGAAAAATACTATATGCATTCATCCTATCTATGCCCCTCATAATTTTATGCACCTCAATAATGTCACACCTCATTCTCTTATGTTCCACGGAATGAAGTCCCAACCTGGCCAACTTCTCCCTATAAATCAGGCCTCCTAGTCCTAGCAACATCCTCGTAAATCTTCTTTGCACACTTTCCAGTTTAACTATGTTTTTTCTACAACAGGGTGGCCAAAACTGTACACAATACTCCAAGTGCAGTCTCACCAATGCCATATACAACTGTAACATACTGTCCCAACTCCTATACTCAATGCCTCAATGGATGAAGGCCAGCATGCTAAATACTTTTCTTCACCACCCTGTCTACCTGTGACACCGCACTCAACGAACTATGTATTTGTACTTCTAGGTCCCTCTGTTCCACAATAATCCTCAGGAACTTACCATTTACTGTATAAGTCCGAGAGATAATACGAACTGCAGATGCTGGAGAATCCGAGATAACAAGGTGTAGAGCTGGATGAACACAGCAGGCCAAGCAGCATCAGAGGAGCAGGAAAGCTTGATGTTTCGGGCCTCGACCCTTCATCAGAAATGGGGGAGGGGAAGAGGGTTCTGAAATAAATAGGGAGAGAGGGGGAGGCAGATAGAAGATGGATAGAGGAGAAGATAGGTGGAGAGGAGACAGACAGGTCAAAGAGGCAGGGATGGAGCCAGTAAAGGTGAGTGTAGGTAGGGAGGAGATAGGTCAGTCCAGGGAGTGGGATGAGGTTAGTAGGTAGGAGATGGGGGTGCAGCTTGAGGTGGGAGGAGGGGATAGGTGACAGGAAGAACAGGTTAGGGAGGTGGGGACGAGCTGGACTGGTTTTGGGATGCGGTAGAGGGAGGGGAGATTTTGAAGCTTGTGAAATCCTGCCCTCTTGACCTGTCCGTCCTCCCTGGACTGACCTATCTCCTCCCTACCTCCCCACCTACACTCACCTTTACTGGCTCCATCCCTGCCTCTTTGACCTGTCTGTCTCCTCTCCACCTATCTTCTCCTCTATCCATCTTCTATCTGCCTCCCCCTCTCTCCCTATTTATTTCAGAACCCTCTTCCCCTCCCCCATTTCTGATGAAGGATCGAGGCCCGAAACATCAAGATTTCCTGCTCCTATGATGCTGTAAAGTACTACTTTGGTTTGACTTTCCAAAGTGCAACACCTCACACTTATCTGTATTGAATTGCATTTGCCAATCCTCAGCCCACTTCCCCATCTGATCAAGATCCCTCTAATTTTTGACAACCTTCCTCATTATCAACGATACCTCCTAATTTTGTATCATTCGCAAACTTACTAATTATGCCTTGTACATTCACATCCAGATCATTTGTGTAAATAACAAAGGTCTCAGCACCGACCCCTGTGGCACACCACTAGTCACAGGCCTCCAGTCTGAGAAACAACCTTCAACCATCACCCTCTGCTTCCTACCATTGAGCCAATTTTGAATCCAATTAGCCAGTTCTCCCTGGACCTCATGTGACCTGACTTTCATGACTAGCCTACCGTGCGGCTAGTCAAAGTGCCGTACTAAAGGCGTTGTCAAAGACCTTACTAAAGTCCATACAGACATCCACTGCCCTATCCTCATCCTCCTGGTGACCTCTTCAAAAAATTCTGAAAGATTTGTCAGACATGACTTGCCATGTACAAATCCATGCTGACTATCCCTAATCAGACCTTGACGATCCAACTATTGGTTGATTCTGTCCCTCAGTATCCTCTCCAATTACTTGCCCACCATGGATGTCAGACTCACTGGCCTGTAAGTTCCCTGGCTTGTCTTTGCTACTTTTCTTAAATAATGGAGCAACATTAGGCCCTCCAGTCTTCTAGAACTTCACCAGAGGCTAAAGATGAAGTAAAAATCTCTGCAAGGGCCTCTACAAAGTGCTGATCGTGCACACTTTGAACTACACGGTGTTATAGCTCGATTGTAAATGGATTCACATTCCAAACGGCCTAATCCTGCCCCTATTTTCTACGTTTCACACAGTGCAGGCTGAAACACTCTTCTGCAAATTGCAGTGATGCTAGTTGAAGCATATTTTTCAGTTTGTGATAATTAAATCTTTGTTTGAATCATATTCGTAAACACCTTTATGATTAATGCAGAGAGACAGAGCCAGAGTTAGGTCACGTCAGCAACAATCTCGTTGGATGATCAACTGGCTCAAGGCCTAAATGGCAAACTTTTGCTCCTAACAGTAATACCAGTGGAAGATGTAAAATGTTAATGCAATGGGTGAAAGTATCAATCCAGGTTCACAGCTTGTACCCCTCATCTCCAACAGAAGACTCAAGCCATTCACAGTTTAAATAGATTAAGTATATTTATATTATTGAATATATAATCATACACACAAACAGGGAAACATAAGGCACATTAATAATAATTTAAAAATGGAAACCAACATGCAGACACTGCTATAGTGGTCTGTATGTGTTGGTGATTCAGACAGCTCACATACAATGGCTGAATGGTGACCTCCTGTTCTATAACCATTCTGTGGATCGTATGTGCTAGGATACAAGTGTCGAGTGCCTTCATATCAAATTCACTGGATATTACATTCCCATGAGGTATTGCAATCACAGGGAAATCTGTCCAACATTTTACAGCATGTTGGTGAATCAAGATTTGCCGAGTTTGTTACGGGTGGTTCTGGGCTACATATCACAATGAGGTGACAGGTTCATTATTCTCCTCTGCATATCAAATCTTTTGAATGTACTTTTCTCTCTCCCTTATGTTGGATGCAAATATCACTCCAGAATTTTGACAAGGGAAAGTAATCCTCAGTTGGAAAAGTAATGTTAACCAGGAAGTCAGGCACCAAGGGTTCAGATGTGGAGAAGTTGTTTCCCCTTGTGGAAGGCTCTCAGACCATAATCTCAGAGTAAACAGTCACCCAGTTAGGGCAGAAATGAGAAATAATTTCTTCTCTCAGAGCCTTGTGACAAACATAAGGGGTGGTGGTGATTCTGTGGAATTCTTTTATCACAGAGGGTTGTTGAGGCTGGGTACTGCAAGTCTGAGATTGACAGATTTTTAATCATTGAGACCATCACAGTTATCAAGAAAGGCACAAAAGTGGAGCTGATGATGATTAAGTCTGCCATGATTTCAATGAATGGCTGAATAAACACAATGGACTGATGTCTTACAGTCTTCAATGTGACGTTTGAAATTCTTCGACAGGATACTAGCATCTCTAGCAAGACCATCATTTGTAGTCCATTTCCAATAGCCCTTGCACAGCCATTTCAGAGGGCCACTTTGTGGAAGTGCCAGTGTTGGACTGGGGTGGACAATATCAGAAGTCACATAACACTGAAAGTTGGCATGCAGATGAAGCAGGAAGTGAGAAAAGCTAATGGCATGCTCTCTTTCGTAGCAAAAGGATTTGTGTATTGGAGCAAATAGGTCTTGCTGCAGTTATACTGAGCCTTGGTGAGGCCACACCTTGAGTATTGTGTACAATTTTGATCTCCTCTGAGGAGGGACATTCTTGCGATCGAGGGAGTCCAGCAAAGGTTCACCAGACTGACTCCTAGGATGGCAGGACTGACATATGAGGAAAGACTGGTTCAACTGGGCTAGTTGCTGGAATTTAGAAAATGAGAGGGCATCTCATAGAAACATATAAAATCCTGATAGGACTGCACAGGCTAGATGCAAGAAGAATGTTCCCAATGGCAGGGAAGTCCAGAAGAAGGGGTCACAGTCTAAGAATAAGGGGTAATCCACTCAGGACTGATTTGAGGAAGACTTTCCTCATTCAATGTTGTGAATCTGTGGAATTCTCTCCCACAGTTCATTAGATATATTCAAGAGGGAGCTGGATGTGGCCCTTGTGGCTAAAGGGATCAAGGGGTACGGGGAGAGGGCAGGAATTGGATACTGAGATTGCCTGAAGATAGCAAGAACTGCAGATACTGGAGCAGAGTCAATAAAGTGTGCAGCTGGAGGAACACAGCATTGAAATGGGCAGTGCAGGTTTGGGGAACAAGGTTTGAAACTGCAGGTGGGAGGGCTCCTGAGGTAATGAGGTTATTGATGGTCCTGGACGTGAAGGGTGTAAACCCAAAATGCTAACTTTCCTGCTCCTCTGATGTTGCCTGACTTACTGAGATTGCATAATTAGCCACGATTGTACTGAATGATGGTGCAGGCTCAAAAAGCTGAATGGCCTACTTCTGCACCTATTTTCTACGACACCAGGTTATAGTCCAAGAGATTTATTTGAAATCACAAGCTTTCAGAGCACTTCCTTTGTCAGGTAAAGTGGAGTCATCTGACAAAGGAGCAGCACCCCAAAAGCTTGTGATTTCAAAGAAACTTGTTGTACTATAACCTGTTGTTGTGCGACTTCTGACCCATTTCAGAGGACAGTTAAGAATCAACTGCATTGCTATTGTTTTGGAAATGCATGTAGACCAGAATGTGTAAGGATGGAAAATTTCCTTCCCTAATGGTAATTAGGGGTTTTACAACAACTCATTATAATGGTGACGGGCTAGCTTTATACTCCTGATTTAATAATCAAATTTAAATTTCACCACTTAGAATCTCTACAGTATGGAAGCAGATCAATTAGCCCATCAAGTCCACAGCGACACTCTGAAATGCATCCCACCAACACCCACCCCCTACCATTTCGTATAACCCTGCATTTCCCGTACCTCATCCACTAGCCTGCAAATCCCTGGACACAATGGGCAATTTAGCATAGCCATCCATCGAACCTGCACATCTTTGGACTGTGGGAGGAAAGACGAGAACCCGGAGGAAACCCACGCAGACAAGGGGAGAATGTGCAAACTCCACACAGACATGAGTCTCTAGCGCTCTGCTAACCACTGAGCCACTGTGCCTTAATTTGGTCTGGCGGAATTTGAACCACAGCATCAGCCTGGGACTATTAGTCAATCAAAGTCGGTAACATGAACACGACATCACCACCACCCCAGGCATTTCAGGACATCTTTGCAGTATTACAGTTGCACACCAAGTAGTCATTTTCGAATACAAGGGTCATAAAATTGGTGACTCTTGGAATACTGAACCTGGAGGCTGCAACACAATTACTGGAATTTGACAGCACTTAAGCAAATAAGATTTCATACTTGCATTTGCTACATTTTGTTAGGAAATCAACACAGTCTTAGGCTTTTGTTGCAGAACAGAATCTAACTCAAAACAATACAATTAAGAAATGATGATTTACAGGTTGCAGCAAAGTACATGAGGATCAAAACATCAGGAGCCAAGGATGACGGGATACTTGAATTGGCTTGGTACCTAGGACTTGATAAAGAAAGATTCAGTTCTGTTAGTGATCAAGTACAACTGGCCAAAATTGAAACAGAAGTTAAAGAAAGAAAGGGTGATCTAAGAAATAAATGAGAGAGATTTTAAGAATTCAAAAATGAATCACAAGTCCTGATTATGTAAGATGTAGTGGGCAAGGAAAAGTGAGGACAACTCAGGAAAAATTCCTCTTAATTTTGATTGTCATTTTGTACATAAATGTTTGGGAGAAAGGCACAAAGATATAGTGTGTGTAGAAAACGGCATCAAATCTGAATTAGTTAAAGACATGGAGCATGCTTCCAGATGTTTTGATAAGAAAGGTTTATTTCTTTAAATATGGCACATGTGATAAGGAAAACTGATGTATGTTATGCTTAAGAGTTGATGTCAGAGGCTTTACAGGCAGAAATTTAGAAAGAGAACGGGTCATACGTATATAAAATTCACTTGTGAAAAGGAAATGAAGTTTGATAGATGTATATAGATCAATGAAGGTGGAACAGAACTTTCATAATTTTAGTGAGAGGTTTTACGTGAAGGAATTTTTAAAAAATCTCTTTGGGGTTAAGGTCTCAGGTGGAAGACCACATAGTTCATACAATAAAGAGCCCTGGGAATGGCAGACAATGGAGTTAACATACAAGATGACCTGCATTAGGCCACACTTTATAATCTTCAAACAGCAGGTGGGACCTGAACTTGGCCCTCCTGGTTCAGAGATAGGAACAGTACCAGGACAGCACAACAATCCTCTCCCAGCACCTTGAAAGTTGTGCATACTATTGGCAGCAGCTGTTGCTGTACATAGTAAAGATTGCAAGAGCCTTAGATTTCTTCAGACAGACTGCGAAATATACACAGCAAAAATGTTTACCTGTACCTTAATCAATGGTCCTATTTTGCTTGTCAATGGTGTAGATTTCTTATTAGGCAATTACTTAGCTGGGTAGAAGTCAATTCCAACTGTTGAAACTAAAGTTATACAAGAAATGTCAAGTGTCTTTCTGTAAACGTGCTACACAAATTATGGTTCGGACTAAAGATGTGTCCAAAGAGTCAGAAATCCAGCCTCCGAAATTGAAATTTTTTTTTATTCATTCACAGGATGAGGCTGTCGCTGGCTAGGCCAGCATTTACTGCCCATCCCGAATTGCCCAGAGGGCAGTTCAGAGTTAACCACATTGCTGTGGGTCTAGAGTCACATGTAGGCCAGACCAGGTAAGGATGGCAGTTTCCTTCCCTAAAGGACATTAGTGAAGCAAATGGGTTTTTCTGACAACCGACAGTGGATTCATGGTCACCATTAGACTTTTAATTCCAGATATTTATTGAATTCAAATTCCACCAGCTGCTGTGGCGGGATTTGAACCGAGGTCCCCAGAACATTACCTGGGTCTCTGAATTAACAGTCTAGCAATATTGCCTATTGCTATTAGGCCATTGCCTCCCCTGAATGAAGTAGATGCATCAGGCAGAAGGAGACATGTTAAAGCCACCTCAACTTAAAAGATGGAAAATCGGTGAATCAAGTGTGACAAAGCAGACAGCAACAGTACTCAAAAATGAATGATGAAACAAAGGTAAGGAATGCTTTTAAGTGGAAAAGCTCAATCCAGAGTTGACATTATAGAGCTGCAAGATTGGATACTTATCCTTAGAAATAAATGAAAACTTAAAAAACAAGGTAGTTCCTCTTACTGGAATGGAATCAGTAAAGCAGCAAAACAAATTTACTCAAGAAAAGAACAATGGACTACTTTCACACGAGGAGGCAGTGTTAAACATACACTTTCTGGAAAATAAAACCAAACGGTTAAATTGTGGATTAAACAAGATGTGGCGAAAGCAATTATTACAAAAGATAAAAATGGCGTTCAGTTGGAAGAAACAATTTTGAAGACTTGAGACATTAGCAATCAAGCAGACATGGAAGAAAATGGGTGATCAGGAGTTTAAACTGAACAAATTCTGTTTCAGACACAGGAGATTCCATTTCGGGTCTGATTTTAAACAGCAATGGAAAAGTTCAAGAAGGCAGTTCACCACCACCTTCTCCAAGGCAGTTAGGGATGGGAAATAAATGCAGGCCTAGCCATTGACACCCACATGTTGCTCAATCCAGACAGGAAGAAGCAATATGACAGGTGATCCCTCCTTGGGTTCTAATTCACAGCTTCAAGTACCCAGAATCCAGATGATGTGCCAGCAATCAGCACAGTGTTCTTAACAAAGTTAGCCATAGACTGCTTTTAAAAAAGTTATATTGAATTGTGCACAATGTGAAGAATGCAAAATTAAGGTAATATCTTGATTGACATCCCAACCACCATTTTAGAAGTTCAGTACTTCCACAAAGATTGCAGCACACAGATGTGTACCACGTACAAAATTTAGTGGAATTTCATCAAGGATCCTGAATAGCATGTTCTGAACCCATATTTCTACTACCTAGGAGGAGGAATGCAACAACTACATTAGAATACTAACACCTGTAAGTTTGCCTCTAAGTTTTCCAGATGGGGGGAAATTACTGATCCTTCATTGTTTCCAGGTTACCCTCCTGGAGTTGCCCATCCCCACTGTGGGTGCACCTATACAAAATAGACTGAACACAGTGCTTCAAGAAGTCGACTCACCATCACTTTCCCAAAGCATTCAGGGATGCCCACATTACATGAAAAAATGAAGAGGGCAGCAAAATGTCAGAATTAGAAATTGTTGAACTTAATGCGGAGTTTGGTAGGCTATAATGTGGCTAATGAAAAGATAGGCACTTCCAGTTCAATCTTATGTTGTGTCTACAAAGATTCTTTTAAGATTTCCATGAGGTGCAGCGTGTTTCACTCAATAACAAGTGATACTAGTGAATCCCAAATCCACTCAATGATAAAAAAAAATGAAAGCTACAACTGTTTGGTCAGTGACACAGATTTGCAGACAGAGGGGAAGAGGGCAATATAAACCAGTGAGACCCGAACTAAATGTTCTTTCCTGATTTGTCACAGAACTTGATTTTCAGGGGAAGACAGCCATAGATCACCAAATTTGAGACGCTCAGAGATGCATTCTTCTTTAACACAAAAAGGTTTGCTAATTATTGGTCTGGTTTCAGTTACTAAGAGTCTGAAGGAACCCAATTTTATTAATCCCAAAAGGGAAAAAGATGTTTGTACAATCTCTGACAAACGCCTCAATTCTCCACAAGTGTTGTGGATCTGTGGAACAGTGCTTTGACTTTCTTTCTGGATGAAAACAATGGCTTTATTGTCTTTATTTCTTCCTGATTTGGATAGAACTATTACATGCAAAGGAAGAAACATTTCCTTTTGTTCAGCTTTCAAGTAAATTTTGGCCGAAGGTGGAGTTCAATGCATACCATTTGGGTCCATGCAGAATTTTGTTTAGGATCTTCACTCAAGTATATTCTAATTTCTCCCTGGTTTGGTGTTCATTTTGGCGCATATATGGTGGGCTGAAAAGCCTCATTCTGCACCATAATGATTCTATGATTCATGTCTTGCCTTGTACCTTTAGAAACAAAACCTAAGTACCTTTATATGTTAAAGGTACATAAGAGAATGAAATTTTTCATCTTCTGGAGTCTGTGGTTAGAAAATCACATCCAGTTTTAGATTTCACAACATGAGACACTGACAACAAAAGCAGGGAGATTATTCTGAGTTTACATAAAACTCAGGATAGGCCTCAAATAGAATAATGCAGACAGATCCGATCACTGTACTTTAGTAAGCAAGTGAGGGTCTTGACAGGATACAGAGAAGATTTATCAGAATGGTTCAGAGATGCGGGAACTTTAATTATGTAGAGATAACAAGATGTAGAGTTGGATGAACACAGCAGGCCAAGCAGCATCAGAGGAGCAGGAAGGCTGACGTTTCAGGTCAAGACCCTTCTTCAGAAATGGGGGAGGGGAAGGGGATTCTGAAATAAACAGGGAGAGAGGGGGAGGTGAATAGAAGACGGATAAAGGAGAAGATAGGTGGAGAGGAGACAGACAGGTCAAAGATGCGGTGTTGGAGCTGGTGGGGAGTATGGAGCAGACAAGGGAGTCACAGAGACAGTGGTCCTTCCGGATATCTCTGATACCTCTCTCTTCTGCCTGGACCTCTCTGTCGCCATCTGTGGCATCCACCTGGAAACCGATATCCATTTCAAGCCTTTCCTGCTCCTCTGATGCTGTTTGGCCTGCTGTGTTCATCCAGCTCTACACCTTGTTATCTCAGATTCTCCAGCATCGGCAGTTCCTACTATCTCTTTAATTATGTAGAGATAGCAAGGACTGGAGATGCTGGAGTCAGAGACAACACATTATGGAGCTGGAGGAACACAGCAGGCCAGGCAGCATCAGAGGAGCAGGAAAGTTGATGTTTTGGGTCAGGACACTTCAGAAGACCCAAAACATCAACTTTCCTGTGATACTGCCAGGCCTGCTGTATTCCACTCTACTTATGTAGTTAGCTTAGAAAATCCGGGTTTGTTCTCCTTGAAGCAGGGAGATGAATTCAGATTTAATATAAGTGTACAAGACTCTGACAGAACTAAATAAAATGTGCTGCAGAAACAAAGGATGTCTAACAGCATTTATAGAGAGAGAAACAAAGTTAATGTTCAAGTCCAAAATGACTTTACTCTGGTGTGATTCTGAGGAATGTGTTTTGATCTCCTTACCTGCACAAAGATGTACTTACCATCGAGGGAGTACGTCAAAGGTTCACCGGACTGAATCCTGAGATGGTAGTCTTATCATCCTAGGAGGAATTTGGTCAACTGCATCTGTATTCACTGAAATTTAGAAGCATGAGATGGGATCTCATCGAACACATACATTTCTGACAAAATGGGCAGACTTGGTGCTTAGCTGGTGCTTCCACTGAAGAGAAAGTGACAGGGGAGGGGGAAAAGAAGAGAGAGAGAAAAAGAAAGGGGGAGAGAGCGTGCATGCACCTACATGTTTTTGTGTGTGTGGGTGAGAGAGAGAGATAGAGAGAGACAGTGAGAGAAAAACAGATAGTGTGAGAGTATGAGAGATAAAAGGTACTGCAGATGCTGGAGAATCCGAGATAACAAGCATGGGGCTGGATGAACACAGCAGGTCAAGCAGCATCATAGGAGCAGGAAAACTTGACGTTTCGGGCCTAAACCCTTCATCAGAAATGGGGGAGGGGAAGAGGGTTCTGAAATAAATAGGGAGAGAGGGGGAGGCCGATAGAGGATGGATAGAGGAGAGGATAGGTGGAGAGGAGGCAGCAAGGCCGAAGAGGTTATGAGAGAGTTGCAGTGGGAGACAGATTCCCTGAGGTTTGTCCGGAGGGAGGAGGGTAACTTCTTCAGGGTAGGCATCCTTAGAAGAGGCTTCGCAGTGGAGTTAAAATTGTATCAGAGATAAAAGGTACTGCAGATGCTGGAGAATCCGAGATGTGTCTTTTCATTTGAAAGGGTGGTCAGCCTGTGGAATTTTCTACCACAAAAGGCTACGGTGGTGAAGTCACTGAACACATTTAAAAAATGAATTAGATAGATTTCAGGCTTCAAGTGTCAAAGAGTATGGGGAGAGAGCAAGAGTATGGCAATTAGATAGATAATCAACCATGTTCATGTTCAAGTGTGGATTCTATGGGCTAAAACAAGCTACTCCTGCTCCAATTTTCTCTACAAGGATGTTTCCGCCTCCTATTGAGTGGACAGATAAAAATACTCGGCCTCTGCTATTCCTCCTTCCTATTATTAATTCTGCACTATTAATCCAATGGTTACTTTTCATTTTTAAAAACATGCAGATTTTCTTCATGTTAGTTTCTTGCTAGTTCTCTCTCTCATTCAGTTTTGTTATATTATCAAGTCTTTATGGGTCAGCATGCAGAAAAGTGAAGATAAGGATACAACCAGATCAGTCATGATCTTATTGAATGGCAGACCAAGAATGAAAGGCCAAATGTCCCACTCCTGATCCTACTATTTCTGTTTTTGTGTAAACCAAGAACAATTTATATTTACGTGACATCTTCAAGAAGGTGGTGGCAGAATAAGCAGCATATGGGCTCCTGTGCTCTTCATTTTGTTTTTTTTTATTTTCCTTTTACCCCTTTTATTCTCAAACTCACCTAATAAAGACAGCTCTTTGGCTGCTTGACCTGCTGTGTTCATCCAGCCCCATGCTTGTTATCTTTGGCAGGTGGTGGTTTTGATAGACTCTGGAGCAGCAGCAGTGTCTTCAGACGCAGCATGGTTGCAGAAATGGTCAGTTAGCCTGTAAAGCCTGGAGCAGGACTCTCGCTTCTGCGTGGAGTAGGCCCCTGGAGTCAGCATGGCATGGAGCCTGGAGCTGGATTCTGGCAGCAGCATGGCGTGGGCTGGGAGGCCTGGAGCAGGACACCCTCGGCAGTGTGGTGTGGGCTAGAAAGCACAGAACAGGACACATTCTCGGCAACTTCATGTGGGCTGGAAAGCCCAGGGTGGGACATCCTTGGTGGTATAGCAGTGGGGAAGGAAAAGTTGGACTCTCTAAGTTATTTTTCTTTATTTTACTCTAAGTTAATGTGAATGGTGCCTATGCACGGGCAATGGTACACAGTTTTCTCTGTATTTTATATTGAATATATGTGACAATAAAGGATATTCTGGTAATAAAATATCTCAAAGTTTTTCCACAGAGTGTTATGATACAAAAACTTGACATTAAGCTATGTAGAGTTACTAGGGCATATGACTGAAAACTTGGTCAGAGAGCGAGAATAACAGATTATTTTGAAGACGAGACAACGATGGAGGACTTTTGGGAGTGAATTTCAGAGCTTTGGCTCAAAATTACAACTCTCAGGTTTTAACCAGCCAATGAAGTACTTTGGAACAGCAGATATTGCTGTAATGCAGGAAACCCAGGGAAAGGTACGTCACAGTGGTATTCTCACTTGACTAGTGATCGAGAGACTTAGGCAATGCAATGGAGAACCGAGTTCAAATTCCACCATTGCAGACAGTGGAATAATACAAAGACAAATGGTGGAATTTGAATTTTAAAATGAATCTGGAATTAAAAGTCTAATGGTTACCAAGTTACCATTGTTAATTGTCATAAAACCTGCCTGGCTCATACCAGTCCTCAGGGACGGAAAGCTGTCTCTACCTGGTCTGGCCTACATGCAACTAGGAAGGGCACAAATAGGGCAGAAAGGAAGAAATTTTTCCCCTTAATGGAGGAATCAACGACAAGGTGGCATTAATTTAACATAAGGGGCAGAAGGTTTAGAGGAAACATGAGGAAGAACTTCCTCACCCAGAGGGTGGTGGGAATCTGGAACTCACTGCCTTTAAGGGTGAGAGCAACAGAAACCCTCTTAAGCACTTAAATGTTTAGATGTGCACTTGCAATGCCAAAGTATGCAATGCTGTGGACCAAGTGCTGGAAAATTGAAATGAAACAGTTAGGTGATTGTTTTCGATCGGCAAGGACGTAATGGTCCAAAGGGCCTTTTTCTGCACTGTAGATCTCTATAACTTTATGACTGCAGACCCACAGCAATTGTTTATTTCTTCACTGTTGTCACAAATGGCCCTCACAAACCACTCACTTGTATTAAATTGCTTAAAAGCATCAGTAAAGGAAGGAACCCTGGCCACTGACGAATATGCAAAGTTCCCCTCACTAAACTTGGGGCTACTGCTAAAATTTGGACAGCCGTTTCACAGAAAACTCAAGCATCAGCCTGATGTAGATCATACGCAGAATCTTACCCTGTTTTCCTATGTTCCAGACAAAACCATTACAATCCTTGGCAATGTCCTGTTTCTCTGATAAGACAGATCCAACAGAGGTGGCAGCACAGTGACACACAGGCAGGAGAAAGTTGCCCAGGAAGTCCTCAACATCAAATCCAGACCCCATGTAGTCACATAGTACAAGGTCAAGAACAGTCAAGGAAAATTTACACTCATACCCACCCACTGGTACCCTCCTCCACCCACACCCCATGGCGATGAGTCAGAGCTCCCGCCGGTGAATGTCCCAGGCAGCACTGAGGATGGCAAGGGCACAATGTACTCTGAGTGGAGTCTTCGATAACCGCTACCCAAAGGTGGCTCAGCAGCACCACTACTGACAGAGCTGTTCAAGTCCTAAAGGATATAGCTGCTAGCCGAGACCTGCAGCAGGTGGTAATAAAACTAATGAACAGGAGAAAACATACAACCTTATTTCTCCAGTCTGCCTACCACAGATCTATCTGTCCACGACAATATCAATAGGATTGCTCAAGACAAAGTCCCACTATCACATTGAGAATACCCTCCAATCATGTTCTATGCACTATGACTGTATTAAATGGGTTGAACTTCGAGCGACTGGGCATCCATGAGGTGCAGTGGGTCATCAGCAATAATGAACTGAACTCCAACATAATCTGCAATGGAATAGAAGGGTCCACAGACATTCCCATCCTTACTGATAGGGAGCCCAACAGATCAGTGCAAAAGCGATACTGAAGCATTTGCATCAATCTTCAGTCTGAAGTGCTAAATGGATCATTCATCTCTGTCTCTTCCTCTGGAGTTCCCAGCATCACAATCTTCAAACAACTTGATTCATTCCACAAGATATAAAGGAACAGTTCGAGGCCCTGACAATATTCCAGCAATAGTACTGAAGACTTGTGCTCCAGAACATGCTATGCCCTGGACTAAGTTGCTCCAGTACATCTACAACACTGGCATCTAACCAATAATGTGAAAAATTGCCCAGGTAAGTCCTGTACACATAAAACAGGACAAATCTAACCTGGCCAACTACCATCCCATAAGTCTATTCTCAATCATCAGTAAAAAGTGATGTAAGGAGTCATCAACACTGCTATTAAGCAGCACTTAGCAATAACCAGCTCACTGATTTTCTGTTGCACTTCTCTCATGGTCACTAAGCTCTTAACCTCATTACAGCCATTGTTCAAAAATGAAGAACTCCAGTGGGGAAGGAGAAGTGACTGCCCTTGATATCGAGGCCACATTTAACCAGATGTGGCATTGAAGAGTCTGAGCAAAACTAGGGCTGACTGGAATGAGGAGAAAACTGGCTACTGGTTAGAGTCATACCTAACACAAAGAAAGATAGTTGTGGTGGTTAGGGAACAGTTATCTCAGCTCCAAGTTCCTCCTCATCCTTGGCTCAATCACCTTCAATCGCCTTTCTTTGACCAGATGATCAGAAGCGTGGGTGTTCACAGATATTCAAACAATCCATGTATAAATGCAGCAAGATCTGGACAACACCCAGACTTGGCTATCAACCTCTGGTTTAGTCCTGTTGGACGTGACCTGTACTTGTCCAAACAAAATGACCTATACCTGTCAATACAAAGTGATCCGTACCTGCTTACGCCAAAGCGGCCCATGTTTGAAAGACACAAAATGGCCGACAAGGGTTACAACAAAATGGGACAGCCTGATCTAACATTTAGATGAAACATAATCATACCTTTAAACAAGACTACTCCAAGGTCAGCAAAAGAACCTTACCACCAACCATCCGTGATTAATTCCAGCCTCATTAATGAAAGGATGATTGTCCCAGTAAATGAATAACACCAGGTGCAGGTCTCAGCCCATGAACCAGCCAGAATAACTCCCTAAACCACTGCAAAGACAACAGCTAAAGTTATTTCATAGTAAATAGTTGTTTCTTTGAAGTTACTCACAATATTAAGAAATAGGTTCTAGTTTATTCTTCAGATAAACACAGAAGCAGTTTTCAACATAAAGGGTAGATACACATATAACCAAAGTATACTGACAGGGTGATGACGACAGGGTGGGGAATGAATAAAGTACATGGAGATGAGGACCAGGCAAACAAAGTGATAGCTGATGATAAGCCGAAATCTTAAGCCAACATTCCCCACCTACTTTCAGTTCTGACAGGGGCTCATTGGACTCAAAACGTTGACTCTGCTTTCTCTTCACAGATGCTATCAGCCTTGCTCGGATTCCTCAGCAATTTCTGCTTTGGTTTCAGTCTTCCTAACTCCATGTTGAGAATTTTGAGGGGGGTGGTGGTGGTGTTAACAAAACACCACAGGGAGTACTGGGACAGTGGCAGGCACAGACAACTGTTGTGGTTCGCCAGAGCTCAGGAAGTAGACAGGGTTAAACAACCTACCAGTGTTGATGCTCCAGCCTCCTCCCACCTGTCTTCAACACAACAGACGATCTCCGGGTCAGAGTGTGTATGGTTGAAATTTGGACCTTGCTATTCCTGATATGTATTAATGATCTGGAGCTGGTGTGCAGATGACATTAACCTTGTAAGAACTGTAAACTGGGGGGGAGGACAGTGTGGAACTCTGAAAGGATATTGATAAGTTAGTGGAGTGGGTGAAATGGTGGCAGATGAGGTTCAATGCAGGTAAGTATGAGATGTACTTCAGAAGGAAGAACATTGAAAGATAATATAAAATGAAAGGGAACAACTAAGTAGTGTGCAGATTTCAGAGAGTCTGGGTACATGAGTGCATAACTCATTAAAGCAGCAAGACAGATTCAAAAACAAAGTCGCTGGAAAAGCTCAGCAGGTATGGCAGCATCTGTAAAGGAAAAAACACAGGGTTAACGTTTCAGGTCCGGTGACCCTTCCTCAGAACAAAGGTAGATTGTTTCATTCATTCATTTTCAGGACTTGGGTGTGACTGCCTGGTCCAGCATTTTCTGCCCATCCTAGTTGCCACTGAGGTGGTGGTGGTGGTGAACTGCCTTCTTGAACTGTTACTGTCCACTTGCTGTGGGTTGACCACAATGCCATTAGGGAGGGAATTCCAGTGACACTGAAGGAGTGGCATATATTTCCAAGTCAGGATGGTGAGTGGCTTGGAAGGGAACTGCAGGAGGTGGTGTTCCACGTATTAGCTGCCCTTGTCCTTGTAGACAGAAGTGGTCGTGGGTTTGGACAGTGCTGTCCGAGGATCTTTGATCAAATTCTGCAGTCCATCTTGTGGACAGTACGCACTGCTGCTACTGAGTGTTGGTGATGGAGGGAGCCGATGTTTGTGGATGTAGTGCCAATCAAGCGGATTGCTTTGCCTTGGATGGTGTCAAGCTTCGTGTTACAGGAGTTGCACCAGTGAAAAGTATTCTATCACACTCCTGACTTGGGCCTTGTAGATGGTGGACAGGCTTTGAGGAGTCAGGAGGTGAGTTGCTCGCTGCAGTATTTCTCACCTCTGACCTGCCCTTATAGCCAGTGTTTTTGTGATGAGATCAGTTCAGCTTTTGGTCAATGGTAGCCCTTGGGATGTTGATACTGAGGGATTCAGCGATGGTAACACCATTAAATGTCAAGGGACAGTGACAGATTGTCTCTTATTGGAGATAGCATGGCAATTGTGTGGCAATGTTACTTGCCAATTGTCAATCCAAGCCTAGATACTGTCCAGATCTTGTTGCATTTGAACATGGACTGCTTCAGTATCTGAGTTGTCGCAAATGGTGCTGAACATTATACAATCATTAACAAACATCCCCACTTCTGACCTTATGATGGAGGGAAGGTCATTGATAAAGCAGCTGAATATGGTTGGACCTAGGTTACCCTCCTGAGGAACTTCTGAGGAGATGCCCTGAAGCGGAGATAACTGACCAACAACCCTGAAGAAGGGTAATACCCAAAACATTGGACTTCTCCTATCCTCCAGATGCTGCCCAACTTGCTGTGTTCTTCCAGCCTCCTGTTTGTCTACCTTGGATCCAGTATATGCAGATTTTTGGTAACAACCACAATCATTTCATTAGGTATGATTCCGGCCAGCAGAGAGTTTTACCCAGTCTGTGTTGACTCCATAGAAACACAGAAAATAGGAGATGTAGGCCATTCAGCCCTTTGAGTCTGCTCCACAATTCGTATGATCATGGCTGAGCATCCAAACTAATACCCTGGTCCTGCATTTCCCCCTACCCTTTGATCTCTTTAGCCCCACGTGCTATATCTAACCCCTTCTGGAAATCATATAATGTTTTGGCCTCAACTGCTTTCTGTGGTAGTGAATTCCAGAGGTTCGCCACTCTGAGTGAAGAAGTTCATCTCAGTCTGAAAGGGTTCACTCCACATCCTTGTACTGTGACCCCTGGCTCTGGACACACCGGTCATGAGGATCAACCTCCTGCATTAACCCTGCGTATTCCTGTTAGAATTTTATAGGTTTTAAGAGATCCCTCCTCACTTGAGCAAATATAATCTTAACCAAATCATCTTCTCCTCATACGTCAATCTGCCATCCCAGGAATCAGTCAGGTAAACCTTGGCTGCACTCCCTCCATAGCCAAAACATCCTTCCTCAGGTGACGAGACCAAACAGCACACAATATTTCAGGCGTGGTCCCAACAGGGCTCTGTACAATTGCAGCAAGACATCCCTGCTCCTGCAAATCCTCATGCTATGAAGGCCAACTTACTACTTGCCTGCTTCCTCTACGACTGCAACTATATGCTTACTTTCAGTGGCTGGTGTACAAGTACACTCAGGTATCACTGTCTGGGAAAAGGGTCAGTGCAATCTCCATTCAGGTAGTAATCCGCCTTTTTATTTTTGTTACCAAAGTGAATAATCTCACATTTATTCACATTATACTTGATCTGCCATGCATGTGACCAGTCACTCAACCCGTTCAAATCACACTGAAGCATCTTCCTCACAGTTCACCCTCTCACTCAGCTTTGTATAGTCTGCAAAGCTGGATATGTTACATTTAGTTCCCTTGTCTAAATCATTAATATATGTAGTGATTAGCTGGGGTCCTAGCACTGATCCCTGTGGTACTCCACTAATCACTGGCTGCCATTCCGAAAAAACTTTATTTAGAGTCAGGCAGCATGGAAAATGGCCCCTTAGCCTAACTCTTCCATGCCAACCAGGTTTACTGAACTGAACTAGTCCCATTTGCCTGTGTTTGACCCATTTCCCTCCAAACGTTACCTATTCGTGTACCTCTCCAAATGTCTTCTAAATATTGCAATTGTACCTGCCTCTACCACTTCCTTTGGCAGCTTGTTCTACACACCCTCTGTGAAAACGATGTCCCTCAGGCCCCTTTTAAATCTTTCCCTTCTCACCTTAAACCTACAGCTTCTAATTTTGGTCTCTCCTACTCTGGGGAAAAGACCTTCGCTGTTCACATTATTTATGCCACAAGCCCTGGAAACAGCCCTTAGTTTTTCTTAATATTCAGTGAGGAAAAGTCTGTATGTAGCTTGCCTGTGTGATCTGGGGAGAAATGGAAGGCATCACATCCGGTGAATGTGCAGAAAGTCACTAAAAGGAAACGCTGACAACCTTGTCAGTTTAGTATGAGATTTTAAAGAGAAAACAGGAGTGATGCTCCATTGAGGGCGAGTGTCTGTTTTGCTGAGAAAAGGGGCTGACTCTTTCATTTTGCAATTTGTGATAAGATCTTTCCAAATTGTTTCCTATGTCGAATTATATTTTCCTCTTGTGTAAGAAGCTTATGCTATTTTGTCAAAGGTATACTGGTAGTCTCCTGTGACTGCATTTAGTAACCAGGGTAGAGAAATCACAAAAGTAAAGGTTCCAATCTAGAATCGGTTTGAAATCTGTAATGCCGCTTGCTGGAATCATAAAGTGGGAGCTCTTCACTGAATTTAAGAGAGATCTATGAATCTTTGAAGAAATACGTACGTGGAAACATTGGGATTAAGAACAGTTGTTGTTGTGATGTCTATTACATTGGTTCTACTCATGTTCTTTGTTACCCTGTCTGCTAACCAAATTTCTACCCATTTTAATAGGAGATACGAAAGGTCTTTTCCCTAGGGTTGGGGAGTCCAATACCAGAATAAGAGAAGAAAGATTTAAAAAGGGCCTGAGAGATAACTTTGTCCTCAAAGGGTGGTTCATACGTGGAATGAACCACCAAACAAAGTTGGACAGGTGCACAAATAGGCAAGTTTTAGAGGGATATGGGCCAAAAAGTTGGAAAAGGGATTGTTGTGGTCAAGATTGCTTGAATAATAGAAACATAATGGGCAAATTGATACTTTTCCAACAAGTGTTGGTAACTAGATGAACTTCGGCTCAGAGTTGATGAGCTGGAGTCTGAGCTTCAGACACTGTGACATGTCAGGGAAGGGGACAGTTAACTGGATGCTGTCTTTCAGGAGGCAGTCACACCCCTTAGATTAACTAGCTTGAATTCGGTAAGTGGTCAGTGACAGGAGGGTGTGACTACTAGTGAGGCAGGTACAGGGATACAGGACGTGCTGCTGGGGGAGCCTCAGCCCTTGTACAACAGGTTTGAGATTCTAGCTCCCTGTACAGTACAGACAAGAACGGGGGGGGCGGTGCGCGCGCATGTGAGTGATGTAGTGGTGTAGGAAATGTGCAAACTGCCCACAGCGCCATGGTGCAGTGAACGATTCAAGTGGTGAGGGGAGAAAGAAAGGAGAAATGTAGTCACACCTGAGGATTGAATAGATGGGATAGTTGGGGAATAGACATTTTTTTGTAGTCATGATCAAGAGTCTCAAAGGCCGTGTTGCTTACCTGGTGCCAGGGTGAAGGATCTCTCATCTGGGTTGCAGAAGAACTTGGAGCAAAAGGGAAAAGATCCAGTTGTCACAGTCCATGTAAGCACTAACAATATCGGTGCAACGAGGAAAGAGGTTCTGCTGAGGGAATACAAATAGCTAGATGCTAAATTATAAAGGAGAACCACCAAGATAACCTCTGGATTACTAGCTGAGCCACAAACTAATTGGCACTAGGTCAATCACATTACAGAGAAAAATGCATGGCTCAAAGATTGGTATGGGAGAAATGGATATGAAGTCTTAGGTCATTGACCCTGTATTGGGGAAAGAGGGAGCTTTTCCAATGGGACAGGCTCTACCTGAATCATGCTGGGACCGACTCCTGGCAAATTGCATAGCTAAGGCTGTACACAAGACTTCAAACAAAACTAGTGGGGAGGGTTCAGTTGTATGGAAAACTAGAGAGCCTATGTTAAAGGAGAAGGGAGGAGTGCACATTAATGATAAGGCTATTACCAGAAAATGAAAGGTAGGGGCTGAGTCCATGAAATGTTCTCTTGCAACCAGGAATTGGACAAGGGCATAATTTTGTAGCTATCACTGAGATGTAGTAACAGAGAACCAACTCCGGAAGTTGAATGTCCAAGGGTACACGGAGTTTCGGAAGGACAGACAAAGAAAACAGAGGTGGTGTATCTTTGTGAGAAAAGGATGAAATCAGTGCTGTAGTGAGAAATGATTTTGGAACTGGAGATCAAAACATAGAATCAGTCTGGGTAGAAATAAAGGAAGAGCAAGGCAAAGATGTTGTCAGTGGGAGTAATCTACAGGTTCTCTGACGTTAATCCCACAGTAGGACACAGTATAAACCAGGAGATACTGACAGCTTGTTAGAAAGGTACCATAACGATCATGGGTGATTTTAACATGCATACAGACTGGATTACTCAAACTGGTGAGGACATATAAAGAACTAGGAGCAGGAGAATGCAAATGTGCTCACTGACCCTGCTCTGCGATTTAATACAATCATGGCTGATCTCATCTTGGCCTCAACACCATTGTTCTGCCAGCTCTCCATAATCCTTCACCAATTAAAAATCTATCTCCTCCTTTAACTTATTCAATTTCGTCTATCACACCCAGCAGTAGAGAATTTAATAAATTCACAACCTTCAGAGAAAAGTAATTCCTCATCGCTGTTTTAAATCTGCCATACCTTAGCTGGAAACTATAATCCCTCGTAGATTGCCTTCCAATAGGAATCATCTGTTTTACATCTACTTTGAGCATCTTGCTCACCTCAATTAGATTCCCTCCTATTCTTCTAAATTCTAGCATGTATAGGCCTAAACTCTCAATCTCTCCTAAGACAAGCCTTTCATCTCTGGAATTAACTGGTGATAAGTATATCGATATAATAATAAGTATATTATAGATAAGTATATAATAATAAGTATACTGTTTTGGATACTAGATAACAAGGAGTAGAGCTGGATGAACACAGCAGGCCAAGCAGCATCAGAGGAGCAGGAAGGCTGACGTTTCGGGCCTAGACCCTTCATCAGAAATGGGGGAGGGGAAGAGGATTCTGAAATAAACAGGGAGAGAGGGGGAGGCAGATAGAAGATGGATAGAGGAGAAGATAGGTGAACAGGAGACAGACAAGTCAAAGAGGCAGGGATGGAGCCAGTAAAGGTGAGTGTAGGTGGGGAGTTAGGGAGGGGATAGGTCAGTCCAAGGGAGGACGGACAGGTCAAGGGGGCGGGATGAGGTTAGGAGGTAGGAGATGGGGGTGGGGCTTGAGGTGGGACGAGGGGATAGGTGAGATGAAGAACAGGTTAGGGAGGCAGGGACGAGCTAGGTTGGTTTTCGGATGCGGTAGGGGGAGGGGAGATTTTGAAGCTTGTGAAATCCACATTGATACCATTGGGCTGCAGGGTTCCCAAGCGGAATATGAGTTGCTGTTCCTGCAGCCTTCGGGTGGCATTGTTGTGACACTGCAGGAGGCCCAGGTTGTCTGAGGAATGGGAGGGGGAGTTGAAATGGCTCGCGACTGGGAGGTGCAGTTGTTTATTGCAAACCGAGCGGAGGTGTTCTGCAAAGCGGTCCCCAAGCCTCTGCTTGGTTTCCCCGACGTAGAAGAGGCCACAACGGGTACAGCGGATGCAGTATACCACATTGGCAGATGTGCAGGTGGATACTGTTGGGGGGGATGACATACCAGGGGAAGGCCATAGCGGACAGGTCTCTGGCACTGAGCCTGGCCCTGTGGAACAGAAGGGAAGAGGGGAGAACAGGAGAGCAATTGTAGTGGGGGATTCAATGGTAAGGGGCACAGACTGGCGGTTCTGTGGGCGCGAATGAGACGAACGGATGATACGTTGCCTCCTGGGTGCCAGGGTCCATGACGTCTCAGATCGTGTCTTCAAGGTCCTTAAGGGGGAGGGTGAGCAACCAGCAGTTATGGTACACATCGGTACCAATGACATAGATAGAAAAAGGGCTGAGAATGTGAAAAACAAGTACAGGGAGTTAGGTTGGAAGCTGAAGTCCAGGGAAAACAGGGTAGTTATCTCTGGATTACTACTGGTGCCACGTGATAAAAGAAATACGGAGAGAGCGCAGCTAAACACGTGGCTACAGGGCTGGTATAGGAGGGAGGGCTTCCATTATGTGGATAATTGCAGCACATTCTGGGGAAGCTGGGGCCTGTAAAGGAAGAAGGATGGGTTGCACCTGAACCGGAAGGGCACAAATATCCTGGGAGGGAGGTTTACTCGAGCAATACGGGATGGTTTAAACTAGATTGGCAGGGGGTGGGGAACAGGATTTGTAATTCAGAGGATGAGGTATTCAGCCTTCCAACAGACACAGCAGGGAGTGAGGTTGTTCATAAAGAAATGCGGTCGGTGGAGCATAGTTGTGGACACAGGGATGGTTTGAAGTGTGTATACTTCAATGCTAGAAGTATCAGAAATAAGGCGGATGAACTTAGTTCCAAGTACTGACCCTTGCTCTACGATGTTGTGGCCATTACAGAAACTTGAGTAACTCAGGGACAGGAATGGTTGTTGGAAGTTATGGGATTTAGGTGCTTTAAAAGAAATAGGGAGGGTGGTGAAAAAGGCGGCAGAGTGGCATTGCTAATAAGGGCTAGTATAGCACCAACTAAAAGGCAGTTCGAGAATGATGTGTCTACAGAGTAAGTTTGGGTTGAGGTCTGGAACAAGAAAGGAGCAGGCACTTTGTTGGGGGTTTTTTACACACCCTCTAATAGTTGCAGAAAAGTGGAGGAGCGGATTGGGAGGCAGATACTGGAAAGGCGCAGAAGTCACAGGGTTGCAGTCATGGGTGACTTCAACTTTCCAAATACTGATCGAAAACTTTTTAGTTGTACTAGTTCAGATGGAGCGGATTTTATCCAGTGGGTTCAGGAAGGATTCCTAATACAGTATGTAGATAGACCAACACGACGAGAGGCCACTTTGGATTTGGTGCTTGGCAATGAACTGGGCCAAGTGTTAGACCTGTTAGGAGGTGAGCATTTTGGCGGTAGCAATCATAACTCTGTTACTTTTACAATAGTCATGGAAAAGGATAGGTACATACAGCCGGTAAGGTTTATAACTGGGGGAAGGGTAATTACAATTGTGTTAGGCAAGAACTGGGTAACACAAAATGGAAACAGATGCTGTCAGGGAAGAGCACTATAGAAATGTGGAGATTGTTTAAGGAATGCATACGGAGTGTGATCGATATGTTTGTCCCTAGCAAGCAGGGAAGATGCGGTCGAGTGAGGAAGCCATGGTTCTTGAGAGAGGTCAAACGACTGGTTAAGAGGAAGAAAGATGCTTATATAAGGTTTAGGAAACAAGGAAAAGGCTCTACAGGGATACAAGTTAGCCAGGAAAGAGCTGAAGAAAGGGCTGAGGAGAGCTATAAGGGAGCATTAGAAAACCTTGGCAGATAGGATCAAGAAAAACTCCATGGCTTTTTACACCATATATGAGGAATAAGAGAATGACCAGAGTACGGGTAAGGCCGATCAAGGATTGTAAAGGGAATTTGCGCACGGAGCCTAAAGAGATAGGAGAGGTCCTTAACGAATACTTTTCTTCGGTATTCACAACTGAGAGGGACCTCGTTGTAGAAGAGGACAGTGTGAAACAGGCTGGTAGGCTAGAGGAGGTGGATGTTAGTAAGGAAGATGTGCTGGAATTTTGTGGAACTTGAAGATAGATAAGTCCCCTGGGCCTGATAGGATTTATCCAAGGATTCTATGGAAGCGAGGGAAGAGATCGCAGGGCCTTTGGCGGTGATCTTTTCGCCCTCACTGTCCATAGGTATAGTGCCGGAAGATTGGAGAGTGGCAAACGTCATTCCCTTGTTCAAAAGAGGGAATAGGGATAACCCCGGAAATTACAGACCAGTTAGTCTTACTTCAGTGGTGGGCAAATTATTGGAAAGGGCTCTGAGAGATAGGATTTATGATCACTTAGATAGGCACAGTTTGATTCGTGATAGTCAGCATGGATTTGAGAGAGGTAGATCACGCCTCACAAGCCTTAGTGAATTCTTTGAAGAGGTGACCAAACACATGGATGAAGGTAGAGCAGTGGATGTGGTATACATGGATTTAAGTAAGGCGTTTGATAAGGTTCCCCATAGTAGGCTCATGCAGAAAGTAAGGAGGCATGGGATAGGGGGAAATGTGGCAGATTGGTTTCAGAATTGGCAGACCCTTAGAAGACAAAGGGTCGTAATGGACGGAAAATATTCAACATGGTGCTCAGTTACGAGTGGTGTACCACAAGGATCTGTTCTGGGTCCTCTTCTATTTGTGATTTTTGTAAATGATTTGGATGTAGGGGTGGAAAGGTGGATTAGTAAGTTCGTGGACGATAAGAAGGTGGGTCGAGTTGTGATGAGTGCGGAGGGCTAATTAAGTTACAAGGGGACATTGATAGGGTGCAGAGCTGGGCTGAGAAGTGGCAGATGGAGTCTGACCCTGAAAAGCGTGAGGTGATTCATTTTGGAAGGACAAACTTGAAAACAGAATACAAGGTTAACGGAAAGATTCTTGGCAGTGTGGAGGAGCAGAGATGTCTTGGGGTTCGTGTCCACAGTTCCGCTGCCACCCAGGTGGATGGAGTTGTTAAGAAGGCGTACGGTGTGTTGGCTTTCATTAATAGAGGGATCGAGTTCAAGAGCCACGAAGTTATGCTCCAGCTATACAAAAGCCTGGTTTGGCCACATCTGGAGTATTGTGTCCAGTTCTGGTCGCCTCATTACAGGAAAGATGTGGAAGCGTTGGAAAAGGTCCAGAGGAGATTTACCAGGATGTTGCCTGGAATGGAGGGAAGGTCTTACGAGGAAAGGTTGAGAGCGCTAGGGTTTTTCTCTTTTGAATGACGAAGGATGAGAGGTGACTTGATAGGGGTGTACAATATGATCAGAAGTATAGATAGAGTGGATAGCCAGAGACCTTTTCCTTGGGTGGAGGTAGCTATTACGATGGGGCATAGTTTTAAAGTGAGTGGAGGTAGATATAGGGGAGATGTCAGAGGTAGGTTCTTTACTCAGAGTGGTCGGGGCGTGGAATGCATTGCCGGAGAGGGTAGTGGAGTCGGCCTCATTAGGGGCATTTAAGCGGCTATTACATAGGCATAGGGATGATAGTAAAAGGTAGGGGTGGAGGTTAGATAGACCTTAGGTTGAGTGTAAAAGTTCGGCACAACATCATGGGCCTGTCCTGTGCTGTACTGTTCTATGTTCTATGAACGTTCTCTGAACTGCCTCAAAAATAGTTACATCTTTCATTAAGTGAGGGGACCAAAACTGTACACGGTACTCCAAATACTGTCTCACCAATGCCTTGTACAACTGCAACAACACTACTTTTACACTCCATTTCTTTAGTAATGTCAAAGTCCCATTTGCTCCTTATCACCTGCTGTAACTACACACTAGCTTTCTGCAATACACACATAAGGACACCCAGATCCGCTCTGCACTGAAACACCCACAAGTTTCTCTCCATTTAGCCAACAAATTGCTGATCTATTCTTCTGATCAAAATGGATAACCTCATGCTTATCCACGTCATGCTCCCTCTGACATATTTTAGCTGATTCCCCTAACCTATCCATACACTTTTGTACATTTCTTAACCGCAACTTACCTTCCCACCTATTTTAGTCTCATCTGCAAATTTGGCTATGGCACATTCTATCACTGCACCCGAGTCATTAATACAGATTGTAAGTAATTGGGATCTGAGGACTGAACCCTGTGGCATCCCACTAGCTACGGCTAAAAACACCTGTTTATCCTGACTCTCTGCTTTTTGTTGTTTAGCCAATTCGCTATCCAAGTTAACAAATTACTACCAACCCTGTGTGATCTTACCTTGTGTATTAACCTCGTGTAGCACCTTATCAAATGTCTTCTCAAAGTTCAGACATATTACATCTACAAGACCCTCTTATCCACATTGATTGCACCTGTAAAAGAACTTTATCAAATTCATCAAAGATGTCTTCCCTTTATAAAACCATACTGTTTCTGTTGGTTTGCATTTTGACTTTCCAAATGTTCCATCACTACTTCCTTAAGAATGGATTCCAAAGGCCGATGTTAAATTAACTGATCTTTCCATCTCCACTTGCTGCGTCCGTCCCTTTTTGAATGGGGTAATAGAATTTTTTTTAATCTGGAAGGAGAAAATGAATCTCCATTTCGAGAAGCAAAGTCTGATCAGGGATAATCAGCCTAGCTTTGTCTGGGTGAATTTTCTGAGGAGGTGACCAAGCGTATAGATGACGGTAGTGCATTTGATGGGGTTCATATGGATTTCAGCAAGGCCTTTGAAAAGGTCCCGCATGGGAAACTACAAAGAAGGAAAAAGCTCATGGGATCAAGAATAACTTGGCAGGGTGGATCTAAAATTGGCTTAGTGGCAGAAAGCAGGGTAGTGGTAGAAAGTGCTTTATGTGACTGGAGCCCAACGTGCAGTGGCTTGCCACAGGAATTATTGCTAGGTCCCTTATTGTTTGTAACATTCCTAAATGATGTAGATGACAATGTGATGAGACTAATAAAGATTTAGTGTAGCTTTCGTGGTACAGGCCGTCCCTGATTTACAAATGCACGTGATACCACAAAAGAGTGTATTCATATTAATTTTAAATATCTGGCATGCAAACGTTTAGTCACTCTTCTGAACAGCTATTTTATATTGTATTCTATTGTGTTCTGACTTGTGTGCAAATTGACTTACAAACGTACTCAAGAACAGAACATATTTGTAACACAGGGACTGCCAGTACAGACTCAGTGGGCTTCCTCTGTACTGTATGACTATGATTTCTGCCCCCTTACTTGAGGAAAGATGCAATTCCATTGGAGGCAGTCTACAGGAGGTTCACTACCTTAATTCCAGACATTAAAGGCCAGACTTATGAGCAAATATTGAGCAGTTAAGGCCTAAATGTGCTGGAGTTTTAAAAGATAAGAGGTGATCTAATTGAGGTATATAAAAAATATGAAAGGGAATTAACAATATAAATGGAAACCAGATGTTTCTCCTCAACCTAGAACAAGAGGTCAGTTTTAGGATAAGAGGTTTAAGGCAGATTTAAAACAGAGATGAGGAGGAATTAAAGATAAAAGGTACT
>JAHRHZ010000279.1:3976349-4006172 GCA_024137785.1 Ginglymostoma cirratum | reverse complement strand
TTTCCTGCTCCTCTGATGCTGCTCGGCCTGGTGTGTTCATCCAGCTCCACAACGTTTTATCCCTATCTTAATGATAACAGTTTCAACAAGCATCACAACTTTGCACTCACTGCCTCTTTCTATAGTGTATCCTTCATCCTCTCCATGAAGTCTTTTATCCTGGCACCAGGAGACAACACATGTGGGACTTACAAGTATGGTTAACAGAAATGTATGTCTGTTTCTCTGAACTATGAAATCTCCTATAACATCTGCACTTCTACTCTTTGCTGATTCCTACTTGGTGATTCTTTGTACATTCCTGCTCAGTCTGGACTGCACTGCACCCTTCAATGGGTTGCCATTCCCAGTAGCCTCTAAGGCTGAAAACAGGATTGGGAGCAACACACATCCCCTTAATTATATCCACCATCCCGGATCGCCACTTATCTCCTATCCAGATCTGTCTGCACCTATGGGTAACTACCTCTTGGAACATGTGAACCTTATCCTCCCTGATGCTTTACAGTGAGCATGGAAATCTTGAGCTTGGGCTCATGCTGCTAGAAACTTCTTACATAGCACAGGA
The DNA here is from genome assembly GCA_024137785.1 of Ginglymostoma cirratum. Taxonomy (NCBI): domain Eukaryota; kingdom Metazoa; phylum Chordata; class Chondrichthyes; order Orectolobiformes; family Ginglymostomatidae; genus Ginglymostoma; species Ginglymostoma cirratum. The sequence continues at coordinate 4,005,604 of JAHRHZ010000279.1, read as the reverse complement.
ACTGTAATCAACAGATTTTAAGCTAGCTCTTTAGAGTGTAAAATAAATCTTCAGTCTGTCTTTTACACTTCAGCTTGCACCTTGTTCAAACTATTGACTTTAATTAATACTCCTAGACTTACTCTGTGTAAATACGTTTAATTCACTTACTGTTATACTTACCCAAGTGAACATTTCAACTACCGAATCCAATACTTACCTATGATGTTAATGTTCCCTCTGACTCTCTGCTGCCACCTTTAACTACAGATGTCTGGCAGATGTTCTCAGATGTTTACAGTACAAAGGAAAACCAATTGACTCATAGTGTTTGTACCAGTCAATAAAGATTGGACTACAAATCCCATTTTCTAGTTCTTGGCCCATAGCCATAATGCTATGGCAATGCAAGTGAATATCTAAATTATGCTTAAAAATTTTGAGAATATCTAACTCAACTACCCTTTCAGGCAGTGAAATCCAGCATACAATCACTCTCTGGGTGAAGGAAGTTCTCATCAACAAACCCTTAGCCTTTTACCCCTGACCTTATTCTATGCTCCCTAGTTATTGACCCCTTTAGTAATATAAAACGTGCCTTCCTATACACCCTATCTATGCCCCTCATAATCCCATACATCTCTATCAGGTACCGTCTCAACTTCACTGCACCAGGAAATCTTAAGCCTATCCAATCTCTCCTCATAGTTCAGGCAGTGTTCCTGGAACTCCCACCCTAATGGCATTGCTGGTCCTTCTCAAGGGCAACTTGGAACCAGCAATAAATGCTGGCCTAGCCAGGGACACCCACATCCCATGGAAGACTGAAAATAGACCTTCCAGTCCAGGCAATATCCTGGTAAATCTCCTCTGCATCCTCTTCAATGTCGTATCATTCCTATAATGTTGTCTTTCAGGTTCTCAAACTTCCACCAACATTTTTTAAACTGCTGGTATCTGTCACTTTTCTCCTTTAGGTTCTGACTTGCCATCATCAGTATGGTTCCCTGATACTGCCCACTCTCTCACTCATTCCGTCAGATTCGCACCAATTCCCCATCTCCATATTTAACTGTGGGTGTCTGGCACTCTTCTCTCTCAGGCCTGCTCACTTCAGTCCTTATTTAGCATTTTCAGTCTGTGGGTCTCCAGTCCACAGACTTTCTCTTAGACATGAAAATGGAAGGACTGAAGGACTCTGCATATTTGATGAACATTAAATGGCATGCTCATTGCCACCATGCTACTTTACCAGGGGTAATCCTAGCAATCCTGGACAATTTTTTTTCTCCCAAGAAACAAGTTTAAATCTCACCATGAACTGAAAATGAATTATTTTTAAAAACTGACATTAATAAGAGAGTGCATGGATCTGTGAGAAATTGATGAGAAAGCCAAAATAGTTCATCACATCCCTTACTCAATTTGTCTTTAACCCAATTTGGTTTATGACAGTTCAATCTTTGCCAATGTCGTTAACTGCTCACTTAAAAACCTGGTTGTCGCACACATTTTCAGGACAATAAGGGATGGGCAATAAATGAAACCAATGACAGAACACCTTTCAATTATGAGTAAAGGTTTCATGAAAGGGTGATGAGTGATTGGCATTTAATTTATCCATCAGTTGTATCAGTCCATCAGAAACATTTCTTTAGTAAGAAACACTTCTACACAGATTTTGTGAAAATAAAACAGCAGAGCATAGAACCCACTTGCCCTATCATACACACGGCGACTCCGGGAAAAAGCTATCTAATTATTCTCTTGGAGGTGTGATAACGCTGGTTAACATTAATGTCAGCTTATTTATTAATCTGCTAATGGCAATGCTGGTTAAAGGCAAGACTGAATATCTACTGTACCCATGACAAAGGGTGTCTGGTGGAAGAGAAGCACTGCATTCAGTACTTATCCAAATAGCCTGCAAGAATACAAGATGATTCTGTTTGGATCATTTCTTCCTCCAATGATAATTATCTGGTGCCCTTACCATTTGTAAAACTATCTTTTAAATCATCAGCTTCTACCAAAATGTGATTACTTGTCACAAGTTTAATGGTATTCAGTTCTATCATTTGCTGACAACTGCAGTTGTTGATGTTCAGTCTGCATCAGATTTTCAAGCCACTCATCAATTCTGCATGAGAAACCCCACTCATCCTTCCATGTTACCAAAACAAAAATATATCAATCCACACCTGGTCAGCTAAATACTCCGCAGAGAGTCTAGAATATAGTGAGCACCTCCTATTTGGTTCTTGAATACCATTCTCTGCCATTGTCAAGGAGATCCAACATGGACTCAGCTACGCCAGCTCACCCTTCCACATACAATGGCAGCAAGAGTCTAAAAACAAGACCGTCAAATCAACAAAAGACCTAGCTTTCAGAGCAGTTGTTGTCACCACACTCCTGCTCTGCAGTGACACTGTTATAAGTGACACATAATAGCACAAAAGAAATTCCATCATCCATGCCTCCTCTACATTCTCCATCTCTATAGGGTAGTGGCCAAATACACTTTAGTGTCCTCCCACTTGTAGCTAGTTCCACAAGCATTCAGATAAACTTCTTGCAAAATCAATTTCAATGAACTATGTAATAACTTGATAGCCAAAAACTGTCTCCATCCTCCTCGTTCCATTTTTTCAACTATCAAATAGACAACATTCAAGAGAAAGACAAATAGAGCACTTCAAAAACACTTAAAGACTCCCTTGGCAGAAATTCACAACCGAGTGGACATTATCCTTAGGTCAAGGGACAACTGACAATAGCAGAACGTACGTGTGTGTCTGTGCGCGTGTGTGTGGCCAGGCACAACCAATGACATTGTTGAAAGAAAATCATAGACCTGCTCTTGGACCAGATAGTATAGACACAACAGAGCGGTTTTAAAAACTGGTGCTGAAGATAGTATCAGTAAGAGTTAAACTGTAGTGTAGATTTCAATAAAACTGAAGAAAAGACTCATGCTAACACACTATATTCACTGCTGGCAATATACAAAACAGACAAATACAGCTAAGTGTTACACTTAAAATAGCTAATTATTAAACAACTTGCAAATGTTATTTTATCTAACTACATTTTCTTTAAATAGTTTAATTGGTATACTTGTGAGTAAAACAGTCATGCCTAGCACAGGGATACGGACTGCTAATCATCGTGATCGATCATCTCTGAAGTTCTGGCTCGTGTCCTAGATCCAACCATCTTCAACTGTATAATCTATTACCTTCCCTCCATCAAATCAGAATGAGTTGACATTTGGAGTGTGTTGAGTTCCATTGACAATTCCTGAGGTAACTGAAGCAGTCCATGCTCACAAGCAGGGTCTGGACAGCTGACACGTAGCATCCCACCAAAGCTTCTTCAAACCAGTCACCTCCAATACCGAGGGCAAGTGAGGCAGATGCACAAGAATATCAAGACCTCCAAGTCTCATCATCCTGACTTCTGTAACATCATTCGTGCATAATTAAAATTCTGGAACTCTATATCTAAAGTTCTGAGAGATTATCTTCATCACAGGAAGATTTTCCACCGCCACACAGTCAAAGGCAACTAGGGATGGGGAAGAGACACATGCCCTGCCTATGACACACATTCTCTTGAGTTAACAAAATAAAATTCCAATGTTATCTTACATATTTGTAAAAGTGCATCCACATCTCACGGAGACACTGCCACATTTATGGGCATATTACACATCCTTATGACATTTAAGGAACATGCCGTTCAACTTCAGAGTTGTTCAAACAATGAGTGAGAACTAGCTAGCTACAATGACTTAGAAGAACAATGGCAAGCATCACCTTTCATGATACACCATAGATATTGCAGTACTACAGACTCCATTCAATGAAGCGAGAGTGTGCATGGTCCTTAAGAATTAAGTTCCAAATAGCCCGGCAATTATCCAAGCGCAAAGTGGTGTTTATAGACATTAGCTGTAATATCACATTTGGTCTCACTCAGGGTTGTACTCAACAAATGATACAAGGCTGACAGATGTTACATCTACTTTGAAGCTCATCACGTTTTACTTTGTTGCCCACAATGTATGGATGAGTACACAACCCTGAAATGTGCGTACCGATGCCTTAGACTCTTCAATTTATGCTCACTACAAAACATGACTATAAATTTTAGCTTTTAACCACTGAGTTGTATTGATAAACTTTAACATAGTTAGCATAAATCAAGTTCCCTCGTGGGTATTTGGGTAGCTATATTCAAACAGCCATTTAGATAGCACTTAAGACTGGGGAATATCAATGGGATGGAGTGGCTTCAACCCCCTCTATTTTAAACACAAACTCAAATCTAGAAACATCTATGAGCTCTATTACTTTCACCAATTATAGCCCACCTTTAAGCAGTTTGGTTTGTGTTTAGTACCATTTTCCAGCTGACAGAAAAACGTAGAAAATCAGTGCAGCAGTGGGCCATTCAGCCCTTCGAGCCTGCAACGCCATTCAATACAATCATGGCTGATCATGCCATCTCAGTATCCCATTCCTGCCATCTCTCCATACCCCTTGATCCCTTTAGCTGCAAGGGCCATGTCCTGCTTCCTTTTGAATATATCTTATGAACTGGCCTGAACAGCTTCCTATACGAGAGAATTCCACAGGTTCACAACTCTGAGTGAAGAAATTCTTTCTCATCTCAGTCCTGAATGGCTTACTCCTTATTCTTAGACTGTGACCTCCTAGTATGGTCGAAAAATGAAAGTTTTTCACCAAGATCAAGACTGCAATCTCCAATAACGTCCCCCCCACAATTATGCTTATAACCAATACACACAGCCTGTTAAAATAATTGTATCAGAGATAATAGGAACTGCAGATGCTGGAGAATCCCAGATAACAAGGTATAGAGCTGGATAAACACAGCAGGCCAAGTAGCATCATAGGAGCAGGAAAGCTTGACGTTTCAGGCCAAGACCCTTCATCAGAAATCCCGAAACGTCAAGCTTTCCTGCTCGGCCTGCTGTGTTCATCCAGCTGTACACCTTGTTAAAATAAATAATAGCTTATAGTTTACTAGCTTACCTTGCTGGTGAGTGAATGGCTTTAAGAAGCCACACAATTTTCAATGGGCTCAAGAGCTGACTGATATTATTGCATTAATGATGTAGTACTTTAACAGATTCAATAATTCGTATCCTGGATTGAGGCCATTAGTAATTAGCAAAAATAAAGTTTTAAAAACACACATTGCCATAAAATGGTAGAAATCAATTAGGAATTTTATGCATACTTCATTGGAAAACCAAGAAACAGAATGCTTAACCACTAACAATCTAATAGTCATCTGATCGGTGGATTTTGCAAAATTATTTTAGTGTCATCTTGTGGCTCAGTCTACAATCGAATCAGATGTTGTGCCACACGACACCACAGAGTTCAGGTGCCCAACAAGTACGAAAGAAATTTAAATTTTAAAGGCTTCGTAGTATACATACTCGGTGCTCATTCCTGAGATGATTCCAAATAACTGCCCTACTGTATGACTTTACTAATAATTGCCTTGGATTCTCAAGACCTAAGATCCAAAACCGGACAACACAAAACAGAAACCTTTAAGCAGAAAGCAATGCTCCAAGTGTGAAACCATCAATGGGTTACTGTTTCCAAAGGCATTGAGTGAATTGCAGCCCCAGGTTCTCACACTACAGGACTTGCCCTGATTCATCAAAAATATGGACATATCAGTAAAAGGAAGCTTATTCAACTGGCATTGACCATTCTTAGGACCATACAGGACTATCATTCCAGTATGATCTGTAACCAACCAGCCTTGGAATCATTAATTCATCATTTATCCTGAAGATTTTATGATTTATTTTCTACTTCCAATGATAATATATAATTGGCTTTAAAGTATCATTAGATTCTTGATCATATTGATATATTTTTATCTTATTCCAGTATTTTGATCTTATTAATATCAATATGCTAAGCAAAAGGACATAAAGTACACTGCAGAACAGAACTGAAAGATACATTAAAAAAACACCAACAAATGCTAGTTCCCAAAGAAAAGAAAGATGTACTTAATTTTAAGAGAATTTTAGGACTGGTTTCTAAAATCAACACTCCTCAATGAACCACAAAATCCTTCTGCATTACATTTTCACAACTGAAGTACTGGCTTTTTTCATTGAAAACAAAAATCACATGACCATTCAATCGAATAAAATCAAACATTTTACCTTACAGCACAACTGCAGGTCATAGTGGTGTTGAATAGAAATCTTACATCACAAAGGTAGGATTTACGTATGCAATCCCCACATAGCACCTAGACCCTGCTGAGAGTTGAGGGGAGGCACAGAAAGATAGTAAAACACAGCTTTTCAGACAACCTGCTATCACATAACCTAACAACACCGTCCAGTGAATAGGAGTGCTGAATAACGAAGATAAATAAGAAGGGGAGAGTTCAGAGATATTGAAAATAATAAGTTAACTCTGACATCAATATTGGCATCTTCCAATCCAGTTTAACTTGCAGCACAGATCACAAGTTCTGTATTCTAAACGTGTATTTCACAGCAACCATATTCGTAATATTCCTACAAAAGCAGCAAGTTTAAGAGCCCTAATCCCAATTTTTGAAAAGGTTGTATCAAATTCTCACTCGACCTGTGTTATTTCAAATCAATGGGAACATTTTATTTTAAAAATAACGCTGGTCCACTTCTTGAATTACACAAAGTTCCTGATTTTTTTTTGTCCACTCCTGAACATTCTGGTGCTGTAAAGTAATCAAAAAGACAAGAGAGATCCTTCGACAGTTGAATGGAGTAGTTTTATTTATAACGTTTCAACATAGCAATTATGCAAATAAATGTCACCCAAGCAATTTGCAGTTACAATCCATCAAGTTCACAGGATTCTTTTTTAAACATTACTGTTTAGAACAGAATTTTACAGAAATTATCAATACAATGATACTGTGATATTGCGTTCAGGCAGAGGGGAAATGAGTTCAGTGTCTTCTTTCGTTGGATCCTGCTGCATCGTTTCTGCATTGCTCTAAATGCTGTAATAGAGGAAAGTTATTGCATCACAGCAAAATTACAAAGCATAGCATTTACAAAAAAATTGAAAAATCACAATTTTGGTCCAAGCTCTTAACCTGTCTTACCAATTCACTTCCCACTCCGAGGTAAAGATAGACCGATGAATCTATTCAATGGAGACAACACTGCAGAATTGTGAAACAAGAGAAAAGGCAGACACACAGACTTGACTACACTGTTTAATGTACAATATCAGGAATAAAACAGAACAAACTATAAACTATTTTAAAAACCTTCCATTGGTTTACCCTAAGTGACAAGATGATTTCTTCTGGCCACTACAATAGTGGCAACCAATTACAGAAGAGCAGTGTGCTTAAAAAAAGGAAACTACACTCCTTCACCCAGTTAACAACTGTTGCAACACAAAGCCTTCTGACATCTTCAGCAGCCAAAGTCATTGTTTAGAACATCCCCATATTTATTTAAAAATCAATTTGTTTTCAAGTGGAATGCCTGCGCCCTGGGTGCCTGTTACAACATAATGCAACAACATGCAAAAAGAAACAAAAATATAATCCTACACAGCACTTATAAAGTGATTGAAATCTTTGCTGGAACTTTACAGCATGCATACCTAAAAAAAGACCCCACTCCCACCTCCACCAAAAAAAAAAATCACAATTTCTTTACAAAAAAGTCAGGGAGGCAGACAGGAGTAGGATACAAAGCTCAGGGCTTAGTCTGCAGATCAGAAAAGAACTAGGTTTTGTGCGCTTCACTATTTGTTACTGAATATGATATCCATCCTGCTGTGTAGACGTTTTGCTCTTCTGTCAGAATTATCTTACAATATTACTTTGCTGACCGAAGATTCCTTGCACTCCTGCGACGTGGCTGCTTGGCCTGAATGTTTGCAGACTCATCCAATTCATGCTTTTCATTTGTTTTAGTAGGAGTCTGAGTGGACAAAGCAGCCTTTCCAGCTTGTGCTGCTCGTCTAGAGGATGTACGCGAACTGCCACTGCTCTTGCAGTCCTCTCTCGTGTCTGTTTTGCCACTGCCAACAGCTTCTGTTAATTGACAGACACTTGATTTACTTTCCTTCGGTGCCATTTCTGATGTGCTGTCATCAGCATTTTGAAGCTGTGGGGACAGTTTTAGGGCTTCTGCTATTGCAACATTTAAGGTGCTAATCTGACTGTCACTATGCCTGGTCTGATCGGAAATATGAACTTTTTCATTTTGAGACAGATCTTCTGGTTCAAGAAAGCTGCTCCTACCATGATCTTGCAGCTGAATGGCTGCAACATTTACCTTATTATTGTTATCATGCTGCTTAGTCTGCTGTGAGCTGCTCATTTCTCTACATTGCTCTGCAGATTTAGGAATATCCTGCTGAATACCAAACTGCTCAGCCTGTAGTAAAGTGCTCGTATCTATATCCTGCTTCTCCTTAAAATGGATGCCTTCTCTCTCACAAGGTTTAATTTGTAAAGTGTCCGTCAACTCTATTTCTTGCTGATTTGGGACAGGACCACTGTTTACATGGTCATCACATAGATCAGACTGCAGCAAATTGTTCATTTCACTATTTCCAATTTGACTTATTTTATGGGCACCTATTTCTTCAACCCTCGCTGGGTCCACTGTACTAAATTGCTGCTGTTCCATAATGCCATCTAATATGGAGGTATTTATTTTCACATCTCCCATTTCATTCACTGGACTGATGATGCTGAAACCAACTTCATACTGTTCTATGGTGCCATCAGATATGAAAGCATCCACTTTTATATCTTTAACCTCATCAACTGAGTCAGAGACGATTAAATCAGTATCATACTGGTGAACATCTACTCGCACATCCCTAACCTCATCTATTTCTTCAGAGATCCTCAAGTCAGTGTCATACTGGTGAACATCTACTTGCACATCTTTAACCTCATCGACTGGTTCAGACATATTTACATCAGTATCATACTGGTGGAAATCTACTTGCACATCTTTAACCTCATCTACTAATTCAGAGACATTTACATCAGTATCATACTGGTGAACATCTACTTGCACATCTTTAACCTCATCTACTGGTTCAGAGACATTTAAGTCAATATCATATTGGTGAACATCTACTTCTACATCTTTAACTTCATCTATTGGTTCAGAGACATTCAGGTCACTATCGCACTGTGCTGGCTTATTCGCAGTGTTGTTTAAGGCATGGCTGTCCAGTTCCATATCTCTATTCGATTTTGGAGCACTACACACTTCCAGATGAAGTTCTGCAGTACTAACCAAGGCATGGGCTTCCTCTTGAAACTGTTCAGTCAGATTGGAAATGTTTAGGTCATCATTCACAACATCATCAAGCTTGCAAGTATTGTCAACATCTCCTCCTCCTACTGCAGTAAGTGCAGTGCGTACACTCCTGTTCTCTGTGCCAGTAAATACAGAAGTAACAACTGCTACATCCTTAACCTCAAGTGTGCTTGAACTAATCAAATCATCACACTGTTCAGGCTGTTCTGAAATATTTGACACAAGTGCATCAATATCCATGTCCTTAGCTTGTTCAACTGTCTTGGAGAGGTCAGATCGTTGAGACTGTTCAGCACCATCTAATGTGGAGGTTTGCAATTCTACATCCCGAGCTTCCTTTTCTGAATTGATGCCTGCATGATCATCTTGCTGTGGATGTTCTTCAGTGCACTGTAAGACCGGGGCATTCACTTTTGCACCGTCTAGTTTTTCTGATAGCAACTGGGATATTTCTAATCTAGCAACTTCTTCTGTTTGTTCTGCAGCGTTAATCATTAATTTTCCAGCTGAGCTTTTTTGGTGAGCAGTCACCTTGTCACCTTTATTTTGTAATTCTGTTGCAGATGTGCTGCAATCATAATCTTCACATGGCCCTAAGCCTTGTTGATCAGATATACCCCTCCTTCCAACTTGTTCGTCGGTTTCTATTTCACTGCTCTTACCCCCAGTGGCAGGTTTGGGAACAGCTGTGGTGGTATTTTCAGGGTATATTAGTTCAAGTTTTCCATCCCTACTTTTGACTTGTCCTGCTGTGGACTTCAGAGTACCCGATACTAATTTGGCAGTTTGAGCACTGTTGCCAAGTTTGTCAACCGGGGTTTTCCCAGAGCTACTGTAATAAATACCATACAAATCTTTAGCATTAGCAGCAGCCAGACAGGTTTTGGGTTTCTCTGACTTCTTACTGGAATCAGTGAGAGACAGAGCCAGTGGTGGTGGTGGGCGGACTGGAACAGCCAATATAGTTTGCTCGCATTCAGACACTCCAGGGGCTGGTTCTTCAGCCAAATGATCAGGTTCTTTATGTACATCCAGAATGCTTCCTTTCAAAGTCACTTCCTCGCCACCAAAAGCCCTGGAGATCACATCAGGAGCTAACAATGCTCCAGCCTTAACGACAGGTAGTGGTTTGTTAGAAGTTCCTGAAGATCGAATGGAGAGGAATGTATCCAAAGGCGCTGGTTTATTTACAGATGACCCACCAGCCTTCCTCAGCGGCACATTAGCCACAGGAAGATTGGGACGGATTTTGGCCTGTGTCGTTGTACTTACTGAAGTGAATGGTACCCAGGGGCTGGTATGAGCAATAAGAGTCTTTCCAGAGAGTTTAATTTCAATCATCTTGGACGTAGATTTTCCAGTCTGCCCCTTACCATCATCTTTCTCTTTGTTGCCTTCAATATTTTCCTCCTTTACTCCTGTGCTGACTTTTTCCTCTTCTTTCTCAGGTTTCTTCCAACTGAATTTTCCGAAGGGTGAGCCTTGTTCCTCATCTTTCTTGTCTTCAACCTCATCCTTTTTCAGCATCAGTTTTATACCTGGCTTGCTACTGAGGTCTATTTTGTGGGAGGACGAACGGTCACTCCTTTCTTCTTCTAGCTCAGTAACATTCGCACCCTCCTCCTTAGCCAGTCTGATTAGTTTTGCCTTCCTCTCATCGCTCTCTTCCAGCCTTTTCTGTTTCTGAATTTCTTTCTCTTCATCTAATTTCCTCTTCAGACCTGCCTGACGCCGGCGCTCTGTCTCAGTAATCACAACTAAGCCAGCCTGACGATCTAGGTTTCTCCTTTGTTCATACACAGGATTCTCATTTAAGTATGCCTGTAAAAAAAAAAAAGAAAGCAATGCAGTTACTCTAAGAAAATATGCACCATTTACAGTTTTAATCAAAGAAGAGGTTACTTACTTCTCAATAACCAACACACAAAAACTCAACAAAACGTCAGTTGTTCTGTGTATAATTCTTCTCCTTGCTTAAAGGAAACAAAATAGTTTATTCCTTTAGGAACTTTAACAGCTCAAAACCCAAAATTAATCTTCCTATTCATTGTCCCTTGTTTAGAAAGCATTTGAACAACGTTTCTCGTTTTAAAGCACAAACAAATGCATAAGCAAATGATTACAGCTCAATAATATGAGGGGACAATAATGGAAACAGGATTTGAATTATTAACCCAAGAGGAGAACCCACGAGAAGGCAATAGAGAGTCAAATGCTTAGCACTATGGTTCCAGTGGTATTGGTACTATTAGAACAACGTTAGGGAGGGAATTCCAGGATTTTAACGCAATGAAGAAAGTGATAGAACATAGAACAGTACAGCACAGTACAAGCCCTTCGACCCACAATTTTGTGCTGAACTTTCACCCGAAACCTAAGGTCTTTCTAACCTCCACCCCTACCTTATGCTATCATCCATATGCCTATGTAATAGCCGCTTAAATGCCCCTAATGAGGCCGACTCCACTACCCTCTCCGGCAATGCATTCCACGCCCCTACCGCTCTCTGAGTAAAGAACCTACCTCCGACGTCTCCCCTATATCTACCTCCAATCACTTTAAAACTATGCGCCCTCATAATAGCTACCTCCACCTTAGGAAAAAGTCTCTGGCTATCCACTCTATCTATACTTCTCATCATATTGTACACCTCTATCAAGTCACCTCTCATCCTTCGTCATTCGAAAGAGAAAAGCCCTAGCTCTCTCAACCTTTCCTCCTAAGACCTTCCCTCCATTCCAGGCAACATCCTGGTAAATCTCCCCTGCACCTTTTCCAACGCTTCCACATATTTCCTTTATATTTCCCAAATCTCAAATATGCTGAGAGACTTGGAAGTGATCCATTTGCCACGGGTTTTTTTCTTCTTGTCCTTCCAAACTACAGAAGTCACTGATTTGGGAGGTACAGGCTCACCATGGAAAATCAACAAAATTAGCCAGCCATAAAGCAGTTTGTATGGATAGGTTTAGCACAGGTCTGTTAAGGATGCAGGTTCAGCAGGAGGACAGCTTGGCAGGAAGGCTAACAGGCTCAACACAGAAAACAGGGAAAGTGGGGGAGGATACATGAAGCCATGAAGAGGAAGGATACTGGAAAGGTCTGGGAATAGTTGAAAGATAAAGGATAGTATTGGATAAGATAGGGTAAATCAAGCCTTAAATCACTTCTCTCTCCCCCCTTGCTTTCAAACTTGGACATGATATGCAAAGCCACCTTTATTCCTCGACGAAAATTCTGCACTGTGGGAGGGTTCCAAGGAATCAGCAATCCTCCTGCAGTAGACCACGCATGTAGACACGAATGTCCATCAGACTTTTTACCAGTAAAGGGAATGAATGGGAATAATGAAGTGCTCGAGAAACAACACACCTAAGACAAATCCAGTCCATAATAATCAAGATCTGGAACATGAGAAATATAGCGCCAACGATTAAATACAGGAAATTCTTGGGTTTTGTAGGTTAGTGAGACACCATGAAGTGTTTTTAATCACTGAGCTGTTCTCAATAAACTGGTATAAACCTGATCTTTCTAGAGACCCAGCAGTGGTAACTATCCTGAATTGGGTGGAAGAAATGCAATTTGACCATTAATATGCAAGTTTTCAAGAAGCCACCATCATGGTACAGATGTCTGTGCACACACTAACACACACACACACACAGGATGGGTAGTTTTGGGCAACACACTGCTGGCTCTTTGCACAGAAGAACACAAACACACAGTACATTAGACACTGAGCCTCACCAATACCCACACTAAAATTAAACATTTAATCAAAGAATGTACATCTTACACAACACATGCGTACAGGCATTCTTGAACGTCTGGAGGTAAATATTTGAATATCCAGAAACCTCATCTAAACTGTGTTCCCCCTTATAGTGCCAGAGTTATTAGAATTTAGTATTTAACTGGGAGAGTAGCAAAGCATCTACTGCTCATCAGTACAGTTATTTCGCATCATTTTATTTCACAATGAATTACCACAGATCACCCATTTATGGTCGTTGGAAACCCACTAAATGAGACCACTGCCAAAGTATTCATTTTATTTGTATTCCTATTGCAGTAGAGCCAATAGAGAAAATGGAAAAGCCTTGTATTTAAGTGTGAGTGATGAAAGGTATGTGGGCATCTTGGGCTGCTGCTCAAGCTGTTTTTGTGCACAAGTTGGTCCATAAGGTCAAGACTGGTCAAAAGTAGCTACCTTTGCTTCTCACTATCATATTAGTTAAGAATACTCCACCGGATATAGTCAATTATTGAAACCTCTCCAAAACTAAAAACATTTTCTATCAATGTTAAGGTCTAATGGTCAGAAACAGCATCAAAGCTGCATTGTCCAATCATTACACATCTCGAACACACAATTATTCGCATCCACTGTAATACTTCAGAAAGTATTTCCATTGATTAAAAACAAGGAGATGCCAGATAGAAAATGCAAGTGCCTATCCTTCTTATTTAACAACTGCAAGAAGGTTTGAAAGAAACACTCAATTAAAAACAAACTTACATTCTAAAATCTTTCACAACCTCAGGACAACCCAAATATCTTTAATGTTGATATAATACTTTTGAGTGTGGTCACTGTTGTAATGTAGGAATTAGAAGATAGAAATTATAGAGACATAATTCTGTGCAAAAAAGATGACAGTGCATACATATCCTACTGAGTGTGTGCTATGTGCTTAAGGAAGTTGGGACACAATTGGTGCACCAGTAATTCCAGTGCATAATGTTCCAGGCTGTTATCTCCATTCTGGAAATGCTTTATAATCATTCTTCCTAACCTTATATTTATCATTGTGAAAACGTGATTTGACATGATCTTCAGCACAAATCTGATCCCCGTAGAACTCCTCACAGAGCTGGCAGTAAAATCCAGTGACTGGCATCAAAAATTCTGAACCTGAGACAAGGCAAAAAGTATAGAGTCAGGAGAAGAGATCAAACACGGAAGATTCATATAATGATGTAACAAAAACACAAGGCCCATATTTAATTACATCAAGCAACAGTGTGACTTTACTCTAAGTTAGTCTTATCTACAAAGTCATCACCCTAATTAAATCATTGCTGTTGGTTGAGAGTGACTTTTTTTTTAACCAAAAGGCAATGCATTATTGGACCATATTCTGTGGGCATTAACGGTTTACTGATATCATGGCTGAATGGAACCTCAGTGACGAATGGGTTACTGGATCACTTAGATGGAGGTTCTGAACCTAGGCCCCATCTGGAGATGTGCAGTTCTAATCAGTTGTTATGCAGAGATGAATTTTCACCCACCTAGCCTCTCGAGTACTGAAATCAACTGCACCAAACTTTGCATCTATGTATTTAAAATACATGGTAGCTACATTCTCACTATTGTACAAACTAACTTGCCTTAACGGGTACATGAGATTTTGAACCTCGACCCCACCTGGAGATATGCAGTTCTAAGTAATGGTTACGCAGAAATCAATTTTCACCCACCTAACCCATACAGTGACGAAATCAACTGCAGCAAACTTTGCATCTATATATCTAAAATACATGGTAACTACATTCTCACTATTATACAAACTAACCTGCCTTAACAGGTACATGAGGTTTTCTCATTCACCAATGAATCCCTTATATAGAACTTCATGACAGTAGGAGTTTTGAGCAACAGCAGGAAGATATTAAAGGGCAATACTGCAGAGTTGTATCAGGAATCTCATCCCCCATTAGCCAAACATAAATAACTATCACACTTGAGTATAAGAAGGGCATGAAAGTTAATGCACAAATAGGCAAATTGAGTTTAATTCTCTAAATTATACTCCCTTCAAGCAGTTCTTATAGCAAAATATTTAGGACTGGATGAAATAAAATGCAAACTCACCTTTTGCTGGCATTGTTATTTTATCAGTTCGCTTGACAGAGTCATTTTTGTCTTCACTTGCCATCTTTGCAGACCACGGTCTATCATAAGGATCCAGTGTCTAGTTGCATAGTGACAGAGGTACATGGTGGATTTGTACATTTAATTGATATGTACATTGATTTATATAGCGTGCAGCAGGTACATACCAGGAAATACAATTAGTTGTTACAGTACAATAGCACATTACAGATATATATTAATTGTTTTTGTTCACACTGTAGTTTATTAGTGCATGTAACTTGCTGTGGAAAATGTAAGAGAAAGATTAGAATGGAAAAGATCAAACAAGTAATTTATTGATTACTTTTTTAAACTGCTTTAAGTGGAAGAGAACTGTATTCTTGCATGAAAAGGTATTCTCAATACAGCATTTTGGATTTTACATCACTTTCCATTATTTAACTCCCAACAGGCAATAAATGAAAAGATTTTCACCTGGTAACTTATTTAGTTAGAGTTCTAGATAAACTCGAAGCTGGCTTGCAACCTTTGAAAATCCAGGGGAGGTGTTCACTGTACCAAGACATAGGGCAAGAGGATCAAGTGTGCAATTTGGCACAAGCTAACTTTGCATACGGAATATTTGAGATTTCCTATAAGTGACAAAGGGATACTACAGTAATCTTCAAAATCAACCTACAAAATACGCAGGGTTTAAGATTTTCTTCAGTGAAACAAATTAAATTGTCTTTCTTATCTTTAAAACTAAAATTAAATGAGGTGCTTTTCTTTTGTTCCACCTTTCAATGTGTTTTCCTCACACTGAAATGTAAATTTCATCAAGTTGAACAAAAGAACAAAGAACAAAGATCAAAGAACAAAGAACAAAGAAAATTACAGCACAGGAACAGGCCCTTCCACCCTCCAAGCCTGTGCCGATCGAGATCCTCTGTCTAAACCTGTCGCCTATTTTCCAAGGATCCGTACCCCCCTGCTCCCTGCTCATTTATGTATCTGTCTAGATACATCTTAAATGACGCTATCGTGCCCGCCTCTACCACCTCCGCTGGCAACGCATTCCAGGCACCCACCACCCTCTGCGTAAAGAACTATCCATGCATATCTCCCTTAAACTTTTACCCTCTCACCTTGAAATCGCGACCCCTAGTAATTGAGTCCCCCACTCTGGGGGAAAAAGCTTCTTCCTATCCACCCTGCCTATACCTCTCATGATTTTGTAGACATCGATCAGGTCCCCCCTCAATCTTCATCTTTCTAACGTAAATAATCCTAATCTATTCAATCTCTCTTTAGAGCTACAATTAAATGTAAGCTTCAAAACACAGTGGATAAAATTCAAGTTAAAAATCCATCACATTTGGGGAAAATGTAGCCTGATTTTGTTTTAACAAATTTCCAGGATGTTCACAATTTTTCATTTAGTTTTCCATTTGATTCTTCAGCTTTGAGCAGTTTCATTGTTTTAAAAAAATCTCAATTTTTCCTCTCTTGCTACTTCTTTCTTGACATTTCATTTGTTTTTTTTTATTCCTGACTTTGCACTTCTCTCTCATTACCAAACTGCAACATTTGTATTTAAAATGTAAGGCTTTCCTTGGTCCTCAACTTCTCCATTACTTCATATGTCGTGACCAAGTTGATCCTGGCAGTCTTTTCCACCAGATGTATCATCGTGCCATATCAACATGCTTATTATTCAAGTCCTTTTTTTTGGCACCATCACATCTAAATTTTCAGTTTATACATTGAACTCCATAATGCACCTTTCTTTCGTGAAAACTATTTTAGGATTATATTTTTACTCATGTTGATTTTTCAATTTTAGTGCACAATATTGGATTTGAATGGCTCAACTATTTTAACTTGACAGGTTCTTCAGTTTTGATTCAAATAAACTCAAAACCTTTCTATTTCAAACTACTTTACTTCTTTTATTTGATTTCCAAACAAACAATAGCTCTGTCCATGATACAATGTTGGCAACACGCGGTGTGACTTTTCAAATCAATTTCGTGAAGCTGAAACATCAGAAAACAATGGTAAGTATACGCACCTGCCTATGTCGCTTATTATGCATGTGAGTGAAAAAGTCGAACAATGTCCCACAAATGGTATTGCAATTTTTGCACCAGTGATTCCCTGTGTCATAGTATTCATACACATCTCTAGATTCAGGGAGGTTTTCACGTAGCTTCCTTGTTTTAGCATCCAACTCCTCCAAAGATCCTTTCCTTGTTGAAATCTCCTGTATTAAAACCCATAGAGATGGTCATATATAATAGCATGATTCCAAGTTTCAAACAAGTTCAAATTCACAAGGGAACTCCCTAAAAAGGTTGTCATGATATGATATGATATGATCATTATGTGCCTTCTGTCAGAATTGTTGGAATTGCAGTTGAGTAATATACATGAGAGCAGGCCTGTACAACACCCAAAATTTCAAGCTGGCTGGTCAAGGTAGGGTATTGCATCTTATAGGGGGGCTCAAACACGTTTGTCAAGAGTCCTGAGAACCAGTGCTCTATCCATTCAAAGAACAAAGGGAAGTAACTGCTGGAAGAGATGAAGCCAAATACAAGATCGACTTATACAAAACGCAACTTTTCAATTAAAATATGGTCAAGATCATATTATGACGTCCTTTATACGGGCCCAACATTTTTACAGCAGTCTGATGAGTAGTTTTGAATAAACATTTCAAAGTCACTACCTTTGACGATGCCAGATTTTCTTCTTTTAGCAGCACCTTTTCCAAGACATCACCTTTGTGCTTGTCAGATGATTTTGAACTTTTATCTTGAATCACCACCCCCAAGATCTGAGCCACTTTCTCCAGCTCCGATAGCTTTTTAACAGTCTCCTCAACCTGCTGACGAACTAAAGACATCTGGCGCACAATGTCTTCCTGTAGCTTGCCATTTTCAACCAGAAGAGGGTCCTTGTGTCCATCCTTCTCACGACGTTTCTTTCTTAGCAATTCCCCTTTGCACGTTTAAGGCAGAAGGGAGAGGTGAAAATTTAGTTTCAAAACTGATCACCTCAATTAATGCGCAACTCTTGAGCACACCCAGAGTTTACATCAGTGGATTCATCAACGTTTTTCAGCTTCTTGGCCAAGGGAGTGCAGACCAAAGTTGCTGCATAGATTCAGAGACTACTGGTGTTGTGTGGATCTTAATTTTTGTGGGTTTACATTCCACCTGCGAGGTGGTGCTGAAACACCTATGTACACCACAGTACAAATTAGGCTTTTTGAGCATTTGCCCATCATCCACCAGTTGGTGGATAAGAAAGACTGTACTGAGTCAATATCCCAGCCAGGTGTCTGTGGGCTGTTATTTTTCTCCCCAGTGTCTCAAGTGCAAAACTCTAAGAACTAAACTATAATTTGTCGTGATCCGTACCTAAGAACATGTGTTGAGACAATGGTTAACTCCTACTGCACTGTGGTTCATACTGGGACTTGACAGTCCACAAAAACAAAAGTTCTCTTTAAAACATACAATGAAGTAAACAATTCCCACACTAAAGAGAAAAGATGTCTGGTTTAGAGGCACTGTGGAATAGTGGTCAACTACATATATTTTATGGAATGGGGTTTTAAAAGACAGGTTAGACTGTTTTAAAGCAGCTGGTCTATAAAAGAATTACAATTACAAACACAAAGATGGATAATCACTTCTTTGTCAAACAAGCAGTGCACTTTAGCACATGAACATAGTCAAAAGTTAACATGTGACAACCTGTTGCAACTTCTACCTTGCTGTTTTCGAAGTTTCTGAAGCTCATTTCCAAGGTAATCCAGACGTTTCGCCCTAGCTTCTTTCTCCTTGAGGAGCTTGGCTTTCTCTTCCAGAACCTGAGTTAAACCAATGTGGGGCTTGCTTTACATTGAAAGATTAAAAGTTACAAGCATATAAAGCATCCTAACTAATTTGTCAAGTACATAGTCCCGAGACCCCAATCTAAGCAATGATACCTGAGGAAAATAGTAACAAACAGGCAAGATCTTTCACTTTTGGATCAAGTGTTGAAAGACTAGACTGCGTAACACAATCTCAACCAACCTAAGGGAGCATATGAACCACAGCTGTTCCACTTGGCCCTCTGAATTTGCTCCATGATTCAATAAGATCACTGCTGATCTGATTTTAACCTCAACCCTATATTCCTGCCTTTCCCAGATAATCAAGAACATATCAACCTCTCCCATAAAAATTGTTAAAGATTTTGCACCCACTGCCTTTTGAGGATGGGAATTCCAAAGACTCTCAACCCTCAGGGAAATCTTCACCTTGGTCTGAAATAAATGATCATTTAAGATCCGAGGCTAAAATCCATCAGGACCGAGGAACCTGTCAACTTGCCGTTTCTATGGTTCTAGAATCGGCGTTTCACAAAACTCTCAAATCATTCTAAGGACACATCCAGGCTACTACCAACCTGATTCGTCCAGTTTATATGTCGATTAAAATCGGCTATGACTATTGCAATTTCTTTATTATTTTATTTTATCTTGTATACTCATTCCTGTGCTTGGGTTACCATTTAATTCAACATCATGAACTGTTAAACGGTGCTAAGTTCTTACCTCTGCACTAATCTGATTCTTTGATGATGAGTACTACCCTTGTACCTTTATGTAGCTTCTTATTATTCTTCATTGTCATATACCCCTTGATATTCAGAACGAAATGCTTGTTATTTTGCAGCTACTTCTCTATAATAACTATTCATCATATTTGGGATGGGGCATTCCTCGCTAATTACTGGCCATCTCTACTGACCCTAAAAGTGAATGGTTTACTAGGGTGTTTCAAGGATAGTTAGGAGTCACAAACATAAGACCATAAGACACAGGAGTGGAAGTAAGGCCATTCGGCCCATCGAGTCCACTCCGCCATTTAATCATGGCTGATGGGCATTTCAACTCCACTTACCCGCACTCTCCCTGTAGCCCTTGATTCCTTGCGAGATCAAGAATTTATCAATCTCTGCCTTGAAGACATTCAACGTCTCGGCCTCCACTGCGCTCCGTGGCAATGAATTCCACAGGCCCACCACTCTCTGGCTGAAGAAATGTCTCCTCATTTCCGTTCTAAATTGACCCTCTCTAATTCTAAGGCTGTGCCCACGGGTCCTAGTATCCCCACCTAACGGAAACAACTTCCCAGCGTCCACCCTTTCTAAGCCATGCATTGTCTTGTAAGTTTCTATTAGATCTCCCCTCAACCTTCTAAACTCTAATGAATACAATCCCAGGATCCTCAGCCGTTCATCGTATGTTAGGCCTACCATTCCAGGGATCATCCGTGTGAATCTCCGCTGGACACGCTCCAGTGCCAGTATGTCCTTCCTGGGTGTGGGGCCCAAAATTGGACACAGTATTCTAAATGGGGCCTAACTAGAGCTTTATACAGTCTCAGAAGCACATCGCTGCTTTTATACTCCTACCCTCTTGAGATAAATGACAACATTCCATTCGCTTTCTTAATCACGGACTCAACCTGCAAGTTAACCTTTAGAGAATCCTGTACTAGCACTCCCAGATCCCTTTGTACTTCGGCTTTGTGAATTTTCTCACCGTTCAGAAAATAGTCCATGCCTGTATTCTTTTTTCCAAGGTGCAAGACCTTGCATTTGCTCACGTTGAATTTCATCAGCCATTTCCTGGACCACTCTCCTAAACTGTCCACAACATTCTGCAGCCTCCCCACCTCCTCCGTACTACCTGCCTGTCCACCCAACTTCGTATCATCATCAAACTTCGCCAGAATGCCCCCAGTCCCTTCATCCAGATCATTAATATATAAAGTGAACAGCTGCGGCCCCAACACTGAACCCTGCGGGACACCACTTGTCACTGGTTGCCATTCCGAAAAAGAGCCTTTTATCCCAACTCTCTGCCTTCTGTCAGACAGCCAATCCTCAATCCATGCCAGTAACTCACCTCGAACACCATGGGCCCTCACTTTACTCACCTTATCAAAGGCCTTTTGGAAGTCTAGATAGATAACATCCACTGGGTTCCCCTGGTCTAACCTACTTGTTACCTCTTCAAAGAATTCTAACAGGTTTGTCAGACACGACCTCCCCTTACTAAATCCATGCTGACTTGTTCTAATCCGACCCTGCACTTCCAAGAATTTAGAAATCTCATCCTTAACGATAGATTCTAGAATTTTACCAACAACCGAGGTTAGGCTAATCGGCCTATAATTTTCCATCTTTTGTCTTGATCCTTTCTTAAACAAGGGGGTTACAACAGCAATTTTCCAATCATCTGGGACTTCTCCTGACTCCAGTGACTTTTGAAAGATCTCAACCAACGCCTCCGCTATTTCCTCAGCCACCTCCCTCAGAACTCTAGGATGCAGCCCATCGGGGCCAGGAGATTTATCAATTTTTGGACCTTTTAGCTTTTCTAGCACTTTCTCTTTTGTAATGCCTACCATACTCAACTCTGCCCCCTGACTCTCCTTAATTGTTGGCATATTACTCATGTCTTCCACTGTGAAGACTGACGCAAAATACTTATTAAGTTCTTCAGCTATTTCCTTATCTCCCTTCACTAGCCTTCCAGCATCAGTTTGGAGCGGCCCAATGTCTACTTTGCCTCTCGTTTGTTTCTTATGTATTGAAAGAAACTTTTACTATCATTTCCAATATTACTGGCTAGCCTACCTTCGTATTTGATCCTCTCCTTCCTTATTTCTCTCTTTGTTATCCTCTGTTTGTTCTTGTACCCTTCCCAATCTTCTGATTTCCCAGTGCTCTTGGCCACTATATAGGCTGTCTCTTTTTCTTTGATACATTTCCTGACTTCCTTTGTCAGCCATGGCTGTCTAATCCTCCCCCGGATAATCTTTCTTTTCTTTGGGATGAACCTCTGTATTGTGTCCTCAATTACACCCAGAAACTCCTGCCATTGTTGCTCCACTGTCTTCCCCGCTAGGCTCTGCTTCCAGTCGATTTTCGTCAGTTCCTCTCTCATACCCCTGTAATTATCTTTATTTAACTGTAACACCATCACATCCGATTTTGCCTTCTCTCTTTCAAACCGCAGACTGAACTCTACCATATTATGATCGCTGCCTCCTAAGTGTTCCCTTACTTTAAGGTCTTTTATAAAGCCTGGCTGATTACATAGCACGAAGTCCAGAATAGCCTGCTCCCTTGTGGGCTCCATCACAAGCTGTTCCAAAAAGCCATCCTGTAGGCATTCCATGAATTCCCTTTCTTTGGATCCACAATGTTGAGGGTCTTAAGTCACATATAAGCCAGAACAGGTAAGGGAGGCAGATTTCTCTTCTCAAAAAGAAATGACTGAGCCAGATGGTTTTTTCATTAAATTGAAAGTGGTTACATGGTCTCATTAGGTTAGCTTTCAATTCCAGATTTTATTGAATTTAAATTTCACAATTTGCCACAATGGGATTTGAACCACATCCCCAGAACATTCTTCTGGAGTTTGGGATTACTAGCCAGTGATATTATCACTGCAACACCATCTCCCATATTTCTTCACTTTAACATGTGCAAGGAATGCATTTATGTTGTTATGAATGCAACTTGCCTTCAGTGCTTCTTTGGTCATCTTTGTAGAATCTCAGCTTGACTGCTGATTTATTCCTCTGTTTTTTAGATTGATTTAGATGAGGAAAAGAAATATGATACTGCCAAGTTTACAGACAACATAAAACTGGGTGGGAGGATGAACACCAAAAGAACTGTTCTGAGGATGGATCACTGAACCTGAAACATTAACTCTAATTTCTCTTCACATATGAAGAGGATTAACTGTAAGGATACAGAGATGCTTCAGTGTGATTTGGGCACATTAAGAGTGAGCAAATGCACGGCAGAGGAAAAATAATGTGGATGAATGTGACACTGTTCATTTTGGTATCAAATACAGGAAGGCAGATTATTGATTGAATGGCAACAGATTGGGAAAAAGGGAGGTGCTACAAGACCTGGGTGTCATGGGTACCTACATGAATCACAACTGGAACCACCCCCTTCGACTCTGGAGTGGATGCCTCAAATCCACACACTGGACAAGCAACATAGCCTTTTGGATTCACACCACAGATTGAAGAGAACATTGTCAATACCCTCATTATACTGTCCTGTACTACAACTGCATTGTTGCTCCCCTCTACCTTAATGACACACATAGCACAGTGCCATGATCAGTTATTTCATCTACCCTAAACTTGCAAACAAGCAGAACGAATCTCAAATCTGCTGGACAACCATAAACGCTGAGACCACTGTACTTCTGCCTCGCAAGCAGTAACACATCTTTTCCCTGTCCACTAACCAAATCACAAGATCCTACCCTAAGGGAGCATGACTCCCTCTAAATTCAAAGCATCCACATATTTTTCTCCCTCTCTGACGTGTTGCAGTGTCTACAGTTTGGCCTCCAGTTCATCAATTAAGTCTCAGCTGCTTGAGCTGTAAATATTTAATGCAGATGTCATTGGCCTAGAACAATGGCATCCATATGCTATACCTGTTATATTCATCTATCCTACCTTCCTTAATGTGTTTATTTAATTCCTTACTTATAGAACATAGAACAGTTACAGCACAGGAACGGGCCGTTCGGGCCACAATGTTATGCCAAACATGATGCCAATTTACATAACTCCTTTTGTCTGCCCTTGGTCCATATCCCTCCATTCCTTGCATGTTCATCTGCTTATCTAAAAGTCCCTTAAACACCTCTATCATATCTGCCTCTGCCAAGACCCCTAGCAGTGCGTTCCAGACTTCTACCAGTCTCTGTGCAAAAACCTTGCCCCTCACATCTCTGAACTTTCTCCCTCTCAACTTAAATGCATGCCCCCTAGTATTAGATATTTCAACTCTGGGACAATGTGAACAATTTACTCAGTAATTTTACACATTCTATTAACCCTTTCATCAGTTCATGCGCTATTTTAAATCTTAGGACTAGATCAGCTCTGAGCCACTTAAGGTAGTAACCAAATGGCTAACTTGCTCCTCTGTAGGAGAACAAGAAAAGAAATGAAATGAACTTATAAGGCATGGGGACCAACAAGAGGATGTTATTATCACACAGGAAGCCAACATGGACTTGATGCCCAAATGATTCTCTGGCTTCTGCTTCTCTTGGTCCTATTCTCACCAAACTGCTGGCCACTTAATGTCCCTTCCTGGCCACAATTTCTGATCATTATCACATTTTTGCTCATGGCATTTCACACACTACAGTGCATGCACTATAACAAGTACTTTAAGACACCCAGTGTGGTGAAGGCACTTTATAATGCACATTTTTTCTTTTTCTGTCACTTTTTCCTCATCCCTCATCTCCCAATTACCGCCACAGGACAAAGTAATTCCTCCCTCCCTGACTTGCCTAAACTTCCACACTTAGCTCAATTCCCAGTGTTTGGACTCTCTTGCCGGTCAGACGTCATACGAAGGATAGAAGGGGAGGCAAGAGAGAAGGAGGAGTGGCATTTTTGATTAGTGAAAGTATCACAGCAGTACTTATAAAGGATATTCCTGGGGTATCGTCCAGTGAAGCTATAATGGTGGGACTAAGGAATGGGGGAGATGGTTCACTTCAATGGGATTGTGCAATACACCCACCAAAAGTCAGCAGGAGATTGAGGAGCAAAGAGCAGATAGCTCTAAGAATAATAGGGAAGTAAATAGTAGGGGATTTTAACTTTACAAACATAGACTGGGACTGCCATGGTGTTAAGGGCTTGGATGCGGAGGAATTTGTTAAGCATGTTCACAAACACTCTCTCAATCGATATCTGGATGGCCCTACTAGAGAAGGGGCAAAACCCAACCTCCTCCTGGGAAATAAGGCAGGGCAAGTGAATGAGGTGTTGGTGAGGGAGGACTCTGGGACGAGTGCCCATAATTCTATCAGTTTTAAAATAGTTACGGCAAAAAGACAGGTCTGGTTCACAAGTTAAAGTTCTAAAGTGGGGCAGGCCAATTTTGATGGTCTTAGACAGGAACTTTCAAAAGTTGATTAGGGAAGGCTGTTTGCATGTAGAGGAGCATCTGGCAAGTGGGGGGCTTTCTAAAGCAAGATAATGAGAGTTCAGGGGGAGCATGTTCCTGTAAGCGTGAAGGGCCAGGCTGTAGGAGTAGGAAACACTGGATGACTGGAGATATTAAGGCTCTGGTCAAGAAAAAGGACTGGTATGGAAAGCTGGGATCAAGTGAATCTCTTGAGGACTACAGCGGGTGCAGGAGAACAATCAAGAGGGAACTCAGGACAGCAAAGAGAGGAGATGGGATAGCTTTGGTGGATAATGTTACGGAGAATCCAAAGAGATTCAACAAGTATACTAATGCAAAGAAATAACTCGGGGAAGAACAGGGCCCCCTAAAGATCACGGAGGCCGTCTATGTATGGAACCACAGGGGATGGGAGAGATCGTAAAAGAATATTTCATATCAGTATTTACTCTGGAGAAAGACATGGAAGGTAGGAAACTCAGGGAAATAAATGGTGATTTCTTGAAAGGAGTCCACATTACAGAAGATGAGGTGCTGGATGTCTTAAAACGCATAAAGGTAGATAAATCCCAAAGACCTAATCAAGTATATTCCAGGACATTGTGGGGAGCTACACAAGAAATTGCGGGGGCCTAGCAGAAATACTTATATCATCAACAGCCATGAGTGAGGTGCTGGAAGACTGGAGGGTGGCTAATGTTGTGCCATTATTTAAGAAAGGTTGCAAAGAAAAGCCAGTGAACTACAGACCGGTAAGCCTGACGTCAGTAGCAACCAAGTAGAGATTCCGAGAGACAGGATCTACATCATTTGGAAAGGCAAGGACTGATCAGGGATAGTCAGCATGGCTTTGTGCATGGTATATCATGCCTGACAAACTTTAACTGAGTTTTTTGAAGAGCTGACCAGGAACATACTTGAAGGCAGAGCAACAGATGTTGTCTACATGGACTTCAGCAAGTCCTTCGACAAGGTTCCGCATGGTAGACTGGTTAGTAAGGTTAGATCATCTGGGATCCAGGGGCAACCGGCCAACTGGATACAAAATTAGCTTGACTGTGGGAGAGAGTGGCACAGGGTTGCTGTTCAGACTGGAGGCCTGTGACTAGCATGTGCTGCAAGGATCATTGCTGGGTCCACTGTTGTTCATCATTTATATAAACTATTTGGATAAGAATATAGGAGACATGGTTAGTAAGTTTGCAAACGATACCAAAGTTAGTGGTATAGCGAATAGTAAAGAAGGTTAGCTAAGAGTACAATGGGGGCCAAGGAATGGCAAATGGAGTTTAATTTAGATAAATGTGTGTTGCATTTTGGTAAGACTAACCAGGGGAGGAATTACAGAGTTAATGGTAGGGGTCTGGGGAGAGTTGCAGAATAGAGAGAGCTAGGGATGCAGGTATATAGTTCCTTCAGAGTGGTGTCACAGGTAGACCAGGTGGTTTAAGGCAGCGTTGGGCACTCTCGCCTTCATCAGACACTGCATTGAGTACAGGAGTCGGGACATCATGTTACAGCTGTAAAAGACATTGCTAAGGTCACATTTGGAGTACTGCATATAATTCTGGTATAGGAAGAATGTTATTAAACTGGAAAGGATGCAAAAATGATTTACAAGTTACCGAGACTGGAAGGTTTGAGCTATAGCTACCTGGAGGTGCAGGTGCATAGCTCCTGGAAAGCCACGTTGCATGCAGACAGGGTGGTGAAGGCTGTGTTTGGCACGTTCACCTTTATTGGTCAGAGCGCCGAATACAGAAGTTGGCACGTCATATTGTAGCTTTGTTGGACATTGGTGAGGCAACATTTGGAAAACTGCCTATAATTCTGGTCGGCCTGCTACAGGAAGAATGTTTTTACACGACAAATGGTGCAGTAACAATTTAAAGGATGGGGGTTTGAGTTTCCAGGAGAGGGTGGTTAGGCTGGGACTTTTTTTCCCTGGAGCGTAGGAGGCTGAGGGGTGGCCTTATAGAGGATTATAAAATCACGAGAGACATACATAATGTGAATAGCCAAGCTCTTTATTTTCAGGGTAGGGGGGGTCCAAAACTAGACCGCATAGGTTTAAGGCAAGAGGGGAAAGATTTCAAAAGGGATCCGAGGGGCAACTTTTTTTTAAACACAGAGGGTGGTGCGTATCGAACGAGCTGCCAGAGGAAGTGGTTGGAGGTGGGTACAATTACAACATTTAAAAGACATTTGGATACGTAGATTGATAGGGAAGGTTTAGACAGATATGGACCAAATGTAGGCAAGTGGGATTAGTTCAGTTTAGGAAACCCGGTTGCCATGGAGAAGTTGGACCAAAGGATCTGTTTCCATGCTATGTGGCTCTATTCCGCCTTCCCTTTACATCTTCTAGGGAAACATTGTAAATAACTCCAAAGTCTCCAGCAACGCACAAGAGTACACCAGAGCCAACATGGCCTCAAAATTTCCTCTGGGAATTTAACAATGGACTGCCCAACTGCATGGCTGAGGCAAAGAATTTCTATCAACCATGGATCCCAGTTTCCATGCTCTGTTGTGCAGCAGAATTACAAATTAACGTAACGTATTTCTAACTGCAAGGTCCATTCTCCACACTTGAATTTCAGTAAACTATCATTGATGTATCAATAAAGTATCAATAAAGAATTTCAAATAAGTATCAATAAATAACTTCCAAATATGAAGACATCACTAGAGTGTCAGAGTCATACGGCACAGTCAAAACAACCATGTAACTATTCTAATCACATTTTTCAGCATATGGCCCATAGCCTTACACATCTTGGCATCACAAATGCACATCTAAATACTTCTTGCATGTTCTGAGAATTTCTGCCTCTGCCACCCTTACAGGTTGACATTTCCAGATTCCCACCATTCTCTGCGTAAAAATTTTTCCTCACATCTCTTTTAAGCCTTGTAGAGTCATAGAGCCATACAGCATGGTAACAGACCTTCGGTCCAACTAGCCCACGCCGACCACGTTCCCAAACTAAACTAGTCCCATGTGGCTGCTCCTGGCTCATATCCCTCCAGTCCTTTGCAATTCATGAACCAATCCAAAAGTCTTTTAAATGCTGTAAGTGTACCTGCAACCACCACTTTCTCTGACAGTTTTTTCACACGAACCACTCTAATATGTTGACCCTCGTACCCTTTTTAAATCTTTTTCGTCTCACCTGAAAAATATGCCATACAGTTTTGAACTCCCTCATCCTACAGCAAAGACGCCGTCATTCACCTTATCTATGACCCTCATGATTTTATAAATTGCAAAGATCACCCCTCAACCTACTATGCTCCAGTGAAAAAAAAACACCTTTCCAGTTTGTTTTTATATCTCAAACCCTCCATTCCCCACAACATCCTGGTAAATCCTTCCTGAATCCTGTCCAGTTTAATAACGTCCTTCCTATAACAGGGCGACCAGAATTGCACACACTATTCCAGAAGAGGCCTTACCAAGACTCTGTGCAACCTCAACATGATGTCCCAACTCCTATACCCAAAAGGTCTGAGCAATTGATGGCAAGCATGCTAAATGCCTTCTTAACCACTCCTTCATTCCCTTAAATCTATGCCCCATGGTCACTGATCTCTCCAGCAAGGGCAGATGTTCCTTCTTTGCTCCTTATCTAAGCTTCTCATAATTTTATACATCTCAATCATGTCCCCTCTCAATCTCCGTTGTTCCAAAGAATACAATCCCTGTCTATCCAATCTCTCTTCATAACTGAAACTCTCCAGCCCAGGCAGCATCTTGGTACATCTCCTCTGCGCCCTCTCCAGATAAAATCACTTCCCTTCTATGGTGTGATTCCAGAACTGCACACAGAAGAGACATCTTTTGGGATCAAAAGCTATTTCATCTCACTGTCAGTGCTTCTCCAATCTCATTTCCAAAGCACAAGAGAAATCTTTCAACTTAATTTTTCTTACTGTTCTCCTAGTGGGAAAGCTAAGATAACAAGGCGTGGGGCTGGATGAACACAGCAGGCCAAGCAGCATCAT
>JAHRHZ010000279.1:3930884-3975949 GCA_024137785.1 Ginglymostoma cirratum | reverse complement strand
TTCCCCTCCCCCATTTCTGATGAAGGGTCTAGGCCCGAAACGTCAAGTTTTCCTGCTCCTATGATGCTGCTTGGCCTGCTGTGTTCATCCAGCCCCACGCCTTGTTATCTCGGATTCTCCAGCATCTGCAGTACCTTTTATCTCTGATACAGTAAGAAAAATTAAATCCTCTTTCATGCTAGACAAAGACACACAAACACAGACAAACCTTTTGCTTCTGTTCAGACTTCCTCTTCTCCTCCTCTGCAAAATTGGGCATCAGCATCATCCGATTTGAGGATGCTACCGGAACTTGGCTCAAAGTAGGTGTTGTCTGCACTTGCACTAATACAGAATTCTTTTGTTTGTGGTCTGCAATGTCTTCAGGATCATTAACTGTTTCAATGACCCTTAGATTTGGTCGGGTGACCTTGGGCGGCTGCATAACCACAAACATTCGATTGTTTGGTTGCTGAGCATATGGCTCAGTAACTTGTGAAGGTGGGTACATTGGCCAGGTTGGGGCAGACAATGAGACATAAGGGTCATATTGATTATAGTTTGGTGGCGGTGCATTTAGTGGATAATTTACTGGAGGTGCTGGATACTGCCCGTAAGGTGGCATGGCATAATTTTGTGATGGGATTGGCAATAAACCAGGTTTATGGACTGTTGGGATTACTGTAGGACATCGTGCTTTCTCAGCCTCTTTTGCTGTTTCTCGATTAAATGACTCCTTGCCTTCTCTCACCACAGGACCTGAGGTATTTTCCAGTTTGTGTGACCTCGCTCGTGTTTGTGTATGAGGTTCTGGTGATTTTGCCTCATTTCGGCTTCTTCGCTTCTCCCAGGAAGCAGTTTTGTGAGGTCCTAGTGGGTGTTCAGGTGATCGAGTTACAGGTTTTTTCCCATGCAGTCGTTCCTCAGTACGGGCTGCCAGTTTGCTGATCTCAGTTACTCCTATATCGAGTCCAATGGTCTTCAGTAAATCATGGATCTTTTCATATTCTTTCTCAGGTTTTGCACTTGCCAAGTTAGATGCCCCTTCAGGCAGACTAGTTTGTCTTACAGGAAGGAGATTCCGGTTTGCAAGAGCATCTCTATGTTTCCCACCTTCTGCTTTCTCTTCCTCATCTTCTCCATAGAGAAACCTTTCCTCATCCTCTATATCTGGAAAATTATGCTTCCTCCTCTCTTCTAAGTTTCCATTTTCAGATTCTTCTAATAAGCCAAGTATACGACAGAAACCACGGCCATCTTGACTAGCCCGTTCATGTGGAAGAAGGAAGTCTGAAACCCGGTCCTGAATCTCAGATCTTTCCAAATTTGATTTTGTGCCAATCTTAGCTGGAACATCCCTCTCAAAAAGGAAATTGGTATTGGACAGACCAGGGACACCTCCCTGATCAGTGATTTGATGAATTTCTCTCGTGTCTTGCATGAAAGAGAATTGTTCACTCTCAGCATAACTCGATTCATGCTGTGGTAACCGTGTGAAACTTTGCGGTGAAACATAATTTTTCTGCTGCTCAGGGCTTTCCTTGACTGTGGCACCATGATACTCATCAAACTAAATTAAAAGAAACAAAATAGAGACAACAAGTCAAGTTAGATGGTCACATTTTCAAACCCCTTATTATTAACACTGATTGCTAGAGATTCATGCAAGCTAAAACGCAGCTTTTTAACTGAAAAAGTGAACAAAGATAGTTTGCACTTGGCCTTTTGCAGCATTATATCTTCCTATTCTCGAAAGGGCTTGTGTTGAAAAACTGGTCTGGTGAACGAAGGAATGTTAAATTTGTCAGTTACGAACTGTTTCCAGCCAAGGCCCAACTATGAGGAGGGGCTGTGATCAACGCCGGACTAAGGGTATTGTAATTCACAGAATCCCGACAGTGTGGAAGCAGGCCAATTGGCCCATCGAGATCACACTGACCCTCCAAAGAACATTCCACCCAGACACACCTCTACCCTATCTGTGTAACCCTGCATTTCCCGTGGCTAATCCACATAACTTATACAGCCCTGGAAACTTTGGGTAATTTAGCAATGCCAATCCACTGAACCTGCACATAGAGTCATAGGGCCATACAGAATGGAAACAGAACTTATGGTTCAACTCGTCCATGACGCCCAGATATCCTAAATTAATCCCATTTGCCAGCATTTGGCTCTTATACATTTTAACTCTTTCAATTCATATACCCATCCAGATGCCTTTGAAATGTTGTAATTGTACTAACTTTGTACTTCCTCTGGCAGCTCGTTCCATACATGCACCACCCTCTATGAAAACATTGCCATTTAGGTCCCTTTGAAATATTTCCCCTCTCACTTTAAACTCATGCCCTCCAGTCTTAGACTTCCCCACCCTGGGGGGAAAAAAACCTTGTCTATCTGCCCAATCCAAGTCCCTCATGATTTTATAAACCTCGATAAAGGTCACCCCTCAGCCTCCGAAAGCCCAGGGAAAATAGCCCTAGTCGATTCAGCCTCTCCTTGTAGCCCAAACCTTCCAGCCCTGGCAACACCCTTGTAAATCTTTTCTCAACCCTTTCAAATTTCACAACATCCTCTCTACAGCAGGGAGACCAAAACCGAATGTAGTACTTGAAAAGTGGCCTAACCAATGTCCCGTACATCCACAACATGACCTCCCAACTCCTATGTTCAATGCACTGACCGATAAAGGCAAGCATACCAAACGCCTTGTTCACTATCCTGTCTACCGGTGACTCCACTTTCAAGGAACTACAAACCTGCACTCCAAGGTCTCTTTGTTCAGCAACACGCCTCAGGACATCACCAGTAAGCATACAAGTCCTGCCCTCATGTGCCTTTCCAAAATGCAGCAAATCACATTTTCTGAATTAAGTTCCACCTGCCGTTCCTCGGCCCACTGGCCCATCTGAACAAGGACCTGTTGTAGTCTGAGGTAACCTTCTTCGCTGTCCACTACACCTCCAATTTTGGTATCATCTGCAAACTTACTAACCATACCTCCCACGTCCACATCCAAATCATTTATATAAAATGAAGTAAAGCAGTGGACCCAGCACCAATCCTTGAGGCACACTGTTGGTCACAGGCCTCCAGTCTGAAAATCAACTCTCCACCACCACGCTCTGCCTCCTACGTTCGAGCCAGTTCTATATCCAAATGGCTAGTTCTCCTTGTATTCCATGTGATCTAACCTTGCTAACCAGTCTACCATGAGAAACCTGGTCAAACACCCTCCTGAAGCCCATGTGAATTACGTCCATGGCTCTGCCCTCATCAGTACGCTTTGTTACTTCTTCAAAAAACTTAATCAAGTTAGTGAGACACAATTTCCCAAGCATAAAGCTATGTGACCTATCCCTAATCAGTGCTTGTCTTTCCAAATACATGCAAATCCTGTCCCTCAGATTCCCTCCAATAACCTGCCCACCATTGATGTCAGACTCACCTGTCGATAGTTCCCTTGCTTTTCCTTACCATCTTTCTTAAATAGTGGCATCCCATTAGCCAACCTCCAAGTCTTCTGACACCTCAACTGTGGCTATCGATGATACAAATATCTCAGCAAGGGGCCCAGCAATCACTTCCCTAGCTTCCCACAGAGTTTAGGGTACACTTGATCAGATCCCTGGGATTTTTCCACTTTTATGTGTTTTAAGACATCCAGCACTTCCTCCTCTGCACTTTGGACATTTTTTAAGATGTCACTATTTATGTCCCCAAATTCTCTATCTTCCATATCCTTCACCACAGTAAACAGTGATGCAAGATACTCACTCAGTATCTCCCCAATCTCCTCCAGTTCCACACATAGACGGCCTTGCTGATCTTTAACAGGCCTTATTTTCTCCCTAGTTACTCTTTTGTCCTTAATGTACTTGTAGAATCCCTTTGGATTCTCCTTAACCTTATTTGCCCTCCTGATTTCCCTCTCAAGTATACCGCTGGACTGTGGGAGGAAATCAGAGCATCCAGAGGAAAACCATGCAAACACGGGGAGAACGTGCAAACGACATACAGACCTGGGTCCTTGGCACTGTGCTGACCATAAAAGCGCACAGTATACAAACAAGGTAAAGGAGCTTGTAGCACAGATTGAAATTGTCAGAATGATGTTGTGCGTATCACAGGGATGTGGCTGCAAAGGGATCAATGCTTGGGACTAAACTTTCAAGAATACTTATCCTAGCGAAAGGATGGGAGATGGGCAGAGGAGGCAGGGTAGCCTTGTTAGTAAGAAATGAAATTAAATCGATGGCAAGAAGAGACTTAAGGTTGAGAGGTAGAAAACTGGGTAGGAGTTGAGGAACTACAAAGGGAAAAAGACCCGAATGGGAGTGACATATAGGATTACTAGCAGTAGTCAGGATGTGGGACAGAAATCAGGAGATAGAAAAGGTGTGTAAGAAAGGCACTATTTCAATAATCATTGGGAACTTCAATACGCAGGTGGATTGGTAAATCAGGTTGCTAGTAGATTTCAAGAAAAGGAATTAATGAAATGTCTACAAGATGGCTTTTGGAGCAGCTTGAGGTAGAGACCACTAGGGAACAGGCAATTCTGGATCTGATGTGTCAATAAGGCAGACTGATTAGGGAGCTTCAAGTGACGGGATGTGTGTGTGAGAGTCCATGCGTGCGTATGAAAGACTTTGCCCCGTAGTTTCAGGAGGAGAAGATGGAATCAGATGTAACAGCACTACAATTGAGTAAAGGTAACTACAAAGACATGAGGGAGGAGCTAGCCAGAGTCAACTGGAAGGAGAGTCTAGCAGGGAATGAAGGTCTTGTCAGTATAAGAAGCCATGATGCGGAGATGCCAGTGTTGGACTGGGGTGGACAAAGTCAGAAGTCAGAGCGAGGGGACATACTCTGAAAGCTTGTGATTTAAAATAAACCTGTTGAACGATAACCTGATGTCGTGCAACTTCTGAATATAAGGAGCAGTTGAGGACTCTGAAACTGCACTTCTGAGTTTAGAAGGATGTGGGAGATCTCACTCAAAATTATAGAATACTGAATGGCCTGGAAAAACAGTAGGTGTGGAGAAGATATTTTCACAAATGGGACAGGCTAGGACCCAGGAGCATAGCATCAGTGGAGGGACAACCCTTTAGAACTGAGATGAAGGAGGAATTTCTTCAGCTACAGGATGGTGAATCTGTGGAACTCACTGCCACAGAAGTTGTGAAGGCCAGGTCAATGAGCGTATTTAAGACAGAGATAGATAAGTTCTTGATTAGTAAGAGGATCAAAGATTACAGGGAGAAGGCAGGAGAATAGGGTTGAGAAACTATCTTATATCTTACCCACACAATCAAATTTTGGTCTGTATCCTAATATTAAGGCAATGTGTAAAGTATTTGAGAAGACATGTTGCTCGGGTTGTGGATAAGGCTGCAGACTTGCTCGTCGAGCCGGCTTGTTTGGTTGCATACGTTTTGTCACCCTGCTAGGTAACATCGTCAGTGCGCATCCAACGATGAATCGGTGCTCTGTCCCACTTGTTATTTAGATGCCTTGGTTTGCTGGTGTGGTTGATATTACTTCTGGTTCTGTTTTTTCAGGGGTTTGTATATTCGGTCCAGTTCAACGTGTTTGTTGATGGAGTTCCGGTTGGAATGCCAGGCCTCCAGCAATTCCCTGGCATGTCTCTGTTTGGCTTGTGCTATAATGGACATGTTGTCCCAGTCGAATTCGTGTCTTTCTTTGTCAGTGTGTATTGAGACCAGCGAGAACTGGTCATTCTTCTTGGTGGCTAGTTGGTGTTCCTGTATCCTTACTGTCAGTTTTCTTCCAGTTTGTAATGTTTTTCACAGTACTTGCATGGTATTTTGTATGTTATGTTAATTTTAAAAGGTTGTGGGAATGGGATCCTTTACATTTGGCAGTAGCTGTCGTAGGATGGTTGTTTGTGGGCTACCCTGATTCCTATGGGTCTGAGTAGTCTAGTGGTCGTCTCTGATATGTCTAAAATGTATGGTCGGGTGACTAGTGTATCTGGCCATGTTGTGTCTTCTTGCTGTGGTCTGTCGGGGAGGTAATGGTGGATTGTGCTTTTTGGGTATCCCTTCCTTTTAGAAACTCTGTATAAGCGCTCCTGTTCTGCTTTGCGCAATTCCAGATTGGTGCAGTGTGTTGTTGCCTGTTTGAATAATGTCCTGATGCAGCTCCATTTATGGGTGTTGGGGTGGTTGCTGGAGTAATTAAGTACCTGGTCCGTATGTGTGGTCTTTTTGTATACGTAGTCTAGAGTTTCCTGTTGTTCTTACGTTCCACCATTACGTCTAGGAAGAGTAGTCTGTTATTGTTCTCTTGATCTTGTGTGAATTTTATTCCGGTGAGGATGTTGTTTATGTGTCAGTGGGTTTACTCTAGTTTTGTGTGTTTGATAATCATGAAGGTGTCACCTACATAGCAGACCCAG
The DNA here is from genome assembly GCA_024137785.1 of Ginglymostoma cirratum. Taxonomy (NCBI): domain Eukaryota; kingdom Metazoa; phylum Chordata; class Chondrichthyes; order Orectolobiformes; family Ginglymostomatidae; genus Ginglymostoma; species Ginglymostoma cirratum. The sequence goes on along the minus strand of JAHRHZ010000279.1, from coordinate 3,969,540 downwards.
AGTTTGGATTGCATAGTGGGGACTACTGTTCGTTCTAATCATTGCATTACTCTCCTGTAATCAGTCCTGATATCAGGATTCCACTGGTATTCTTTTGATTTGCTTGAACATACAGTCATTGAAGGTGAAGTACATTGCAAGGCACATATCCAGCAGGTTCAGGGTGCTGTCCTTGTTGATGTTGTTGGTTTCGTGAGGTGCCTGCCTTCCTGATTCACCCAGTGTAGCAATTATCTGTTTGGCTATGTCGATGCTAATGGATATAAATAGTGCTGTTACGTCGAAGGACATCATTATCTTGTCCTCCTCTATTCTGGTGTCTTTGATGATGTTGAGGAATTCTTGGGAGGAGTTGAGATTACCACAAGACTACTCAGGCCTATAGGTATCAGGGTCATCTACAAACCAACAATTACCCTGCAACAATTACTGATGAACATAAAGGATCCCATACCCACAACGAATAAAACTAAAATAATATACAAAATACGATGCAAGAACTGTGAAAAACATTACATAGGCCAATTCTCGCTGGTCTCAATATACACGGACAAAGGAAGACACAAATTCGACTAGGATAACACATCCATAATAGCACAAGCTAAACAGAGACATGCCAGGGAATTGCTGGAGGCCTGGCATTCCAACCAGAACTCCATCAACAAACACATTGAACTGGACCCAAAATACAAACCACCGAAAAACAAAACCGGAAGTAATGCCAACCACCCCAGCAAACCGAGGCATATAAATAACAAGTATAAAAAGTATTCTTCCACAGGCTGCTATTGGCTCTTCTGCCAAACACCTTAAATCGATGACCTGTGGTCATCAGCCCTTCCTCCAGTGGAAACAGTTGCACTTTATCTACTGTCAAGATCCTTCACTATTTTGATCACTTCTATCAAACCGCCTTTTAATGTCCACACAACTGAAATCTTTCATCGCAGGAACCAATCTTGTAAATGGTTGCTTGAAACATACAGGATTCATAGGGGTTTGACAGGTTTGACACAAAGAGGTAATTTCCATTTCTGGGACAGTCTACAACCAGAGGAGATTGTCAGTTTAAAACATAGATTTCTTTTCTGAGGGCAGTGAATCTGTAGAATTCTTTACCACAAAAAACCTGCAGGGCTGTCACATTAAGAATATTCAAGGCTGAGGTAGATTTTTCATCAGGGAATCAAGGGCTTTGGGAAGAAGTTGGGAAAATGGAGTTAATAATTATCAGATCAGGCATTATCACACTGAATGGCAGAGCAGAGGTGACAGGCTGAATGGTCTACTTCAACTCCTAAGTCTTAAAGCTTCTGCACACTGTGTAATGCCCGGTCTGCACCAGAAATGTAGTTTGAACCTTTTCAGAACTTTACACAGTCGCAGGACAGAGAGAAAGATCAAGTTGTTGCCCTACAATATTAATATTTCCAATCTCATGCATGCTTCGACTTTCATGATGAGTTTAAAAAAAGCTTCTTGTTGAAACATAGAAAATAGGAGTAGGCTATTTGGCCCTTCAAATCCTGTTCTACCATTCAATATGATTACAGTTGATCACAGTTCATTATCCACCTCAATACCCTGTTCCTGTCCCTCCCCATACCCCTTGATCCCTTTAGCCCTAACAACTGCACCTTACTCCTTCGTGAAAACATTCAATGTTTTGGCCTTAACGACTTTGTGACAGAGAATTCCACAGGCTCACCACACTGACCGAAGAAATGTTTCCTCAACTCAGTTCTAACATTCATTGGCCCACTCCTTAGAACTCTTTTAGTTACATCCTCAAAATGTTCCAGTGGATTTGTTAGGCACATTTACCCTTTTGTAAATCCATTCTAACTGTCCAATCCTAGCACTGTTTTCCAAGAGCTCTGCTCTTAAATCTTTTATAATGGATTCCAGCATTTTCACTACTGTCTGCGTCAGGTTGAAAATTCCATTTTCTCTCTACTCCCTTTCTTAAATAATGGGGTTACATTAGCCACCGTCCAAGCCATAGAAACTGTTCCAGAGTCTACAGAAATTGAAACACTAATGCACCCGCTATTCCAGGGCCACTTCCTCAAGGACGCTGGGTTGTGGATTATTGGACCCTGCGGACTATCAGCCTTTAATTCCAATTTTCCCGATATCACTTCCCTCCTTATTCAGATTTCCTTCAGTTCCTCCTTCTCACTAGACCCTGTGTCTCTCAACATTTTTGTGAAGTTATTTGTGTCCTCCTTCGTGAAGACAGAATCATAATATTTATTTTTCCCAGATGAGTCATGAGGCTCACAATCAGGGTCTTTTAAATAAAGATAATGCATGATTGGACGTGGAGTTAGTGGAGTAAGTGGTAAAGACCAAAAGAACAAACACCAGATTTCTCAGACTGGAAACAAACTAATATTGGAAATACCTAAATTCATCCTGCAGTTGAAACAGATAGCCCTGGATTTAGAGGAGGTTAAAAAAAGAGTTAGACTACTGAAGTGTGAAAAAAATTGATTTGGAATTTCCTGTTAGAGTTAAGGCAGCAGATACAATTGATATCGGTAAAGCATCTGGGATTTTTGTAAATACAGGAGGGATAGGGTTCACAGTTAATTGAATTAGCAAAGATACAATTAGTTAAAACAGCTTCAATACAAAAAGGAAATTTTAAAATAAACTGGAAATAGAAACGAAAAACTCGAATATGAATTTCAGAGAGTTGGGGAATGATGATGATAGAGGAATTATCGTTGCAAAATTACACAGTTTAGAAAGAAGACAGATGCCAACAAAGGCTCAGATGGAGAAAACTACCGGCACAATTTAAAGACCAGTCGGGAAATGCTTAAATTCATACAGGTATTCTTTATCATTGGAAAAAATAGCAAAACAAATTAGGTGGCCAAAAATCAACTGGGTACTGGCCATGTATAACAAGTTGATGGTGGCGTACTTGAGATTTATGCGTCCATGTGACAAGAGATCTCAGTGGATCATGATGCAGTTTTAAAGAAAGGCTGTTCTGGGTGTGAACCAATTCATTCCTGAAGCATAGAGGCAAACAATTAGGAATTTAAGGCGACAGCCTGGGTAAAACCACTTTGAATTTGAAAAGGTTAAGGAAAATAACTGAGGTAGATATGGGCATTAGGAGTAAATACCACACATGAAGCTCTCAGCAAAATTATTCACTTGGAAAAATCTAAAAAATGACTAGCTTTTCTAATTGAAGCCCATACTGAAGACTAGAGAGTTGCAACTACAAGACAAGCAGCAATCATGCCTGATGATTATGAGCCGACCTATAAAACTAATTCCTTTTTCTGTCAGCCCCATAAACTAAAGTGGGATAGAGTGTGGAGTGTAAAAGGAAAGCACAGAAATAAAGAAAGGATGTCTGGTAATGTTCCAAGAATTACCATCAAATCAAAAAGGAAGGTGCTAAAGTGGAGGGAAAAATTAAAAGCCTAAGTGTTTCCAAAGAGGACACCTTTGTACAGTGTTAGAAATTGTGTTCAAAGCCCTTGAGACTTACTCAGATTATTAAGACCGAGGCCAAAATAAAATGCTGAAGGAAAATAGCATGGTTCAAAATGCAACTTTAACAACAACCAGGAAACTCAAAGTAAACATTGCAGAGAGTGCAGAAGGCGTGAATAAGGTGGATGAGAGGTAAGAAGTGTTTTTTGTCAAAAGGTAACCCTTTTGTCTTCAAATGATACAATTCTACCCACTAACTACATTAAGGGAATAACAGGAGCCACTCAAATTATTTTGCTGTAGGAGGACATTGTTTCTCTGCAGACAGTGCATTGAAAGCCAATGAGCTGATAAAGTGAGGAGTGCAGATTATGTTCTGGTTCCATAGTGTCAAGTACAACTTGAATGTGTCCTGTTGTCTTGGCAGAAATTTACCTTGAATGGAGTTGATTTCTCCTCAGTATTAATTCGGTGGGAGTAAAAGTTAAGGCTTCGCCGAAAATTCCAATCACAGAAAGCCCAAACGGGGATAAACAGATGAAATGGTTAACGAGATAAGTTCCATTGTGTGTGGTGACCAGATCAATGGTCACAAAATAAGCAATCCAGTAAACTTTATCAAGGAGAGGGTTTGGAGGCAAATGATTAATTCTCAATGTAGAATTACATGCCCATGTTTATTGAGAACAGGATCATGCGGAGGAGCATTTAAAAACTTCACAGGCAAAGAATGGACACACAAACATGCTAGAACTGGAACATTTCAAACAGAAGATGAAGTATCAGTGTTATTCCCTTTCTGAAAGCAAGATTGTGGTCCCATACAAAGTTGTTAGGCGGTTTAAGAAAAGCAACTCATCCAGAACATACTCCAGATTGCAGAAACATGAATTGACTATGCCTGTTGATCATATTAAAGCAATATTATTGTAGGAAGAAGCCAAGAAAGAACAAGTGTGTAAGGTTGTAAGAGTAGTGGAGGATGAATAGACAATGAGAGTGAGGTAGAAGGTTCACAAAACAAACCTTCTACAATTCAATTCGCCAATACTAAAACATAGGGACAGTAAGACAACATATTCTCACATTTTGAGGAAGGATCTAGTAAAGCTAAGAAATTTGAGGAAGACTGCAGTGACACACCTGGATGTATCGTGTTAGTAGGGAAATGAGCACTGACTAAACAACATCCTTCTTGGTTAAGACCAAGAAAACAAGCTCAAGTAGAAACAGACATCAATAAATGCTCAAAAGTCTCTTACCTGAATCCATCCAAAGTACCTCAAGTTCACTGGTGGTTTCAGTTACTGAACCAGAAGGATCAATGAGATTTTGCATAGATTACAGAAAAAATTAATGACAAATTCAAATTCAAACACGACTCCCCAACTGGAAGATGGTATATATAGGTTTGATGGTAAATCATTTGTTTCTGATTGATCTAATGAAGAAGTACTGATGAGTACCATTAACACCACAAGTTAAGGATATCGGTTTTTGTCACATCAAATGTCAAATATCAATGTCAAATGAGGCCATTTGGGTTTAAAACTGCCCCAGCTACATTCCAGAGTCTTATGAATCAAGGTGAAGTTTATGCAGCTAATAGGATAGTTTATTTAGACAACGTTGTAACATACAGTAATACAGGAGGAAAAATACGTAAAGCAATCAGAAGACCTATTTAAACTACTACAGGCAGCTGGCTTCGTGATAAATTGCAGCAAGAATATGCAAAAATTGCACTGAGAGTTCTCAACACTGGCTCCAGACGTCACTAAATCTTACGGCATCAGGTCAAACACGGGCGAAGAAACCTCATTACCACCTGCTCTGCCCCCTCAGCTGATGAAGCAGTGCACTTCCATGTTGAACACTGCTTAGAAGAAGCACTGAGCATGGTAAGTACATAGAAATGTACCCTCGGTGTGGGACTTCAACTGCCATCACCAAGAGTGGCTTGGTAGTATCACTACTGACAAAGCTGACTGAGTTCAAAAGGACATTGATCCCATACACAGAAAGCAGTTGAGGTCAAAACATTTAATGTTTTCGAGAATGGGTTAGATATAGCTCTTCGGGCTAAAGGGTTCAAAGAGTATAGGGAAAAAGTGGGAACAGGATACCGAGTTAGATATCAGTCATGACCATAGTGAATGGCGGAGCTCAAAGGGCTGAATGGTCTCCTCCTGCTCCTATTTTCAACGTTTAGTCTAGGTCTGTGATAACTAGCCGGGGAACTAACAAAAGGGAAAAAGCTCCTTGACCTCATTCTCACCAGTATACCTCTCATAAATGTGTCTGCCCATGATGGATTTGGTAGGAGTGACCACTGCACAGTCCTTGTTTTTTTACACCACATCCATCTTCATCTACAAGTGTTGAGTGGATGATCTATCTCAGCCTCCTCGCAGGATCTCCAGCATTACAGATACCAGTCTTCTAACAATTCGCTTCAAACTACATGATACCAAGAAATTTCTTCACACACAGAATGGTGAATCTGTGGAAATTTCTGCCACAAAAGCAGTTCAGGACAAAATATTGAATATTTTCAAGAAGGATATCAATAATAATTTTTAGGGGTAAACGGAGCAAAGGATATGCAACAGAAGTGGGAATGGGGCGAGTTGGATGATCAACCATGATCATACTGAATAGTGGAGCAGGCTCATAGGGTTGAATGGCCTATACCTGTTCCTATTTTCTATGTTCCTATGTAAATGGACAAAGGTAGAGGATAGTCCAAAGACAACGTTCTGGCACTAGTACCAACCATTTGTATGCCAGAACTTAAGTACGCAACCAGGCCGAGCTGCAATACTGGCATCTACCCCATGTGGAAAAGTATAGAGTTATGTCCTCTGCACAAAAGGGGAAAAAACACTAGCCGAATTACCACCCTATAATTCTACTCTTGAGCATCACAGAAGTCATTTAAGGTGTCACCGACAAGCAACATTTGCAAAAGAATGACATGTTCACTGCCATTCAATTCAGATTCTGCCACGGTAGATCAATAAGATCCATCAGTTCTGAGGAAGGGTCACCGGACCAGAAACGTTAACTCTGAATTTTTCTTCACAGATGCTGTCAGACTTGCCGAGCTTTTCCAGCAACTTCTAGTTTTGTTCCTGATTTACAGCATCTGCAGTTCTTTCGGTTTCAATAAGATTCAATGTGATCATGGCTGATCTGATAATTCTCAACTCCATTTTCCTGCCTCTTCCCCAGTAAGCCTGGATTCCCTTACTGACTAAAACTAAAATCTGTCTATCTTAGTCGTGAACATACTTAACAACCCAGCCTCGAAATCCCTCTGTGGTAAAGTAGTTCAGTGATTCTCCACTCAAGAGAAAAATTCTTCCTCATCTATCTTAAATGGGTGACAACTTACTTCGAGCCTAGGTCCTTTGTTCGTAGACTCTCCTGTAAGGAGAAACAACCGCTCCTCATCTACCCTGTCAAGGCTCCTAAAAATCAGGATCTCCTCTCATTCAACTAACCTTAATGAGCAAAAACTCAACATTTTATTTAAAAGTATTATTGAAGGGATTATTGCACAGGCATGCCCCCTGTGCGTAAGGCAGGACAAATCAAAGTCAAGTAAGTCTTTTTTTGGGGGGAAGTCATGGCCTAGTGGTAATACCACTAGACTAGTATTTGAGAACCCAGGCCAATGCCACACAAGTAGTTAGGGTATGGAATGCACTGTTTCGAAATTGAGCCATTCAAGACGACACTGGATGATTATTTGGCTAAAAATGTACATAGATATAGGGAAAAGGCAGGAGAGTGGTTGGAGGTATTGGTCGATTGGCCTCCTTCTGTGCCAAAGAAGTTCCATGATTCTGCCAATTGTGATGCATTAGGAAATGTGGATGTAAAAAGAGATCTGGGTGTCTTTGTACATCAGTCAATGAAAGTAAACAGGTTGGTGCAGGAAACAGTAACAAAGATAAATGGCATACTGGCCTTCATTGCCAGAGCAGCTGAATTCAAAAGTAGGGTTACTGCACTTGTCCAGAATGTTGGTAAGACCACTCCTGTATGGTTTTGGTGTCCCTACCCAAGACAGAATATATTTTTCATGGAGGAAGTGCAGCGAAGGTTTACTGGGCTGATAGTGAGGACAGCAGGACTATCAATTAAGGAGTGACTGGGTCAATTAGACCCGTATTCACCAGAGTTTAGAAGGATGAGATAGAATCTGATCAAAACAGTTAAAATCCTAACATGGTTAGACGGACCAGATGGAAGGAAGATGAAGTTCTGGTGAAGAATCACCAGACTGGAAATGTTAACTGTCTTCTCCTGACAGATACTGCTACACCTATTGAATTTTCCAACAATTTCTATTTTTGTTCCAGATGAAAGAATGTTTCCAGTGGTTGGTGAATATAGAACCAAGGAAAATAGTCTCAGGATACAGGGTAGGCCACTTCAGACTGAGATAAGGAAACATTTCTTCACTCAGGGTGATCAATTAAAAATGAATTAAAATTCAGCTCTTCTATTTTTCCTGCCCATGAGCCTAACCTCATACTTTCCCACATGGTGCCAGAAGGATTGGCACTGGGTCCACTGCTTTTCATCATTTATATACTCATAGGAGATATGGTTACTAAGTTTGCAGATGACACCAAAATTACAGGCGTAGTGGACAGCAGAGGAAGTTACCTGAGTACAATGGCATCTTCATCAGATGGGCCATTGGACCAAGGAGGGGCAGATGGACTTTAATTTAAATGAAGGTGAGGTGCTCCAAGACAAATCAGGGCAGGACTTAAACACTTAATCTAAGGTCCTGGGGAGTCTTCCTGAACAAAGAGACCTTGGAGTGCAGGTTCGTAGTTCCTTGAAAGTGGAGTCCATTAGACCATAAGACATAGGAGCAGAAATTAGGCCATTCGGCCCATTGAGTCTGCTACACCATTCAATCATGGCTGATAAGATCCTTAACCCCATTCTCCTGCTTTCTCCCCATAACCCTTGAGTCGCAGGTAGACAGGGTAGTGAAGAGGACATTTGAAATGCTTGTCTTTATTGGTCAGTGCATTTAGTATTGGTAGGTCATATTGCAGCTGGACAGAACATTGATTCAGCCACTTTTGGAATACTGCAAGCAATTCTGGTCTCCCTGCTACAGGAAGGACATTGTGCAACTTGAAAGAGTTTAGAAAATATTTACAAGCATGTTGGCAGGGTTGGAGGGTTTGAGCTGAAGGGAGAGGCTGAATAGGCTGGAGCTGTTTTCCCTGGGGCATCGGAGGCTGAGGGGTCACCTTATAGAGGTTTATAACAGCACGAGGGGCATGGATAGAGTGAATAGGCATAGTCTTTTCCCTGGGGTGGGGGAGTCTAAAACTAGAGGCATAGGTTAAAGGTGATAGGGGAAAGATTTAAAAGAGACCTAAAGGGCACCTTTTTCACACAGAGGGTGCTGCATGTATGGAATGAGCTGCCACTGGAAGTAGTGGAGACTGGTACAATTACAATATTTGAAAGGCATTTGGATGGGTATTTGAATAGGATGGGTTTAGAGGGATATGTGCCAAATGGGACTAGATTTGTTTAGGATATCTGGTCAGTATGAACATGTTGGACCAAAGGGTCTGTTTCCATGCTGGCCATCTCAACGACTCTATTCAATTTGCCCACTTGCTTAACGTATATCTCTATCTGAGGTTGTTGACTTGCTTGCCGAGCTGGCTTGTTTTCCTTCAGATGTTTCGTCACCATGCTAAGTAACATCATCAGTGAAACCACCGTTGAAGCGATGTTGTTCTACTCTGCTTGGAATTTATACTGACAAGTCTGTTATACTGAGTAGTGTAATTTCCGGTTTTGTTCTGCATGGGTTTGTATTATGGGGTCCAATTGTACATGCTTGTTGTTTGCATTATGGGTTGAGAGCCATGCCTCTAGGAATTCCCATGCATGTCTACGTTTGGCTTGGGCTATGGTTACATTGTCCCAGTTAAACTGATGGCCTTCGTTGCCCAAATGCACTGATATTAAGGAAGCTTTGTCATGTCATTTTGCTGCTAGCTGATGTTCGTGTATTCTGATGGCTAGTTTCCTTCCTATCTGTCTGACATAATGTTTGTGGCAGTCATTGTATGGTATTTTGTAAACTATGTAGGAGTTCCTACACTCCTACGACCACTAGAAATCATGGGCACACACAAGCCCACAGCCACTCTATGACAAACACTCACAAGGATTAAAGACCCCATTCCCACAACATGGGGAACCAACGAAGTTTACAAAATACCATGCAACGACTGCCACAAGCATTACATCAGGCAGGAAAGCCATCAGTTTAAACTGGGACAACATAACTATAGTAGCCCAAGCCAAACACAGACATGCATGGGAATTCCTAGAGGGATGGTTCTCAACCCATAATGCCATCAACAAACGTACAGAATTGAACCCCATATACAAACCCATACAGAACAAAACCGGAAATGACAATACTCACCACAACAGACCAGACGGCATAAATTCCAAGCGGAGTAGAACAACATCGCTTCATCTGAGACCTCACTGATGATGTTACCTAGCATGGTGGTGAAATGTCTGAATGAAAACAAGCCAGCTCGGCGAACAAGTCAACAACCTCATCCACTATCTGAGCTACAAATCTTTGCTAAAACCTTAAGGTATATCTATACCTCAGTGGATTCTACAACAGACTTGTTTATTAAGTTATCCACAAAACTGGGCACAATAGAATTCATTTCCCATTCCAATCATTAATATATTCGTATATAGTGCAATTAAAAGGGCTCCAGCACTATAGTTCATTAGGTACAGGTTGCTATCCTGAAAATGCTCCCTGTATTCCAACTGTCCGCTATTCGTTGGGTCACCTGCCAGCCATGCCACATGGACTCAGCTCATCGAGTAGCCTTGTATGATGTGCCTCCTTGAATGTCTTTTGGAAACCCAAATATATTACATCTCCTGGTTCTTTCATTTACTCTGCTTGTTGTCTACCCAAAGAACTCTAATAAATTTGCCATGCACAATTCCCACTTCCTAACTGACTTGGCTTGATTAAATTATGTATTTCTAAACGCTCTATCAAATCCTTCACAACAGACTCTAAAATTTGCCCAAACACTGATGTTAAGTTGACAAGCCTTTGCTTATTTTTGTATTAAAGAGCGTTACAAATTTACAAATCTCCATGACTTTTCCAGAATCTAAGGATTCTTGAAAGAATCCTATCAGTGCACCCAACATCTCCACAGCTACCTCCTTTAATATTCTTGAATGCACCTCATCAGGTCCAAATAACTTATCAATCTTTAGCTCCCATTAGTTTCCCTTACACTTTTCCTTGGTGGTAATGATTGCATTTATGTCCCAAAGTCCTTTTATGCCTTTAGTAATTCTGAAATATCACATACGTCTTCAACCATGAAGACAATGTGAAGCATTTATTCAAACCCTCTGCCATTTTCTGGTTTCCCATCATTATTTCCCAGCCTCATTCACTAAAAGGCCTATGTTTACTTTGGTTTCTCACTTCCTTTTAACATATTTGGAAAAATTCCTGCTGTTCATAATGATAACTTGCAAGTTTATTACCAAAGTTCTTTTTGTTTTGGTTGTCTTCTGTTGGATCTGAAAACTTTAGTAATCCTCTGGTTTACCACTAACCTCTGCCAAATTGTGTGCCTCTTCCTTAAATGTGACACAATCGTTAACTTCCGTAGTTAATCTTAGAAGCTATCTTTTTTAAATTCCTCTGATACAGTCCATCAGATCCAGTGGACTTACAGGCCTTTACCCCCATTAATTAGTACTTTTACTTCTAGCGACAGGTATGGAGTTTAATTTCTTTCTCCGCCCCCATCCTATTTAGCCGCTTGATTGCCTAGTATTTTTGCAATGCTGTTAGTGTCACCAATCATGAAGACTGTTGCAAAGTATTTATTCAACTGTTTTACCATATCCTAGCTTCCCATTATTTTCCCAGCTTCATTCTCAAAGGGGCCTATGTTCACTTTGCCCTCTCTCCTTTTTATAGTTTTAAAGAAGCTCTTATTCTCCATTTTTATAGTACGTGACAGTTTGCCCTTAGTTTATTTGCTCCCTTGTTCATCATGATTTGTCAGTTTATAAAGCCTTACTAATCTGCTGGTTTATCAACCAATCTTTGCCACATTGCATGTTTTGCTTTCAATGTGATACTTCCAACTTCCAAGGTTAATGATAGTCAAGTTTATCTCCTTCCCAGAATTATTCGTCAATGGGATATACCTTTACTGTGAGTCACACTTTTTTTTAAACATCTGCCATTGTTCCTCACCATCTAACAGACATGGCTCAAACACAGGTAAACAAGTTGAACTGCAGAGGTGAGGGGTGAGAGTGACAGCCCTTGACAGCAAGAGAATGTTTAACGGAGCATCAGGAGCCTCATTAAAACTGTAGTCAATGTGAATCAAGAAGAAAACTCCCTGGTTGTTGGAGTCATGTCTAGCAACAAGAAAGATGGTTGAGGTTGCTGAAGAACAATCATTTCACGGCTAGGATGTCTCTACAGATGCTCCTTGGCCCACCATCTTCAGCTGTTTCGATGACCTTCCCTCCATCAGAAGTTTCAGTTCTGAAGAGAGACTGGACAGATTCAGGGTTGTTTTCCTTTGAGCAGAGGAGATTGAGAGGGGCATAATTAAGATTTAAAATTATGAGCGCAGACAGAAAGAAACTTTTTCCTTTGATGATGATCAATGGCCAGGGGGCACAGATTTAAAGTAAGGGGCAGGATGCTTACAGATGATGTAAGGAAAAACTTCTCATCCAGAGGGTGGTGCGAATCTGGAACTCCCTGCCAGAACAAAACAATATTTATTTTTGTGTTTGGTGAGGCCATTCTGTACTTGGAAGCAGACGTGAATGACGTATTATTCAGTTGTGTCAAACATCAAGCCTTCATGACAGTCCATCCAAGGGTAAGTGAAGTCAACCAGCGTTATCACCCAGTTGAAGTGAATGTCGGTCCCTTGGAGGATGAGTGTGGTGAGTCAATAGTGGGGAACACAGAAATGGCAGAGTCACCAAATCAATATTTGCTTCAGTTTTCACTGTTGAGGTCACTAGCAATTTCCCAATACAAACAGGTAATGTAGTGGTTATAGAAAGGGAGAAACTTAGATCATCATTAGGGAAAAGGTACTAAGCAATCTACTGGCCCCAGGGCCTGATGGCCTACATCCTAGATTCTTAAAGGAAGTGGCAGCAGAGATACTGAATTAGAAAAATGATAAGGGTCTGTTTCGGTGCCGAATGACTCTCTCACACCCTTATTCAAAAAGGGAGGGAGGTAGACAGTAGAAACTTGATATCAGTTAGATTCTAACAATTTCCCATGGTACATGTTGAACTATTATTAAGGATGTAATAACAGGATATTTGGAAAGTCAAAATGCAATCCATCAGAATAAGCATTGTTTTATGAAAAGTAAATCATTTGACTAATTTGCTCGAGTTTTTTGAATATGTAACAAGCAATACAGATAATGGGGATCGTGCATGTAATGTGTTTGGACTTCCAGAAGACATATGATACGGTGCTGCACAAAACATTAAAGCACAAGTTAAGATCATACAGGGTTAGGGGTAAATTATTTGCTTGGATAAAGGATTGGCTAACCAACAGAAAGCAAAGTCAGGATAATCAGGTCTTTTTCTGGTTCAAAAGAAAAAGTTGCTGGAAAGCTCAGGGGGTCTGGTAGCATCTGAGAAGGAAAAGAACCAGAGTTAACATTTCGGGTCCAGTGACCCTTCCTCAGAACCAATGGTGGCTGGGAAAACGTCAGTTTATATGCAAAAATATTGGGAGGGGGATGGGGTCAGGAGTAACCGATAAGGTAGAGCCTAAAGAGAGAGAAGAGCAGTTGGACAGACAAAGAGTTGATTATGATCAGGCTGGGAGGGTGAATACTTGTTAATGGGGACTATTAGTGACTAATACACACTACTTGTTAAGGGCAGGCTATGTGATAACAAGGCCTGGTGAGTTGGGTGGGGGGCTGGGACAGGGAGAGTATTGGCCCTAAAATTATTGAACTCAATATTGAGTCCGGAGGGCTGCGGGTCCCCAAGTGGAAAATGAGATGTTGTTCTTCTAGCTTGTATCAAGCTTCGCTCGAACACTGCAGCAAGCCAGAGGCAGACATGTTGGTCAGGGAACAGGGTGGTGCATTAATATGGCAGGCAACAGGTAGTTCAGGGCCTTTTTTTGCGAGCAGAACGTCTACGCTTCGTTTCCCCAAATGTAGAGGAGACCACATTGTGAGCAGTGAATGCAGTAGACTAGATTCTTGGAAGTGCAGGTGAAGTGTTGCTTCACCTGAAAGGTATGTTTGGGCCCCTGGACACTGAGGAGGGAGGAGGTAAATGGACAAGGGACACACCTTCGACGGTTATAGGGGAAGGTGTCGTAAGGTGCGAGGTGGTGTTGGGGGTGAAGGAAGTGTGGACCAGGGTGTCCCAGAGGGAACGGTCCCTGTGGAAGGTGGACAAAGAAGGTGGACAAGGGAGAGGACAGGAATAAGTGTCTGGTGGTGGCAACTTGCTGGAAGTGGCAGAAATAGCATCTGATGATCTTCTGGATGCGGATGCTAGTGGGATGGTAAGTAAAGACAAGGGGAATCCTATCGCTGTTGCGGGAGGGAACAGAAGGGATGAAGGCAGATGTGCGAGAGATGGGTTGGGCCCAGTGGAGGGCCCTATCGACCACAGAGCTGGGGAATCCTCAGTTGAGGAAGGTGGACATTTCGGAGGCTCCCTTGTCAAAGTTGTCTTTTTCTGGTTAGCAAGTCTTAACTAGTGGGTGGCTATAGGGTTCAGGCACCAACTATTTACAATCCACATTAATGATTTAACTGCGGGATGGGAAGTACAATACCCAAATTTGCAGATGACACTAAGAAAGGTGGGAAATAAATTGCAGTGAAAAATAAGAAATTTACAAACAGGTATGGATCGATTAGGTGAATAGGCCAAAATCTGGTGGATGAAGTTTAACAGGGATAAACGTGAGGTTATCCATTTTGATTGGAGGAATGGAAATGCAAATTCTTACTGCCTAAATGGAGAGAAAATTCAGAATGCTTTGGTGCAAAGGGATGTGAGTGTCCTTGTGTATGATTTGCAGAAATCTAGTATGCTGGTGTATCAGGGAATAAGGACAGTAAATAGAATTTTGGTATCAATTGTTAAAGGAAGAGAGTATAAAAGTAGGGATATGTTGTTGTGACTGTACAAGGCATGAGTGGAATGCACCTGGAGTACTGTGTACAGTTTTAGAGGAGGGATGTGTTGCACTGGAGGTAGCTCAGAGGAGGTTCGCTAGATTGATTCCAGAGATGAGGGGTTTGACTGATGAAACAAGTTTGAGCAATTGAGGCTTACACTTTCTGGGAGTTCAGAAGAAACAGAGGAGATCTAATTGAGGTACACAAAATGCTCAAGGGAATTGCCAAAGTCAATGCAGGAAGGATGCTTCCTCCTGGTGTAATCTAAAATGAGGGGGTCATTGCTTTAGGATAATGGGTAGAAGATTTAAAACAGCAAAGAGGAGAAACTGCTTCCATCAAAAGATTATGAATCTGTGGAATTCACTACTCCAGGATGCAGTGGATACTGGGACATTGAGTAAATTTAAGGAAGTGACAGACAGATTTGTACATTTGTCATGGGTTGAAGCGTTATAGAGAGTGAGCAGGAAAGTGGACTTGATGCCACAATGAGATCAGCCATGGCAATATCAAGTGCAGAGGAGGCCCAAAAGGCTGAATTGCCTACTCCTGCTCCTGGTTATGACGTTCTTGTTGTCCGCGCTGGCCTATTAGTGGCCTGGAATGCACACAAATAACGAGACAAAGTTCTTAAATTGATACTTTGGAATTCTGTCCTGGATAGCAATTAGCAATCATATAAGCACCGACAAAATACAAAAACATGCTGAAGCATTCCAAAGTGAAACAAAAACGGTTCTTCAGCTAGCAAAAGTTATTTAGAAAGTTATCAATACCATTGTCAAATAAATGCATTCAAGAGGATCCCAAAGGAAAAACAGACAGTGGAGAGAAGCATTTTGGGAGTAAATTGAACAGCAAAGCTCAGGGTCAAAACTTCTGAAGTCACTGTGGTCCAACAAAATGGATGGCGCACGGGAGCTGATTCAAAAGGCCAAAGTCATTCTCAGACGGCCATAAAGTTGAATAAGGTTAAAGAAGGAAAAGGGAGAGGCCACAAAACAATCCAAACATAAGGAATAGAACGTAAAACCTGCATCATGGAAGGAATGGAAGCCAATATAGACTAGTGTTGACAGCTGCTATAAGTGATTGGATTTTCTACAAGACAGAATGCAGGTGAGAACTGAAGGTGAATCATGAAGAACCGATAACTGTGGACACAATACGGATATGTATGAGTGCTTCAGCAAGTAAACAGGCTGAGGTAGTGACAGAGATGCCGAGGTTGCAAACAGTTTGGTTCAACATAAAACCGGAGACCTAGGAGGTGAATGGAATCGACTCAGCGTAAAAAGGTACACGTATTGAGTGAAGATCATGATAGATTTAGACTGACGAACACTTAACCAAAGGATACTGCAGCTTGCTACAAAGAATAACACAGAACATGAATGGGCCCTTTGGCCCTCTCAGCCTGCACGACCAAATTTAGCCCTTCCATACTAAAACAGTCTTCAATCTGTATCCCTCCATTCCTTTCCAATTCATTATTCGTCAAGGTGTTTCTTGAATGTTGCTATTGTGTCTACTTCCACCACCTCCCAGGCAACACATTCCAGGCACTCACCAGCCTGTTTGTGAAAAACTTGCACAAAAGCAAAGTTGCTGGAAAAGTTCAGCAGGTCTGGCAGCATCTGTGAAGGAAAAAACAGTTAACGTTTCGGATCCGGTGACCCTTCCTCAGAACCAGTTCTGAGGAAGGGTCACCAGAACCGAAACTTTAACACTGTCTTTTCTTTCACAGATGCTGCCAGACCTGCTGAGCTTTTCCAATAACTGTTTTTGTTCCTGATTTACACCATCTGCAGTTCTTTCAGTTTATATTTTGTGAGAAAAAAACTTGCCTTGCACGTCTCTTTTGATCTTCCCCTGTTGCACCTTGAACCTGTATGCGCAATGATTGACCCCTCCATCCTGGGAAAAAGCCTCATACTTTTTGCTCTATCCATGCCATTCACAATTTTATAAACTGCTTTTCGGTCACCCCTCCAACCTCCTGCAGTCCAGTGAAAACAAACCCAGTCTAGGCAACCGTTCTTCACAGCTAAAATCCCCTACACCAGGCAACATCTTGGCAAATCTTTTCTGTACCCTCTCCAAAGCATTCACATCCTTCTGGTCACCTGGTGGCCAGAACTGAACGCAATATTCAAAATGTGGCCTAACTGAAGTTCTATAAAGCTTCAGTACAACTTATCTATCCTTACATTTAATGACCCCTCCAATGAAGGCAAGCTTACCGTAAGCCTTAGAGACTACGATATCTTCCTGACTGCCACCTTGAGTGATATGTGGACCTGCATACCCATGATCCCTCTGCATACCATTACTCCTCAGGGGTTTGCCATTCACTGTATAATTTCCATCTGTACTTGACCTTCCAAAATGCATCACCTCACATTTGTCCAGATTAAACTCCATCTGCCATTTTCTGCCCATGCCTCTAACTGATCGATATCCTCCGACAGTCCTCCTCACTATTCACAACTCCACCAATCTTTGTATCATGTGCAAACCTACTAATTAGAGTGTACAAGATATTTACAAGGGTGCTGCCAGGACTCAAGGGGCTGAGTTATAGAGAGAGATTGGACAAGCTAGGACTTTTTATTCTTTGGAGTATAAGAGACTGAGGAGGTGGATGTGTATAAGATGATGAGAGGCATAGATAGGGTGAACACACAGAGTCTTTTTCCCAGAGTTGGGGATTTGAGGACTAGAGGGCAACAGTTTAAGCTAAGAGGGCAAAGAATACATGAGAACCGGAGGGTCAACTTTTTTTTTTTTTAAACACAGAGGGTGGTACGCATATGGAATAAGCAGCCAGCGGAAGTGGTTCAGGCGGGTACATTAGCAACATTTAAAAGGCATTACGACAAATACATGGATAGGAAAGGTTTAGAAGGATATGGGCCAAGTGCAGGGAAACCGTGTTAGTGTGGATGGACATTTTGGTCAGCATGGACCAGTTTGGGCTGAAGGGCCTGTCTCCATGCTGTACGACTCTATTACTCTATCCCTCTAATTAGACCAGCTATGTTTTCCTCCAAATCATTTAAGTAGATCACAAACAGCCAAGGTCTCAGCAATGATCCCTGCGGAACACCACTAGTCACGGCCCTCCATCCTTCCATTGCTACCCTCTCTCTCTCCTATGACTAAGCCAGTTCTGTATCTATCTTAGATATCAAGGTGTCGAGCTGGACGGACACAGCAGGCCAAGCAGCATCAGAGGAGCAGGAAGGCTGACGTTTCAGGCCTAGACCCTTCTTTGTTTCTATCTTGCCAGCTCACCCCGATACTACGTTACATCATCTACCAGTCTGCCATAAGGGAACTTGTCAAAGACTCTACTGAAGTCCATGTAGACAACATTAACCGCTTTTCCATCAATCATCTTTGTCACCTCCTCAAAAAACATGATCAAGTCAGTGAGGCACGACCGCCCCTGCACAAAACCATGCTGTCTATCGCTAATATGTCCATTTGCTTCTAAATGCGTATAGATCTTGTCCCTGAGAATCTTGCCTAATAATTTCCCTAGCACTAACATGAGACTCACAGGCCTGTATTTTCCAGGATTATCCTTGCAACTTTCTTAAACAATAGGACAACATTGGTTCTTCTCCAGTCCTCAGGGGTCTCACCTGTGGCCAAAGAGGATAAAAAGATGTCGATCAATGCTCCAGCAATTGCTCCCTTGCATTATTTTGCCAACACCACACTAATTCATTCTTTCCAGTTCTCCTCTGGAAATATTTATTGTTTCATTTTGACATTTCTATTTCAAAGCTTTACTAATCCTGTCTCTTTTATAAGTACTGCAACTTGACTATAGCCACCATTCTCAGCCTTCACAGATAAAACTATTGAAAAAGCCACGTAAGGCAGCTTTTGTTGAGGTGAATGGTGAGATCAGATCATATACACACCTTTAAAACTCAAGAATTCAAGACAGTAACTAAAATCACCAAAAGTCAAAAACTGTTCAGTGTGCCTGTTGCAGTTGCCCGCAGCTGAATATGACAATCAAGGGAAAACTGAGCTGATGCAGCATTTCATATAGATCAAATCATGGCCTTCACAGACAGACAACAAAATGCCTCAGAGTCTTCCTGAGATGGGACGAGAATGCAAACAGTAAGACTCTGATAAGGCAGCTCAGAAGAAAACGCTGATTTGAGATTCCGATTTTTATATGAAATAGAAAGGGAAAGCTTGACCTACCGGAGATCAGGCTTTTTAAATAATCATAATTAAATATTACAGTAGATATATCACATACATTAATAGAAATTTAAATTTATTAGATATTAGGGAATTTAATTTTGGAACAGTTAGCCTTGAATGAAGAGACTACATTTGATAAACACCCTTGAAGAAACTTTTTAATCCATCAGCAAGATTAGAATAACAAAAAAAAATAAACAAGATAACCCCCTTAGACCCGGGTTCGATTCCACCCTCGGGTGACTGTCTGTGTGGAGTTCGCACTTTTTCCCCGTGTCTCCATGAGCTAGGTGGATTGGCCATGCTAACTTACCCATAGTGTTCAGGAACGTGTAGGTTAGGTGTGTAAGCCATGGGAAATGTAGGGTTACAGGGATAAGGTGTACAGATCAGCCTGGGTGGGATGCTCTTTGGAAGGGTGTGGACTTGTTGGGCCAAATGGCCTGTTTCCATACTCTAGGGATTCTAAGTACCAAACGACAAATAACACCGCAAGGGGAGCAGAAACAATTTTGAAACAGGGTCACTATGACCTTGAAAGAATAAATGACTGTTGCCTTGTAAGTCAGCTAAGAGGGAAGCTATTCCCGAAATTGTTAGCTTTGTCACAGGATCGCAGTATTTTAAGAGTCATAGAGGTCCACGGCATTAATGCAAGCGCAACACCTGCCTCCCCCACCACCCCAGCCCAACCTGTCCACATCACCCAGTTTTCACAATTAAACTAGTCCCATTTGCCTGTTTTTGGTCTATAGCCCTCCATACCTATCCAAATGTTTCTTAAATGACAAAATTGTAGTCTCGTCCATCACTGCCTCTGGCAGCCTGTTCCAGACACTCTCCACCCAGTGTGTGAAAAACCTGCTACTCTGGACCCCCTGTATCGTTCACCTCAAACGTATGCCCTCTAGTTTTAGACTCGCCTACCATGTGGAAAAGCTATTGGCTATTCACCTTATCCATGCGTCCTCACAATTCCACAGATGTCCATAACGTCATCCCTCAGCCTCCCACGCACGAGGAAAAAATGTCCCAGCCCACCCAACCTCTTCTTATGAATAAACATTCCAGTCCAGGTAGCATCCTAGTAAATCTTTTCTGCACTTTTTCAAGTTTAAAAACATCCTTTCTTTAGTAGGGCATCCAGAACTGGACACAGAACTCAAAGTGTGGCCTCACCAACGTTTTTACAGCTGCAACAAGACGTCCCAACTCCTATACTCAACGCTCTGACCGATGAAAGCAATCATGCCAAAAGCCTTCTTCACCACCTTGTCTACCTGTCACTTTCAAGGATCTATGAACATATACCCCTAGATCTCTTCATTCAACAACACTCCCCAGTGCCCTACCACCGACTATGTACATCTTGCCTTGGTTTGTCCCACCAAAATGCAATGCCTTGCATTTATCTAAATCAAACTTCATCTGCCATTCCTCAGCCCACTGGCATAGGTTGACCAAGATCTCGCTTCATTCGCGGAGAACCTTCTTCACTATCCACTATACCACTGACCTTGGTGTCATCCGAAAACTTACTAACCATGCCTCCTAAATTTCATTGAAATCATTTACATAAGTGACAAATAATAGTTGACCCAGCACCAATCCCTGTGGCACACCATTGGTCACAGGCCTCCAGTATGAAAAACAATCCTCTATCACCACACTTTTACTGTCAAGCCATTTAAGTATGTATAATTTTATAAAAGTAACTTCATATTAGAGCTGATATTACAAATATTTTAACAATCGGTAGAAATTAACATTTTTTTAAATCTTCTGCGCTAAGATCAGCAAAGGACAGGAATTGCATGATTAAATTTGAAAAGTCATTAGCAAAAAGCAAGTAAATGATGTGACTAGTAAATAACCAGAAAGGGACTAAACAACCAGTGTTGGAACGTGGTCAATAATTGTAACAGCCCAAGAACAGGCGATTGGGGGATCTACTAAGCATCATGAGATGATGGGAGGACTTCAGGAGGACCAGGACGTTGTCCATCATTGACTGTGTATTCACAGGCCGGAATGCCTAGGTTAGAGGGTACGTGGCAAGCACTGATGTCAATGTTGTACTGAACCACTGTAAAGCAATATGAATAAATATCCTGTACTTTTTTGGAAAAGGTAGAGTGTCACTGACCTCTGATCTGAGTTGTGATTGTGGGGACAACTGGGCCCCACATGAAATCCAGATTTGGAGTGATTTCTGATCTCTCCCACACGTGGTAAAGGAGCTCTGAATAAAGACTGATTTGTGCTACTGAAGACAGGACTCAGATTGTTGTTAAAATCCCTCTCCAACAGTGCAGAAGGAATTGAGCACACAGTACTGGGAGCTTCTGATTATAGATTAAAATAAATCAGGCTCAGCTTACACTATACTACTGTCTGTCAACAAGGTGGGAGGGTGAGCTGTGAGAAGGATACAGAGATGCTTCAGTGTGATTTGGACTAGCTGAGTGAGTAGGCAAACACATAGCGGTTGCAGTATAATGTGGATAAACGTCAGATTGGCCACTCTGGTAGCAAAAGCAGGCAGGCAGGCTGTCTGAATGGCAATAAATTGAGAGGAGGGAATGTGCAACAAGATCTGGGTTTCCTCATACACTAATTGCTGAAGGTAAGCATCCAGGAGCAGCAAGTAGTCAAGGAGACATAGCCTCCATAGTGAAAGGATGAGTACAGGAGTATGGTCATCTTGTTGGATTTATACAGGACCTAGATGAGTCCACACCTTGAGTCCTGTACACAGTTCTGGTCTCAGATAGCAGGAACTGCCGATGCTGGAGAATCTGAGATAACAAGGTGTCGAGCTGGATGAACACAGCAGGCCAAGCAGCATCAGAGGAGCAGGAAAGCTGACGTTTTGGGTCTAGACCCTTCTTCAGAAAAAGGGTTTGAAGTTCTCAAGTTTTCTGAAGAAGGGTCTAGACCCAAAACGTCAGTTTTCCTGCTCGGCCTGCTGTGTTTATCCAGCTCTACACCTTGTCATCACAGTTCTGGTCTCCTTTTCTCTGGAAAGATGTTCTGGTGATAAAAGGAATGCAGGTAAGGTTTATTTGGTTGATTCCTGGCATGGCAGGACTGATAAATGCAGAGAGGCTGAATTGATTAGGGTTATATTTGCTGGACTTCAGTAAAAAGAGAGGATCACACAGAAACCTATAAAATTTGAATTGGACTAGACATGGTAGATGTAGAAGGATGTTCCCAATGCCAGGGGAGTCCAGAACAAGGGGGCACGGGGCAAATTATTTATGACTAAGATGAGAAGAAATTTCTTGATCCAGAAAGTGGTGAGTCTATGGAATTTCACTACTATAGAAAGGAGCTGAGGCCAAAACATTGTATGTTCTCAAGGAGCTGGATATAGCACTTGGGGCTAAAAGGATTAAAGGACATAAGGGGAAAAACAACAAGAGGCTATTCAGTTGGACGATCAGCTATCTAATGAACGCGAAAGCTCAAAGGGTTGAATGGCTTATTCCTGTTCTAAACTTTCATCTTTTTATGTAACATTTTATCAACATTGACAAGTCTCCTGGCCTTCAGTGATTTCATCAAAAGTTCTTAAAAGAAGTTGGTGCTGAGATTACAAGGTGTAGAGCTGGATGAACACAGCAGGCCAAGCAGCATCATAGGAGCAGGAAAGCTTGACGTTTCGGGCCTACACCCTTCTTCAGAAATGGGGGAGGGGAAAAGGGTTCTGAAATAAATAGGGAGAGGGGGGAGGTGATTAGAAGATACATAGAGGAGAGAATAGGTGGAGATGAGACAGACAAGTCAAAGAGGCAGGGATGGAGCCAGTAAGGATGAGTGTAGGTGGGGAGGTAGGGAGGAGATAGGTCAGTCCAGGGAGGACGGACAGGTCAAGGGGGCGGGATGAGATTAGTAGATAGGAGATGGGAGTGCGGCTTGATGTGGGAGGAGGGGATAGGTGAGAGGAAGAACAGGTTAGGGAGGCAGGGACGAGCTGGGTTGGTTTTGGGATGCAGTTGGGGGAGGGGAGATTTTGAAGCTTGTGAAATCCACATTGATACCATTGGGCTGCAGGGTTCCCAAGCTGAATATGATTTGCTGATCCTACAGCCTTCGGGTGGCATCGTTGTGGCAATGCAGGAGGCCCAGGACGGACATGTCATCTGAGGAATGGGAGGGGGAGTTGAAATGGTTCGCGACTGGGAGGTGTAGTTGTTTATTGCGAACAGAGCGCAGGTGTTCTGCAAAGCGGTCCCCAAGTCTCCGCTTGGTTTCATCGATGTAGAGGAGGCCACAATGGGAACAGCGAATGCAGTATACCACATTAGCAGATGTGCAGGTGAACATCTGCTTGATGTGGAAAGTCTTCTTGGGGCCTGGGATTGGGGTGAGGGAGGAGGTGTGGGGGCAGGTACAGCACTTCCTGCGGTTGCAGGGAAAAGTGCTGAGTGTGGTGGGGCTGGAGGGGAGTGTGGAGCGGACAAGGCAGTCACGGAGAGAGTGGTCCCTCCAGAAAGCAGACAAGGGTGGGGAGGGAAAACTGTCTTTGGTGGTGGGGTCGGATTGCAGATGGCGGAAGTGTCATAGGATGATGCGTTGGATCCGGAGGTTGGTGGGGTGGTATGTGAGGACGAGGGGGATTCTTTTTTGGTTGTTATTGCGGGAAATGCGGGAGACACGGTCAAGGGTGTTCTCGACCACCTATCTTCTCCTCTATCTATCTTCTAATCGCCTCCCCCTCTCCCTATTTATTTCAGAACCCTCTTCCCCTCCCCCATTTCTGTTGAAGGGTCTAAGCCCGAAACGTCAGGCTTTCCTGCTCCTATGATGCTGCTTGGCCTGCTGTGGTCATCCAGCTCTACACCTCGTTATCTCGGATTCTCTAGCATCTGCAGTTCCTATTATCTTTGGTGCTGAGATTGTTGATGCATTGTTTCTAGTTTTACAACATTTGATTTTAGAATCTAATCAGACTGGAAAACAGCAAATGTAACTCCTTGATTTACTAAAAGGAGACAAAAAACAGAAACTAAGAAGCTGATAAGCTTAATAGCTGTCAGTAGGGAAAATCCTGGAATCTATTGTTGAAAGTGGTTATAAGAGGGCACTTTAAAAAATCTTAGAGCAATGAGACTCAGTCAGTTTGTGAAAGAAAATCACATTTGACTAATTTATTAGAGATCTTTGAAGAACTAATAAGCAATATAGATAAGAGGAAGCCAGTGGATGTACCATACTGAGATTTCCAGAAAGCTTTTGACAAAGTTCCACATCAAAGCGTATGACAGAATAAGAGCTTGCAATGTATGCAGCAAAATATTGGCATGGAGAAAGGACTAAGTGGCTAATAGGATACAGAGGGTGGGCATAAGATGCCTAGTGTACATTGACTAAATTTGATGATATAAAGTAGGGAAGTCAGTATAAAGAGGAGATAAGGATACTGTAAAAGATTGTAGATAGTTAACTGAGTGGGCAAAAAAAATTGGGTAGGTGGAACGCAAACTTGTGTACTTAGAGAGAAAGAACAGAAAGCAACATATTATTTAAATGGAAAGAGATTGGAGATCTGGGTGTTTTTTTTTTTGCTGCTGAATTGATTCATGTGATGTGGGTGTCACCAGTTCACCCTTCATTCTCCAGAGGGTAGTGAAGAGTCAACCACAGGCTGTGGGCCTGAAATAGAATCATTGAATCCGTACAGTGTGGAAGCAGGTCATTGAGCCCATCGAGTCAACACCGACCCTCCAAAGAGCTTCCCACACAGACCTACCCCCTTACCCTCTCCCTGCAACCCTGCATTTATTGTGGTTAATCTACCTAGTCTGCACATCCCTGAACACTATGGGCGATTTAGCATGGCCAATCCACCTAACCTGCACATTTTTGGATGGAGAAAACTAATGCACCCACAGAAAAGCCATGCAGATGTGGGGAGACCGTGCAAACCCCGCACAGATAGTTAGCGGAGGGTGAAAACCCAGGTCCCTGGCACTGAGGCAGTAGTATTAACCACTGAGCCACCGTGCGTCCTAAACATTGGCCAGGTCAGGTAAGGTTGTCAACGGGGAGGCGTTGGCGTAGTGGTATTATCACTGGACTGTTAATCCAGAGTTCCAGACAACGTTCTGGGAACCCGGGTTCGAATTCCGTCTTGGCAGCTGGTAGAATTTGATTTCAACAAATATCTGGAATTAAAAGCCTAAATGATGACTGGGAAGTCATTGTTGATTGTCAGGAAAAAGCCATCTGGTTCACTAATGTCCTTTAGGCAAGGAAACTGCCATCCTTACCTGGTCTGGCCTTTCTGCAATGTGGTTGAAATTGTACTGCCCTCTGGGCAATTAGGGATGGGCAATATATGCTGCCTAGCCAGTGAGCCCTCATCCCATGAATGAATTTTAAAAAAATTTTCTTCCCAAAAGCACAGTGTACCAGATGGATTTTATGATAATCAACAGTGACTACAAGTAGATACACCATGATCTTAATAAGTGGACCAGCTCAGACAGAAATATAGCCTACTCATGTTCCTAATACACACGCTCTGTTTAAACATAGTAGGCAATTGTTTGTAACATATTCCCTGGCACAAAGCACTGACTAAAGACTGGTATGGGAGGGTGGCTGTCAGTCTCCACATCAATACTCACCATACACATGCAGATTTAAGAGAAGGACTATCATACAACCCTCCAACCGCTCTCCAATATTCAATCCAATCACTGATCTGTATCTCAACGTCATTTATCCAACTTATTTTCATATCCCTTAACATGAGATTATGCACTTTTGTAGGAAGAAAGGCAAAGATTATTTTGAAATGGGGAAAGGTTTGGAAACCTGAAGCACAAAGGGACTAAGGAGTCAGAGTTCAGGATTCTCTTAAGGGTAACATGCAGGTTCAGTTGGCAGTTAGGAAGGCAAATACAACATTAGCATTCATTTCAAGAGGACCAGAATACAAGAACAGAGATGTACGTTTTAGGCTCTGGACAGAACACATTTGGAGAGCAGTTTTTGGCCTCATATCTAAGGAAGGATGTGATGGCCTTAGAAGTGGTCCAGAGAGGTTTACAAGGATGAAGGGCTTGTCATATGAGGAGCAGTTGAGGACTCTGGGTCTATATACAATGGAGTTTAGAAGGATGAGACAGAATCTCATTGATACTTAAAATATACTGAGGGGCCTGGATCGAGTGGACATGAAGAAAATGTTCCACCAGCAGGAGAGACTAAGACCCAAGAGTACAGCCTCAGGGCGAAGGAACAACCCTTCAGAACCAGGATTAGGAGGAATTTCCTCAACTAGTGGGCAGAGAATTTGTGGAACTCATTGCTACAGAAGGCTGGAGGCCAAGTCATTGAGTGTATTTAAGACAGAGACAGATACACTCTTGATTGCTCAGGCATTCATTGGTTACAGGGAAAAGGCAGGAAAACAAAGTTGACAAGCACATCAGCCATGATCAAATTGTGAAGCAAACTCAACAAACAGAATCGCGTGGTTCTGCTCCTATATCTTATACATTTTAGCCCCGCAACACACTGGTGAATTTGCACAGGATTCCTCCCAAAGCCAATTTATCCTTTCTGATGTGCAATGCCCAGACCATACTCCCTCATACGCGGTCTGACCAAGGTTCTTAAAACTGGAGGGTTAGTTTCTTCCCATTACATTCCAGCCCTCCATGATCAATTCCAGTTCTAACTGGGTGCTGTATGTTCACAGGGTTATGAGTAAGTGCACAGATGCAGCAGGCAATAAAGGAAGGCAAACTGCATTTTGCCGTTCATAGCCAAAGGAGTTGAATACAGGAACAAGAACGTCTCACTGCAATTAAATAGGGCATTGACGAGGTCACACACAGAATATGGTGTGCAATTTTGATCTCCTTATCTTAAGAAGGATGATTTAGTAATAGAGAATTCCAACAAAGATTTATCAAATTGGTTCCTGGGAATGGCAAGACTGACAGAAGAGGAGTGACTGAGTCACTTAAGATTACTTTCGCTGCAGTTTAGAAGGATGAGTGGGGGATCCTCATGGAAATCTGTAAAATTCTCGTTTGAAATAATATGTACAATTCTGGTTGCCCTTCTATAGGGAGGATGTTGTTAAACTTGAGAAAATGCAAAAAAAATTTATAAGAGTGTTGCTGGGACCAGAGAGTTTGAGTTATAGGAGAGCCTGAATAGAGTGGGTCATTTTTCCCTGGAGCATCAGAGACTGAGGGGTGATGGTATAGAGGTTTATACAATCACCTATGATCATAAATAGGCTGAGTAGCCAAGGTCTTTTTCCCAAGGTGGGTAAGTCCAAAACTAGAGGGCATACGAGTTGATAATCGCGGATGGGGTAACTGAAAACCTTAAATTTTCAGTTAATTAGGTCAAGTCAGCATGGATTCATGCCAGGTAGATTATGCCTAACAAACCTCATTGAATTTTTTTGAAGAGATTACCAAAACAGTGGCAATGTGTATGGATGTTGTTTATATGGTCTTGCAGAAATCATCTGATAAAGTCCCACATAACAGACTGTTAACTGAGGTAGAAGCTTATAGACAGAGGGAAAATCACTGGGAAACTGACAGAGTGGCAGGTGACAGAAAGTAGGGATAATGGTTAGGTACTCAAACTGGCAGATCGTAACTGATGTGACCCAGAAGAATGCATGTTCGGGCCTCAATTATTCACATTATATATTAACAAACTTAGACAATGGCACTGAACAACATATATTTGCCGATAACACAAAATTAGGCAATGTAGACAGTGTAGATGATAGCATAAAATTACAAATGGATATTGACAGACCAAGTGAATCGTCAAAACTGTGGCAGATGTGAGTTCAATGTCAGGAAGTGACAGGTTATCCATTCTGGACTGAAAAAATGATAGATCGGGGTATTTTCTCAACAGCACGAAGTTAAGTACTATAGATGTCCAAATAGATTTGAGGGTTGAGGGGTATAGATATTTAAAATGTCACAGGTGCAGAAAATAATTGAGAAAGCTAATGGAATGCTGACCTTTATATCCAAAGAACTGAAGTCCAAGGGTGCAGAAATTATGCTGCAGTTATACAAAACCCGTTAGACCCCATTTGCAATACTGAGAGCAGATCTGGGCAACACAACTTAGGAACAATATACTGGCCTTGGAAGTAGTACAATTTGGTTTACAAGAATATCTGGATATCAGGTATGAAATTATGGGAAGAGATTATAGAAATTAGACTTGGTTTCCTCTAGAATTTTGAAGGTTAAGGGGCGATCTGACCAAAGTCTTCAAGATAAGGAAAGGATAAGACAGCATAGATAAAGATCAACATTTTTCCACTGGTTGGGGATTCTAGAACTTGGAAGCACTGTCTAAGAATTAGGGTTAGACCATTCAGGAGAGATTTTTGGACGCACGTTTACACAAAGTGTGACACAGTTTTGGAACTCTCTTCTACAAATGGATGTGGGTGCTGGATCAGTGGTTAATCTTAAGTCCGAGATTGACATTATTTTGTTAAGCAAAGGTATTAAGGGATATGGACCAAAGGTAGGGATATGGAGTCAGGCCACAAATCAGCCATGATTTCACTGAATGGTGAAACAAGCTCAAGAGATAAAAAGCTACTTCTTTATCTATGATTGATGTTCCATTGGGTGGGGGAGTCCACAACTAGGAGGTCAGAGTTTAATAATAAGGGGGTAAATCATTTAGAACTCAGAGGAGGAGAAATTTCTTCACCCAGAGTGGTGAGCCTGTGGACTTCACTACTACAGAAAGTGGCTGAGGCCAAAACATTGTGTTTTCAAGAAAGAGGTAGATATAGCTCTTGTAACTAAAGACAGCAAAGGAACCAAGGGGAGGGCAGGATTAAAAGGTATTGAGCTCAATGATCAGCCATGATCATAAAGAATGGCTGAGCAGGGTCTGAAGAACCTTTCTAAACATGCACTTCCTCAGGAGCCATCTCTGAGTCTAGTTGCTGCTTTCCCTCGTTTCTAAAGAACGTCAGCTTTTTCTGAGTCACCCAGAGATGGCATTTATATAAATCACAGCTTTTTAAAAACAGAACAGATCAAACCTGCATTACAGTTGAGGGCTCCAATCCTGGTTCTGTGCGTTTCTTCAAAATAGATTTCTTCGGCATTTGTGGAGCCTCATCAGGTCTATGTAAAACATAGCTACTACTGGGAGACTGCTGAATGCCTAACATATTCTTATCAAAATGCTCAGATAGACCATACGTGCGGTTTGAAAGTTCCCGCTGAGGGGGAGGTAGCATTTCTGCTCTGATCCTCTCTTCTTGCTCTTTCCT
The DNA here is from genome assembly GCA_024137785.1 of Ginglymostoma cirratum. NCBI lineage: Eukaryota > Metazoa > Chordata > Chondrichthyes > Orectolobiformes > Ginglymostomatidae > Ginglymostoma > Ginglymostoma cirratum. The sequence goes on along the minus strand of JAHRHZ010000279.1, from coordinate 3,940,257 downwards.
TCTGCGAGCAATTTCCAGTTCACGGAATTCATCATTTTTACTTTTGCTGTATGGAAAATGTTCCTGTGCATGACTGTTGCTTGGATTCCGAGGAGGAGTGATGCTCCTTCGCCGATCAGAACTTCTAGCTCTGTAACTCCTGTGTCTTTCTGGACTGCGGCTACGTTGCTGTCTGCTATGATGATCTTTACTGCGGCTATGGTGTTCAAGCCTTGAACGTTTAGGATCCCTTCCGCGATCATCGGACCTCGAGTGAGGGTAAGGAATTTTCTTTAACTTGTCCCCACCATGTTCACTTGATCTTCGCCCCTCTTCTCGGTGAGAAAAGCCCTGCAAACCATAGTCGGGCCTTCGTTTAAATGAGTCACCAGAGGGCATCACGTCTAGATAGCCTTGAGTTTGGTCATCATGAATTGGGTATTTCCCTTGCACATTCGAAGATCGTTGCAAAGGAATTCTGTAAATGAGACCATCATCCATTTCATCCCTGTTGGTCATAAAAGAGCAAGTCAGGGAAGAAATCATAAAATAAACACACAAGACACCAACTACCCTAAGTGATGTTTCATACTTCTGCTCAATATTTACAGCAAAATTGTGGGCAAGCCGACCTTCATTCAGTACTGCCAAAAGTAATTACTTACCTAAAGAGATATAAATAATTTAGAGCAGCAAAAGTCTCAAGACTACACAAGTATCAAAATGGCACAGCATTAACAATGTCAATTCTGAATCAGAAGGGATTCAGTCCAAGATTTGACTGCATTGCATCGGCTGCCATTTTACCGCTGAGGAGATACAACATTAAGCTGTTGCTTTAATGTCTGTGCCTGTGCACTTTCCTCACCTTCACCTTATGAAGGAGCAGTGCTCCGAAAGCTTGAGATTTCAAATAAACCTGTTGGACTAGAACTTGGTGTCGTGTGACTTCTGACTTTGTCCACTCCAGTCCAACATCAGCACGTGCACATCTGTAAAAGTTGGTATATGCTTTATCAGCCTTATCAACTGTTCATTACTTTCAAGGTTTTGGGAAGCCCAGATTCTTCTGTTCCTTGTCTCACTTTAAAATTATGTGTGATCTTTTATTGCCTCATCTGTCCCTGCAAAATTCATAACTTCAATCTTCCAGCCAACAAAGTTCATATCACGTATCTGTTCATTTCTCAAACTTGTTCATATTCTCCTAACATCTGTCAGTGTTATTACCACTATTTTCTACATTTCCAAGTGTTGGTCACCTACAAATTTGGAAATTATGTGCTAAGAACTATCGCCATCACTTCATTGAAGAGTACATTTGCCAGACTTGACTTTAACAAAAAACCCAAAGAACGGCAGATGCTGGAAATCAGAAACTAAAACAGAAATTGCTGGAAAAACTCAGGAGGACAGGAAGCATCTGCTTTTTCTCGACTAACAAATCCACACTAACTGTATTAACTAACCCACGTCTTTCATGTGAAAAGTGCTAAATTAGTGCTAATATTGTTTTTCTTTTATTCCTCCCCCCACTGCAGAATTTCATATCCTGCATTTTTCCCTTTACAAGAATTAGAAGACATCTGCACTTGAATGGAACAGCAATTCTTTCCAAACAATTTAATCTATCCTTCAGCCATTTTACAGCAGGGATCTCTGGACAGTATTAAAAATAACAGCAAAACAGGAACAAAAACAGCGTTCTGAGGAAGGCTAACCGGACCCGAAACGTTAACTGATTTTTTTCTTCACAGATGCTGCCAGACCTGCTGAGCTTTTCCAGCAACTTCTGTTTTTGCTCCTGACCGTTTTTTTAATTCATTCACGGGATGAGGGAGTTGCTGGCTAGGCAACATTTATTGCCCATCCCTAATTGCCTGGGGGCAGTTCAGAGTCAACCACATTACTGTGGGTCTGGAGTCACATGTAGACCAGACCAGGTAAAGATTCAGTTTCCTTCCCTAAAGGACGTTAGTCAACCAGATAGGTTTTTCCAACAATCGACAATGGATTCACAGTCATCATTACACTGTCAATTCCAGATACTTATTGAATTTAAATTCCACCATCGAATGGCAGGATTCAAACTCAGGTCCCCAGAACATATCTGGGTCCCTGGATTAACAGTCCAGAAATAATTCCACTAGGCCATCACCTCCCCAGATTTAGAGGATCCGCAGTCCTTTCCATTTTTATTTAGTATTAAATAATAAACAGACTTCACTGGTAAAACAAGGCTAACTAACAATCATTTCTATTTGTACCTCAGTTGAGGGAAGCTAAGGGTCTGGATTAAACCTGGGAACTTGCTATTTGTGACCAAGGTTCCAAATTTGCTGGCACACTAACTATGCAAATGTGCAGGCCCTTGAATGGCGGATAGTTCAAAAAAAATTGACTGGCTAATAATAACCTACTCCTGAAATTTAGCTGCAACTGAAAAGGTACAAACTCGAGACCATTAAATTTGTAAACAGTTGCAAGTAGTGGACTTACCAGATTGTCTCACATTCAATTTTAATAGGAGACAAAAAAGCACAACCCTAATTTACTGATAATTTAAGAATAATTTAACAAACAAAATGTTACATTTAATTAAGTAACACTTCTTTTGTTTTCACATACTCTTTATCTATGGCTCAGAAGAAAGCATTCGATTAATTACAAACCATTTAGAAACCACACGGGTGACTAGATTCTATTCACAGCCAGTAGGGTGCAAAATGGTCAGTTTGCTTTCAATAATTTGAACCCTTTCAGATTCTAGGATAGAACTTAATGAATTCCAGAACTTTACACAGGAGCTATGGAAAAGAAAAATGTGTTCTAACCCCATCATTAACAGATACTTCAGAGTAAATTTAAAACTGCCAGATTTACAGAAAAGGGCACGCTGGAGGCCATTTGCCCATTGTCTGTGTTGACTCTCCTGAGGCACAATTCATTGAGTATTACTTCTCAGTCTTCTGGCTGCACGTTCTTCGTTATCAAATAATAATCAAATTCATTCTTGAAGATCTCAATTGAATGTGCATCCTCCACTTGCAGGTGTGCTTTCCATATGCCAACCAGCTTGGAATTCAATCTCAATAAATGTGAAGTGATGCATTTTGGGAGTTACAAGGGAAGCCTACACAAAACCAATGGTAGTACTCCCTCGGGACCCAAGCAATAAAGGGCCCTTGGTGTTCATGTCCACAGATTCCTGAAGACGTCAGCGTAGGTAGACAGGATGGTGAAGGCAGCATACAGGATGCATGCCTTCGTTAGTCAGGGCACAGATTACAGGACCAAAGAAGTGTTGTTGCAACCTTATTGGTTAGGCCACAGATACATGCAGTCTGGTCACCACACAATCCGAAGGATGCGACTGCTTTGGGGACGGTGCAGAAAAGATTCACGGGGGTGAGAAGTCTCCAGGATAGGAGGTGAGACTGAACAAGCTGGGTTTATTTTTCTTAGAGCAAAGAAGGCTGAAGTGATAGCTCATTGAGATACTCAAAATTGAGAGCAACTGACAGAGCAGATTGTGAGAATCACTTCTCCATGGCAAAGGTGAGGAGTTTGTGGTTTAGAAGAGATCAGAGAGAAAAAAAAATTTCCACCCAGAGTGTGATTAGTATGTGGGATGTGCTGCCTGAAGGAGTGGAGGAGACAGGTACTCTTGCAATATTTCAGAGGCATCTGGATGAGCATTTAAAATGCCAGGCCACAATAGGTGATGGACCAAGCGCAGGCATATGGGATGACTGTACTTTCATGTTTGTTGGTCAGCACAGACATCATGGGCTGGAGGGTCTATTTCTATGCTGTATGACTCTTTGACACTAAGTTTTCCCTCGGGTCACCATTGTTTCTTTCGTCAATAATCTTACATCTTTGACCCTTCTTTCACCAATAGGAACACTTTCTGCCTTCCAGATCCCTTTTTCAAAAAAAATCTAATATCTTTCAACCATACTTTCTCCAAGGAAACAGCACTAACTTCTCAGATCTAACCACAAAACTGAAGTTCTGCAGTCCCAGGACCACTCATAAATCTTTACAGATTTCTCTCTAATGCATTCACATCGTGCTTTCACTCACTACTCATATGTGAAAAAGATCGAAAAAGATGCAAAGTTATTTCCCAGATTAGCAAAAACTATGCTCTTTCAAAGGGAAAATGTGAAGTTGTTCATTTTGGAAGGAAGAACAAAAGAGAATCATTATTGTTTCAATGAAAAGAACTGCAGAAAGCTACAACGCAAAGGGACGTTAAGGAACTTGTGCACAAATCACAGAAAGCTAGCAGGTTATCAAGATGGCTAATGGAATATTGGCCCTTATTTCAAGGAGGTTGGAGCATAAGAGTAGGGAAGTCTTACTGCAACCGTACATGGTTCATGTGAGACCACATCTGGAGTAGTGAGATCATTTTTGATCTCCTTATTTCAGTAAAGATATTTTTTCATTGTAGGCAGTGCAGAGAAGGTTCACTAGGATAATCCCTGGTATGGAGAGACGGTCTTATGACCAAGCGCTAAACAGGTTGGGGCTCTACTCATTGGAGTTTAGATGAGTGAGAGGTGATCTCATTAAAACATATGTGCTTCTTAAGGGGCTTGACAGGGTAAATTCTGAGAGGATGGTTGCCCTCATGGGAGATTCTGGGACCAGAAGGCATAGTCTCAGAATAAAGGGATGCCAATTTAACACCAAGATGAGGAGGAATTTCTTCTCCGAGCTTTCAGTGTCTTCAGAACTGCTTGGAACAGAGTGCTGCGGGGGCAGAGTCCTTTTTTCAAGGCTGAGATAGATAGATCCTTGATCAGTAGGGGGATTAAAGGTTCCTGCAAAAGACTGGAAAGTGACCTGAGGCATGTTGGATCAACTGGGATCCTTCTAATGGTGGAACATGCTCAAGGAATCAAATTGCCTCCTCTGTTCCTATTTCTTGTAGTCTTATGGTTCTCAGTCTTTTCATGACTAGAAATGGTTTCTTCCAACCTGCTGTTGGCAGACACACAGAGATTTTGAATGCTTCCAAACTCTCCTTGAAGCCTTCACTTCTCTTAGGTAACAGTTCCAATTTCTTCCATCTTTCTTCTGAGCTGAAATTCCTTAGCACTACAACCATTCACGTGACATGAATTGCAAGGCTAAAAGAAGGGCTTGTGCCAAAGCTAAGGCTGATGTCCAGAAGAAAGTAAGGGAACTCAAAAATAAATGGTGGACTGATAAGGCCTTAGAAATCCAGCAGCTGGCAGATGCCAGTGTCACGAGAGGCTTCTTCAGTGCCATCAAGGCAACATACTGTCCAAGCTACCGTGCTCTAAATACTCTACGCTTTAAAGATGGACAAAAACTGCTCAAGAACAATGAGGCAATAAACACACCCTGGAGAGAACATTTCCAAGAACTCCTCAATGTTAACTTGGAAATCATTGACAAAATCCCTCAGAGATCCATGCAAAGTCACTTGGAAGAACTTCTCAGCACAACCTTTGAAAACAATGTGAAATGTTGGGTACCAATTAGTACACTACGATGATGAACTCAACAGGCTAACCCAGCAGGTAAGTCTGCAGTTTTATATGGTAAAATGAAGTTGAAGGGGGTACATCATCTCACCTCATGAGACAGTCATTAACGAATTAGTGAGAACTATTGGATTACTACTAGTGGAAGTACTGATCAGCACATTGGAAGGGAACATGCACCATTCAAGTAAGTAATCGATATGCAGTGAGGCAGCTAAGGTGGCAGTCACAACAGCACCGACAACTGGTTTGGAAGAAACAAACATGGTACATTTACACATGGCTACTCAAGATGAAGAGTAACGATGCACAGAACAAGCAGTAGAAAAGGTGCTAATGACATTTGTAGAAAAGAGAAAAAGTTAACAACACTGGATGTGGCATAACCGCAGGAAAATATAGCATTGAAAGGCACAGCGTGGGAGGAAGTCATGTTGGGCAGATCGTGGTATGGAATCGGAAGACACATAGCAAAAGTCAGCAAAGCCCACTACATGCCCAACATAAGCCAAGATGACCAATCAATCTTCACATGTGACACCAGCTCAGACCAGAGGGCTTTGGGAGCAGTTACAAATTGATTCTACTGAATTCCGCTCACCAAGTCAGGGAAAAACTTATTGTTTGGCTGTTATTGACCAACTCAAAGGGTGGGTGGAAACCTATGCACTCATGCCTGCTTAGCAACTAACGTTGCTTGAGCAACATTATTAGAGGTAATCCCAAGATATGGAATACCATTACAGATGAATTCAGATCAGAGTATGCATTTTACAGGACGAGCAATTAAGTTGCAGCCAGTAATTAAGAAGGCACAAGGAATTTTGGTCTTTATTCTTAGGGACTTTTATTCTTATGTTCTCCCCGTGTCCCTGCAAACTTCACAGACAGTCACCCAAGGCTGGAATCGGCTCTGACACTAAGGCAGTAGTGCTAACCATCATGCCGCCCCAAGTTGCTGGGAATGAAACAAAACTTTCACATTCTTCAGGACAGACAGCTTATTATCAACAAGGACCTGACATTGCTAATTCAGAGCTAGGTCACAGTAGAGACTTATGCCGGAGGTATTGATCAATTCATTCAGGTGCAAGAAATTCTCTTGAATGACCAGAAATAATGCTGGCAGCACCCATGGATCATGAATACTTGAGAAGACAAGGGAAAAATCTGAGACAAAGATGAGGTATATCTGTATCAGCTGCCAGCTCAAGGGTTTAACAGGGTACACAATAAAAATGCGAAGTGTGTTATACATGATGATTTGTTGATTGCCGTTGTTCTGGCAATCGCAGTTATACCAGTGTCAACACCAAGAAGGATGTTATACTGGGTACAGAATATTGGTGCAATCAGGGAGGATTATGAAATGAAATATCATAATATACTACCACATGGAGTCAAGATGGTTGGGGGAATATACTAAGTGCTAGCGCAGATACATGTAGTCTCGAAACCCTCTGTGCCTTTCACCATTTGCAGAGTTCAGTGAAGACCTACTTGCAATCTTATCAGTTAGGTAAGAAATGTTAGAGTGAAGAACCAAAAGTTGTATTTTACTGGGTCCAGAACCCATAAAGAATGTTGCTGGGGAAAAATGATATTGTGGGTCTACCTATGGCACATGGACTACAACGGTTCAAGGCGGCAGCTCACAACCAAATTCTCAAGGGCAACTAGAGGCAGGCAATGAATATTAGCCAGCCAGCAAAGTTTTTTTTTTTCTTTATTCATTCTCGGAATGAGGGAGTCACTGGCCAGGCAGCATTTATTGCCCATCCCTAATTGCCCAGAGGGCAGTTAAAAGTCAACCACATTGCTGTGGGTCTGGAGTCACATGCAGGCCAGACCAGGTAAGGATGGCAGTTTGCTTCCCTAAAAGACATTAGTGAGCCAGATGGGTTTTAACAACAATTGACAATGGATTCATGATCATCATTAGACTGTTAATTCTAGATATGTATTGAATTCAAATTCCACCATCTGCCATGGTGGGATTCAAGCCCGGGTTCCCAGAACATGAACTGGGTCTCTGGATTAACAGTCCAGCGATAATACCACTAGGCCATCATCTCCCCTCTGACTCATGAGTGAATGACAAAAACCAGCACTCCTTTTCCAGGCTGACTGAGTTGTCGGTACCTGCAAGAAAGAAACAGCCTTAATTGGAAACACTGCTTTCAATTTTGGACAATATCTCAGGAAAGACTTGAAATCAATGGAGTGGACGCAGAAAAGGTTAACAAGAACATTTCTGAGGATAAGAAACTTTAATTATAGGATAGATTGGTAAAGCTCAGTCTGTCAACCATCAGAAATGTTGAAAGGAAATTTTTGAGGGGTACTCAAAATCCTGAGGGGTCTCAGCACAGCAGATTAGAAGAAACTGTTGCCATTGGTAAAGAATCTGAAGATATTATTTGAGGCCATTGGTAAAACAAAAGGTCACGAGGAAAAACTCCTTCAATTGCAAATGTTTATGATCTGAAACGTGACAGTGTGGCGGAGGCAGATTCAATCATGGCTTTAAAAATGAACTGGTTAAGTACCTGAAGTGGTAAAAGACAAAATCACAGCCACAAAGAAAGGACCAGGGATTGGGACTAGCAAAGTTACTCTTCCTGACAGCTGCATGAACACTTCTGTGCTGCAACATTCTAAGTTAATGTTTCGGGAAGAAGTGGGCTCTTCTTTTTTTCCATGTATCAAGAGAAGTAGTGGGCTACACAATATTATTTTATTCAATATTCATTTGCTCAAGGCAAGGATTTTTAACTAGTTCAGGGGACACTGGCAATATCAGCTTACAGTGACCATCACAACCAAGGTGGTGTGAGGTATCAACTCAACCATACTACACAGAATCCTTGCAGTGCAGAAAGAGGCCATTTGGCCCATCGAGTCTGCATCAACCCTCCAAACAGCATCCCACCCAGACCTAGCTCCATGACCCCATCCCCCTAACCCACATTTACCGTGGCTTATCCATCTAACCTACACACTACGGGAGCAATTTAGCATGGCCAATCCACCTAAACTGCACATCTTTAGACAGCGGGAGGAAACTGAAGCACCTGGTGGAAACCCATACAGGCACAGGGAGAACTTGCAAATGCCACAGAGACAGTCACCTAAGCCTACAGACACCATGCCACCCACGACAGAGTTGAAGATGGCAAGGGTTCATCTGGGGACATGGAGGAAGCTGTTAGGCCTTTCAGGATAATTATAACGCAGGAAGAGCAAAATTGTTTCAGGATGCCGTCTCCAGTGGGAACTTGTAAATTATATGGAAGCATGCGACAAAGGTTCTTCATTACTATATTTACATCTCACAACTATTTACCAAGATTACTGGGCTTAACACTATAGAAAAAGGAATACAAAAAACAAAGAACAAACATCTTAGTCTGCACTGAATGGACTGCAGACCTTGAAGAAAGCTGCCCACAAAAAAATTGAACACTTGTTGACATGAATTCACGATGGCAAGCGGACTGCCACAGGGATCATGGCAGAGGCCTCAACAATTTACAAACTATTTTAATAAGTTGGATAAAGGGACAGATCGTACTACAACCAAATTTGCTGATGATGCACAGATAGGTAGAAAAGCAATCTCTGAACAAAGAGTCTGAAAGGAACATAGATACACTAAGAGCGGGCAAAACTTTGGCAAATGGAGTGCAACATGTGAAAATCCGAAGTGGTCTGCTGTAACAGGAGGAACCGAAAAGCACCATTTAAACAGGAAGAGCTTTCAGCATAACAAGCATGGGGCTGGATGAACACAGCAGGTCAAGCAGCATCATAGGAGCAGGAAAACTTGACGTTTCGGGCCTAAACCCTTCATCAGAAATGATGAAAAC
>JAHRHZ010000279.1:3806651-3930484 GCA_024137785.1 Ginglymostoma cirratum | reverse complement strand
GTTTTCATCATTTCTGATGAAGGGTTTAGGCCCGAAACGTCAAGTTTTCCTGCTCCTATGATGCTGCTTGACCTGCTGTGTTCATCCAGCCCCATGCTTGTTATCTCGGATCCTCCAGCATCTGCAGTACCTTTTATCTCTGAGAGCTTTCAGCATGTTGTGGTTCAGTGGGATCTTGATCAAGCTCAGGTGTTCTGACACATGTATCACAAAGTTCACATGCAAACATCAAGTAATTAGGGAGAGCTTAATGGATTCAGTATCAAAGTAACAAAGTCTTGCTCCAACTGTCCAGGGCACTGGTTGAGGCCAAACCTACAGTACTGCTTACAGTTTTGTTCTCCTTACTTAGGAAGTAATATACTTGTATTGGAGGCAATTGCCTAGTGTCATATTATCATTAGACTTCTAATCCAGAGACCTGGATTTGAATCTCAACAGATGGTGGAATCGAATTCAATAAAAATCTGGAATTAATTGTCAAATGGTGACCACTAACTAAAAAACACAGATGGTTTAATAATGCCCTTCAGTTAAGGAAACTGCCATCCTTACCTGGTCTGGTGTACGTGACTCCAAACCCACTGTCATGTCGTTGACTCTTATCACCCATTCCTAATTGCCCAGAGGGTAGTTAAATGCTGGCCTGACCCAAGTTGCCCACATCCTGTGAATGAACAAAAAAAATCCAGAGAAGATCCATGAGGTGAATTCTGAGATGAATGAGTTGTCTGATGAGGAAAAGTTGAGCCTAGAAGAATTGACAGGTGACCTATGTGAAACAATTGGAGGGGGCTTGACAAGGTAAATGCCAAGTTATCATTTATGATTTCTAGATTATGCTGCAAGCAGAGCAACAGTTTCACAACAAAGACTCTTCTATTTAAAGATGGAGACAAGGAAGAATTTATCCTCACTCTTCCTCAGAAAATAGTCATTGACCACATCACAGCAGGACACTCAGATAAATTCAAGGTAATCAGGCACAGTCATGTGGCTTCATGAATTTTCAGACATGATTCCCCAACTGAGCTCTTTGAAGTAACATGTAGTCTGTAGATAAAGGGGAACCAATGGATATACCTTATGTACCTTTCCAGAAGGCATTTATCATCATTTAGTAAGGTGCCACATTAAAGGATACAGTGCAAAATAAAAGCTCATAGTGTAGAAACAACAGTGGCATGGAGAGATTGACTGGCTAACAAATAGAAAGACATAAATGGGTCATTTCCTGGTTTGAAAAATATATGAGGCACAACATTGGTTACAAGTGCTTGGGCTTCAACTCTTTACAATTTCTATAAATGATTTGAATGAAACAACCAAAGAAAGTTAAATTTGCTAATAACAGAAAGATAGGTGGGAAAGTAGACATGAAAGTTATAAAAAGGACAGATAGGTTAGGCCAAGATCTGGCAAAAAAAGAGTACAAGGTTGGAAAACATGGAAGTGCTGTTTAGGCAGCAGGAATAAAAGAATTATCTAAACGGTGAAACATTTGGATGTCCCAGTGCATGAACTGCAAAAGGTTGATTCGCAGGTACAGAAACTAATTGTGAAAGCAAATAGAATGCTGTTATTTATTATAAGGGGAAGCAAATGCAAAAGTAGGTAGTTATGCTTCAATTATACAGGGTAGTAGAGAGACCACATCTGGAATACTATGCACTATATGAACTCCCAAGTTAAGAGATGATGTGAACGCACAGGAAACAATTCAAAGAAGGTTTTAACAGACGAATAGCCGGACTGAGGAAACACTGTACTGGTAAAGCTTGCGTCTAGTGGGGTTTTAAAAAGTGACTTGATTGAAGCATACAGGACAAAAGAAAAGTACAGGTCAGGAACAGGTCCTTGGGCCCTCCAAGCCTGTGCCGATCATCATGCCCTAACCAAAAAAAAAAAACCTTCTGCCCTTATTTGGTACGTATCCCTCTCTTCCCTCCCTAAATATGTAACCATCCAGATGCCTCTTAAACGTCACCAACACGCCTGCTTCCACCACCTCTTCTGGCAGTGCATTTGAGGCTCCTACCAGTCTGCATGAAAAACTTGCCTCGCGCACCTCCCTTCAACTTTCACCTTGAACCTGTGCCCCCTTGGTAATTGAAAATTCAACCCTGCGAAAAAGCCTCTAACTATCCACCCTATTTATGCCTCTCATAATTTTGTCAACTTCTAACAGGTTTCCTCTCAGCCGCTGTCTTTCCAGTGAAAACAATCCTAGTCTTTTTAAACCTTTCCTCATAGCCAATGCCCTCCAGACCAGGCAACATCCTCATGAATTTTCTTTGCACTTTCTTCAAAGCCTCCATGCCCTTCTGGTAATACGGCGACCAAAACTGCACAATACTTCAAATGCAGCCGAATAACAATTTTATATAGTTGCAACATGGTTTGCCAACTCTTGTAGCCCATGCCCCGGCCGATGTAGGCAGGTGTGCCAGATATCATCTTAATCTCCTTGGCCACCTGTTGTGTTACTTTTAGTGATTTGTGGACCTGCATGCCCAGATCCAGCTGTATGTTAATGCTCCTAAGGGTTCCGCCATTTACAGTAAGATTCACATCCAAGTTTGATCCTCCAAAATGCATCGCTTCATTGGAGGCTCCACTGAGGACGTCACCTAGCATGGTGACGAAATGTCTGAACGACAATAAGCCAGTTCAGCAAGCAAGTCAACAACCTCACCCACAACCCGACCTGTGCCAGAAGTTTGAGCCCTCTTGTACCTGACCTTTCCACCCTGGGGAAAAGCCTCTGACTAACAATCCCATCTATGAGTCTCAATTTTGTAGACCTCTATCAGGTGACATCTCTCTCTGCTTTTCCAGTGAAAACAATCAGGCCATTTCTGAAGAAGGGTCTACGCGCGAAACGTCAGCCTTCCTGCTCCTGTGATGCTGCTTGGCCTGCTGTGTTCATCCAGCTCTACACCTTGTTATCTCGGAGTTTATCCAAGCTCTCCTCATAACGAAAACCCTCCAGGCAACATCCTGGTCAACCTTCTCTGCATCCTCTCCAAAACATCCAAATCCTTCTGGTGGTGTCGTGATCAGAAGGGCACATAAATATTCCAAATGTGGCCTGACTAAAGTTTCATACAGTTGTAACATAACTTGCCAACTTTTATATCCGATGTCCCAGCCAATGAAGGCAAGAGTGCTGCGTGCCTTCCTGACCACCATATTTACCTGGGTTGCTGCTCTGTGGACCTGTGCGTCCAGATTCCTCCATATGTCAATGCTGCTAAAGGTTCTACCATTTATTGTATAATTCACATTTGAATTCGATCTTCCAAAACACACCACTTCGCATTTGTCCAGATTAAACTCCATCTGCCATTTCACACCTCAAATCTGAAATCTATATCCTGCTGTATCCTTTGACAATCCTTCTCACAATTTGCAATTCCATTAATTTTGGTGTCATGTGCAAATTTACTAATTAGACAACTGACATTTTCCTCCAGATATTTGTTTGTATGTATGTATATAACCAAAGCACTCATCCCTGTGGAACACCACTAGTTACTGATCTCCATTCCAAAAAGCACCCTTCCACTGTTACTCTGTCTTCTATGACCAAGCCAGTTGTGTATTCATCCAGCCAGATCATCCTGGATCTCATGAGACTCTATCTGCCGTACCAGCCTGCCAAGAGGTACTTTAAAAAATGCTTTAAAGTCCATGTAGACATCACCCAGTGTCCTGCCATCTATCATTCTTGTCACCTCCTCAAAAAACCCAATCAAGTTGATGAGACATGACCTACTCAGCACAAACCCATGCTGCCTACCATTGATAAGTCCTTTCATTTCCAAATGTGAATAAATGCTGTTTCTCTATCTTCTCCAACAGCTTCCCAATCACTGATATCTGGCTCACTGGCCTGTAACTAACTGGATTATCTGTTTCCCTTCTTAAACAAAGGAACAACATTAGCCATTCTCCAGTCCTCTGCAACCTCACCTGAGACCAAAGAAGATGCAAAGATATACATTAAGACCCCAACTATTCTCTCCCTCCCACAGTATCCTGAGATAAACCCAGTCTGGCCCTGGAGATTTGCCTACCTTAATGTACTTCAAGAAGCCCAACACTTCCTCCTTCATTATATTGATGTGCCAAGTGTGTTTAAATACTTTTCCCTAACCTTAACATCTCTCAAGTCCCTCCCTTTGAGGGATACTAATGTAAAGTACTCATTAAGGATCTCACCCATTTCCTCTCATTCCAGACATAACCTCCTTCCTTTATCCTTGAATGGGCCTACTCATTCCCCACCTATCCTCTAGCTCCTAATATGTATAAATGCTTTTGGATTCTCCTTAACTCTGCTTACATAGGACATTTCATAGACCCTTTTAACCCGCCTAACTCTTCCTTTGAGCTCTTTCCTACTTTGTGTTTTGTTCAAAGACGTTGTCTGTTTTTGGTGGCGTTGACCTTGGGTATGCTTTCTTTTTGTTTGACAAAGCTAATAATTTCTCCTGTCATCCAAGGTTCCAGAATCTTGTCATTCCTGTGCTTCATTTTCACAGGAATATGCCTGTCTTGCACTCTAAGCAACTGGCCCTTAAAAGACTCCCACATGTCAGATGTGGATTTATGCTCAAATAGCGGCTCCCAATCCAGAGTCTCCAATTCTTGCCGAGTTCAGTTACCATAGGATCCCTATGGTGTGGAAACAGGCCCTTCAGCCCAACAAGTCCACACCAACCCTCACAGCATCTCACCCAGACCCATCCCCCATAACGCACCTAATTTACACATCCCTGAACACTGTGGACAATCTAGTATGGCCAATCCACCCAGCCTGCACATCTTTGGACAGTGGGAGGAAACCGGTGCATCTGGAGGAAACCCACAGACACGGGGAGAATGTGCAAATTCCACACAGACAGTCGTCAGAGGGTGGAAATGAACCAGGCAGCTGTGCTAATCACTGAGCTATTGTGCCACAGGCCTTCCACCAATTTAACATCTTGATCCTGAGGTCCACTTGTGCCCTTATCAGAAGTATTTTAAGTGTCCAAAAACTTACAATATTTATTTATTTTATAATACATCAAAAACGTTCGAAAAGATGCTCATCCCACCTCTTGATGTCATATAACCCATCCACTAGTTATCGAAAAAGAATGCAGCTGGTAATCTCCTATCTAGGGAATAGATACAGTAGTTGGTTTCACCAGGTATCCTTAAAGTTTGATCACTTCCAGCTTTGGAAAGGTGATCTGGAAATCACTCCTGTTGGAGCAAAGGAAAAGGCAGTGAACGTAGTTAATAGGATGACAACTATTATGAACATTTTCCTCACTCTCCACATCTTCCTCAGTTTTATTCATTTCGATTCAATGAAATTCTCCTTCCAAAAATTCCTTCGCGAGTGTTTTCTTTTTGCAGGGATATGATGAATATTTAAACTTTATCTTTCACTTCAAATATGCAATGACTCAAGCTTTAAATGACTTAACAGATTTGGGGCAGAAAGCAGGGATACAGCATATCACAGAAGAACCTGATCATTTCATTACAGATTCACATACTACAGTTCACAACCCAGGAAGAAAATATCCAATTTGTTTTTTACATAGTGAATAACCCAAGGTGCATTACAAATGTGATACAATATTGGATAACATACAATGCAAGTAATTACAGCAGACGACCAAACATTTGTATAGCATGTCAGTAAGGAACGCCAAGGCCAAGTTTTGGAAGGATTCCAAACAAGGCAATTGACAGGGGAGCAATTAAAACTCAAAATGTGCAAGAGGCCAGATTTAGATAAGTACAGGTATCTTGAAAGACTGAAGGAGATCACAAACAAAGGGATGGGACTGACCATGGATCGTAAAGATTTGAAGCTGAAGTAGGCCTTTCTACCCATTAAGTCTGCTCTGCCAGTCAACAAGATCATGACTGATCTGATAACCCTCAACTCCACTTTCCTACCTTAGATTTATAACTGTGGATTCTCTCACTGATTTAAAAATCTGTCTACCTCAGCCTTGAATATACTGAATGGCCCAACTTCTACACCCCTCGGTGATACAGAATTCACTATCGTCAGAACAAGTTCCACCTTGTCTTTGACTTAAGTGTGTGACCCCTTATCTGATGATTAAGCCTCCTGGTCTTAGACTGTCCCACATGGGGGAGCATCCTTTCTACATCTACTGTCAATTCCTGCAAGAACAGTTTTTGTTTCAATAAGGTCACCACTCATTCTTCTTAACTCGAGTAAGTACAAGTCTAATTATTCAATCTCCCCTCATTACACAGTCCTGCTACACCCAGGATCAACGTAATGAACATTCTCTGGACTTCCTCCCATGTCAGTATATCTTTCTTAGATAAAACAACAAAACGGCTCACAGTATTCCACCCATCATTTGCCTGGTACCTTGCATAGTTTTACCAAGACTTCAATACTTTTATACTCCATTCCCTTTGGGTTAGTAGCCAACGTTCCATTTGCCTTCCCTATCAACCTGCCGAACTTGCATGCTCTATTTTTATGAATTATGTACAAGAATTGCCAAATTGCTGCAATGGAGCTTTCAGCAATCTTTCTCCATTTAATAATATTCAGCTCCTCTCTTCTTCTATAGAGGGACTGAAATACAAAAACGAGAATTTTAAAATTAAGGTAATGCTCAAATATGAGTCAATATGACTCTGCAAGCAGAGGAGTGACGTGAATCGGACTTAGCCTGAGTTAGATAGGAAGTTGCCTTTAAGGTTACCATCAGTTTATCAAAGGTAGAATGCAAAGATCAGCCAGAAGTACACAAATAGTCAAATTTTGCAATAATATAAAAGGTATGAATGAGGGTTTTAGCCGAACACCACTAGACCACCTCCACCCAGATCCCCAACTCCATCCCACCAAATGTGGGCAGTCAGACCCTCATTACCAGCCCCACTGACTGGGGCACACAGACCCTTGACACTGTCCCCGAGACATGGTTTCACTCTACAAGTGAAGCATAGCATCCTCATTTTTGTGTTCAATTCCTTCTGAAATAACAGGATAGCATCCTAATTGGCTTCCTGATTACAAACTTCTTGAGACTTGGACTGCAGAACACCAGAATCCCCCTGCACCTCAAAATCCCACAGTTGTTCTTGTTTAAGTGATACCCTGCTTTTCTTCGTCCACTGTAAAGTGAACAATTTCACCTTTTCTCACATATTACTCCATTGCCAGACACAGCAAACTTTTTATTAACTGGCGACTGTGGGACCAGGAGAGTGCCAGTTGATCAAATATTCTGGTGGATCAAGAGGTCCACATAATCAGTGTAAAAACACACGCTAAATAATCGATACTTAATCCCTAAATAATGCAGGGATTATACACATCACTGTCATATTTATTTGACAGCATAAATCACAAATAATAATGCAACTTTGCCTTAAATAAAACTAACCAACAGAGAGCCTTCTCATTCGCACCCTCAACTGACTACTCAGACATCATGGAGATTGCGATAACACAGTATACTTCCAGTATTTCAGGTATATAATTTTTGTCACTGAGTGCTGGTTTATGAGCTGCCAGTTAAAACAAAGTTTGCTGTATTTGTATACTCACTCAACCTGTATTCGTCTGCAACTTCCTTGTCTTCTTTGCAACATTGTTTCCTACCTATCTTGGTGCTGCCTGCAAATTTAGCTACTATGTCTTCATTTTCCTCATCTAAGTAATTGATGTAAATTGTGGAAAGCCCAGCACAAACCCATTCAAGACTTCACTCATCACATCTTGCAATCAGACAAAGATCTATTTATGCATAGTCCATTTACTGTTAGCCAGTCAATCTTTCTTTCTATGCTAATATCTTGCCCCAACAGCACGAGTTTTTATTTTCCATAATTATGGATGTGGCCCTCATCAAATGCCTTCTTGAAATCTACGTCAAATACAAGCTCCCCTTAACCCACAGCACGTATTTCTCCTTCACAGAGCTTCAATAAAGGGATTAAATGTGATTCCCATTGATAGAACTATGTTGACATCTCCTGATTACCAAGTTTTTCTAAGTGCACAACTAAATTCTCTTCCACGATTGATTCTAATACCCCTATAACAGGCATCAAGCTAACAGATCTGTAGCTTCCTGTATCGTAGCTCTTCTCTTAAAAGTTTTTTGTTGCTACTTTCCAGTCCAACAGAGCCTTTCCTGATTCTCATAACTTTTGAAAAATTAATAGAACGCATTAACCCCTTCATTAACTACTTTAATGAATCCAAGATGAAGTGTAACGACATGTCAGCCTGCAACTCCAGTTTGTTCAGCATCATAAAGTCAGAGAAACTGCAGCACGGAAAGAGACCCTTCAACCCGTTCTGGCTGCAATCGTCAAATGTGCATCCATTCCAATCTCATTTTACAACATTTGGCCTGTAGGCTCGAATGCTGTCACATTTCAATCTAAATAGTTCAGAAATGTCAAGGGTACCTGCCTCTACTTCTCTTTTCGGTAGTGAGTACTCAACTCTCGGGTGAGCATGTTCTTCCTCAAATGCCCTCTAAATCTCCTGCCCCTTAAAAATGTGGCCACTGGTTACTCACTCCTCTAATAAGAGGAAACACTTCTCTGCATCTAGCCTGTCTTTGCCCCTCAGAATTTTATACACAATCAGATTTCCCCTTAGCTTTCTCTGCTCTAAGGGAAACAATCCCAGTCTATCCAGTCTCTCTTCATAGCTGAATCTGGTCAATCTCTTCTGCACTGTCTCTATCTGATCACATGCTTCCTATCCTGCAGCAATGAGAATTACACACAATACTTCGGTTTTGGCTTAGTTAATATTGACTACTGCTCCCACTTTGCAGTACTTGGCCCACTGTCTTGTATGCCTTGGCACCACAAGTGCACAGTTAGAAACTTCTTCAATGTTCTGCTTCCACCATGGTTACAGGCACTTACTTCCAATTCACACCACCGTCTGGGTGAAAAAGTTTCTCCTCACATCGCTGCTAAACATTCTTAGCTGGGCACGGATCCCTCCATTCAAAGGAAATAGCTTCTTTCTGTCTACCCTACCTACGCCCCTCATAACTAATTACATCTCAGTCATATCCCCTCTCAATCTCCGATGCTGTGGGGAAAACCCCAGTTTGTCCAATCTCTCTTCAGAACTGAAACTCTGCTGCCCAAGCAACATCCTGGTAAATTTTCTCTATTCCGAAGAAACCCTTCCCAGTTTTGAGCCTTCAGAATCTGTAAGCATCTTCATTTTCTAGTCATCTAATCTCGTACATCCCTTGACATCCAGCGTCCTCGAGATTAGTTACCTAAACCCTTCATCTTTACATCAAAATGTTGGGCCTGCACTTTCACAATTACCCTTTTCAAAGTCCTGCACTGCTCTGATGTGGGAAATTTACTGCTCCCAGTTCACTTCAACCAGATCCTGTCTCATTGTATTAAAATTAACCTTTCCCCAATTCAGAATTTTATTTTCAGCCGATCTTTGTCCTTATCCATAATTATCTCAAATCTTAGATAACAAGGTGTGGAGCTGGATGAACACAGCAGGCCAAGCAGCAACATAGGAGCAGGAAAGCTTGACGTTTCGGGCCTTGACCCTTCATCACCAAAAACTCCCATACTGTGAAACTTACCACTTTCCTCAGAGCAAGTTCTGCACCACGCCCTCTTGTCAGACTTTCCAAATCCTGGCTTAAAAAGCTCTCCTGAACACACTAAGAATTCCACCCTTTGCAAATCTTTTACGTTTTGTCCATCCCAGATAATATTGAGAAATCCTTTATTACTTTGACACCCTTCTTGAGACTTGCCGACAATTTTTCTTAAACCTCGACTCTAGCAAGGTAATCAGAGATAGTAGGAACTGCCGATGCTGGAGAATCTGAGATAACAAGGTGTAGAGCTGAATGAACACAGCAGGCCAAGCAGCAACAGAGGAGCAGGGAAGCTGACGTTTCGGGTCCAGTCCAGATCAATCCACTTTTCATTTTTATTCTTTACTCATAAGGCCTCAGTTGAGGAACCGTGTAAGAACTGCACTGCAGTAATTGCTTTGTCGATACTGCAAACCACAACCCCACCCCCACCACCATCTTGCATAAAGATTCTACGACCAGAAACATTGACCTGCCAGTCCTGTCCCTCCCTCAGCCGCATCTCTGTGAATGCTATCACATTCCCACGCACTAATCAAATTGCCTTGATCCTTGGCAAATTTGCCGACTGGCACAACAGGTCCACAAAAGGCAGCACCTCCCTGGTCCTACACCTACCCCTGGAATATCTGAATAACAAGGATACCGATGTCAGCCTCCTACTTATTGACTACAGTTCTACCTTCAACATCATAATTCCAAACAAACTCATCTCTAAACTTTGGTTCCCCCTTCTGTAACTGAATTGTTGATTTCCTGACGCATCGTCCGCAGCTGGTTATAATAGGTGACAATATCTTGTCCAACATAATCCTCAACACCAGTGCCCCACAAGGAGTGCTTAGTGTCTTGGTATAAAGACAACAGTCTCCCCATCAATCTCAGCAAGATGAAGGAGCTGGTCATTGACTTCTGGAAGCAGAGTGGCGAGCATACCCCTGCCTGCATCTATAGTGCTGACGTGGAGATGGTCTAGAATGCGAGGTTCCTGGCAGTGATGATCACCAACTATCTGTTCTGGTCTACCCATGTCGATGTGACAGTCAAGAAAGCACAAGATCTCTACTTCCTCAGCAGATTAAGGAAATGTGGCATGTCCACAAGGACTTTGACCAATTTTTATAGATATACCATAGAAAGCATCCTATCTGGATGCATCACAGTGTGGCATGGCAACTCTGCTTCCCAAGACTGCAAACAACTACACAGAGTAGTGAACTCAGCGCAGTCAATCATGCAAACCAGCCTTCCATCCATTGACTTCATCTATACTTTATCCTGAATTGGGAAAGCAATCAACATAATCAAAGACCCCTCCCATCCCGGTTATACTCTCTTCCATTGGGCAGAAGGTATAAAAGTTTGAATACATGTACAAAGAGATTTAAGCACAGCTTCTTTCCCACTGTTATCAGACTTTTGCAGCTAGAACACTATTCTGCACCCTGTTCTGCTACCCTGATGCATTTTGTATGGTACGATCTGCCTATAACACACAAAACAACACTTTTCACTATATCTCTGTACATGTGACAACAATAAATTAATCAAACAAGACCCTCAAAATCACCTACCTTATTTGTAAGATTCCTTGCACTAAAATAATTGCCATCCAGCCTTGTGATGCACACTTGACTTGATTCCACACTGCCTTATAGCTTCATTTGGATTTTCTCCTACATTTGTCTGTAAACTATCCAACTGCGCCTCAACTCAACATACCACATCTTCTACCAAATTATTTTAAACTCCCACCAACCACACCGGCAAACTTCCCAGAAGGATGTTGGTCGTGTTCCGGTGAAAATGCAATGGAACAGACTTGAACAGAAATAAAGCCGCTGATCAAGCATTCTAAGGCCTTCACTGCTGCTCCAAATCTTCAGCCACACTTTCTTCTGTCCTGTCTATCTATTCCTTTTTGCTCCAAAGCATACCGTAATCTCTGGATTACTCAATCTTTGAGGACCCACACCTTAATTTGCTACACAGCTCCCTAAATTCTTGGTAGGACCTCTATCCTGTTCTTATGCAATTTTTAGGTCACAATTTGAACCGTGATTACTATCTGCTTGCCCTCTACTTTCAGAACCACTTCTTCCATGATGGCAATGCCACCACTGGCAGGGTCTGGTGGAGGGAATGGCTGTGCAGGAGTGGGCACAAACGTTAGGGGACAGAGAGGCTCAAGGAATGAGATACATGGAAGAGAGGAATGTGGGAGGGGGGGGAAGGAAGGGGAGATGGCAGGGGGGGGGGGCGAGAGAGCGCGGGGGGGGGCCGAGAGAGCGGCGGTAGTAAAAAGAGGAAGGGGAGAGCGGCGGGGAAGGTAGCACGGGTCTAACGGTTTTCTGATTTAAACACTCTCTCCCCCTCCTCCCACTGCTGCTAACGTTCGATGGAAAGGAAAACGGTTAAAGGCTCGTGCGCGCTTCGCCGCGGCCGCACGTCCAGACGGCGCAGGGTCAGGCCGAAGCTCAGTGCCCGCTGACCAAATACGCAGAAGCGAACCAGCGATCTGCTCGAGGCACATGAGAACGAAGCCACGTCTTTAATTTTCTCTAAACGATCAAAATACGGACAATCGATGAAACTGCAATATTTATCACAACTAAAACAGTAAAAAAGAAACAACAGCATCAGAGATGCGTTACCAAAATGGACACGGCGCTGCAGAGACTTCTGGGGAAAGCTCGCTGCAGGCACAGCGCATGTGCGCCTAGTATCAGCATTGTGCATGGAGCCGGACCGTTAGGGGGCGTGATGCTTGGAGCATTCCTGAGATTATCGCAATCCAACAGGGCGCAGATTTAAAAGGTGCAGTTTTCAATGTCACAGATTACCAATAACAATGTCGCAGACGTTAAATAGTGTCTAGATAACAAATAATAAGAGCTGGAGGATCACTAACCTGGTAAACCAGAGGCCTAGGAGAATGCCTTTGGGATATGGGTTCAACTCTAACCATGGTAGCTTGTGGAATTTGACCTCAATTAACAAATCATGAATTAGAATCTAGTCTGAGTGATGCTGATCATGAAACCATTGTAAGGTGTCGTAAACATTCATCTGGTGTGCTCGAGTTAACGGGGAGGGAGGAAGGAACTACGTGTGACTCCAGATCCACAACAATATGGTGCAGAGCTGGATGAACACAGCAGGCCAAGCAGCATCAGAGGAGCAGGAAGGCGGACGTTTCGGGCCTAGAAGGCCCTTCTTGATCCTCAGATGCTGCTTGGCCTGCTGTGTTCATCCAGCTCTACACTTGTTATCTCAGATTTTCCAGCATCTGCAGTTCCTACTATTTCTCTCCCACAACAATATGGTTCAATCTGAAACGGCCGAGGCAGCGGCTGTTATAAAATTATAAAAATAATACCATCAGATAGAGGAGCAGAGGTAGGCCATTCAGCCTGTAATAACTCAGGAAACTGAACTGGAAAGGAGCATTTTTCATTTTTGAACACGAAAATAGAGTCATAACTTAAAGCGTGCAAGGATTCGACCTAGCCTGGGGCAGGCAGTTCTGCAGGTACATCCTTGGGTTTGTTTTTTATAAAAATCAACCTGTTCAGAGATGTTTTTACACACGTCTGGAGCAAATAGGACTTAGAGGTAGCCTGGCTGAAAGGTGGGAAACTACCATTGCATCACAAGAGCTGCCAAAGTATTAAAATCTCAGTTGGAAACCAGCAGGTATGGCCAATATGGAGATTGAACCCATGACCTATGCATTATTAACACTGAACTCTAACCATCTGAGATAACTGGCAAGTGGGTTGGGAGCTGCTTTTCTCCCCTTATTTCTCTACTCTGAAGTGCTACTACGCACAACTGAGCAACTTCCCACCAGCAAAATCACTGTCTTTTGTTTCCGATTAACTACCCCCAGTAATCATCCATGTAGCCAATCGAATATTTATAAGCAAAGCCCATTGTGGGCAGTGTGAACCATCAAAAGTGAAGAGGGTGTTTAGGGAGAGAGGGAAGGCACGAAATTAAAATTTGGAGTTGGAGGGTTTTTTTTGTTTAATTAACCTATTTTTCCTAATCAACTTCTTCAGAAATGTTGTTATATGCCTCTGGAGCAGGTGGGACTTGAATCCGGGTGACCCAGCCCAGGGGTAGGGAGACTTCCACTGCACCACAAGAGGGTCTGCTTTATTTTCTATTTTATTTATTTATATTTTATTTTTATTTACCCCCTCTCATCCTTCTAAACTCTGGTAAATACAGTCAAATCAATCTCTCTTCATATGTTGTCCTGCCATCCCTGGTATCAGCCTCGTGAACTTTTGCTGTAATACCTCTATGGCAAATATATACTCTTTTGCACACGGAGACAAAAACTGCACAAATACACCTGGTGCAGTCTTACCAAGGCCCTATATAACTGCAGTAAGACATAGGTAGGGACACTACCACTGCACTCTAAGAGTCCCTCTGAAGTCTACTTGATCAATTTACTGTTTTCGAATCAACGAGTTCAGAAATGTTATTACACACCTCTGGAACAGGTGGGACTTGAAGCTGGGCCTCCTGGCTCAGATCTCAAATCCTCTTGCGATGAAGGCCAACATACCATTGCCTTCCTAATTGCTTGCTGCACCTGCTTGTTTACTTTTATTGGTGTACAAGGACAACAGACCCCTTTGCTGATGCACACTTCCCAACATATCATCGTTTAAAGAATACTCTATCTTTCAGATTTGCAAAGGACAATTTTAATATTTGCAGATGACACTAAACTTGTAAACTGTGAGGAGGACAGTGTGGAACTCCAAAAGGATATTGACACATTATTGGAGTTGCCAGATGAGGTTCAATGTGAGATCATGCACTTTGTTTGGAAGAACACTGAAAGTCAATAAAACAAAAGGAGGTACAATTCTAAAGAGGTGCAGGAGCAGGGGACCCTGATTATATATGTGTACAGATCACTGAAGGTGGCAGGACATGGAGAGAGCACTTAATAAAGTATTCAGCGTCCTCAGCTTTATTAATAGGGCATAGTGCACAAGAGTAAGGAGGTAATATTGAACCGGTTTCAGGCACATTTTAGACCTCAACTGGAATATTGTATACAGTTATGGGTGCCACATTACAAGAAAGATGTGAATGCATGAGAAAGAATGCAAAAATGATTTACGAGAATGATTCCAGGAATGAGAAGCTTAATTTATAGGGGTAGATCGAAGAAGCTGGCACTGTTCTCCAAGGAGAGAAGAAGGATGAGAGGAAATTTAATACAGGCTTTCAAAGCATGGGTGGGTTAGGTACGGTAGAGAAAGTGGAGCTTCTAAAAGAGAAAAGAATCATTTCAAGTGATGAGCAGAAGAAGTAAGGGTGACACCAGAAAAACATTTTTCACATGGCAAGTAGTTGTGGAATGGAATACATACCTGGAAATGTGGTGATCATGTCCAGGTGCCAGAGTTGGACTGGGGTGGCAAAGTCAAAAATCACACGATACCAGGTTATAGTCCAACAGGTTTGTTTGAAAACACAAGCTTTCAGAGCCTCGCTCCTTCTTCACGTGTTAGTGAGAGAGGTGGTATCAGTCACAGACTTTTTAAGTAAAAGATCAAAGGGCCACACCACTGATGAAGATGTATTAAACAAACCTAAGATGCTGTTAAATCTTTAATCTGTTAGAAGAGTTTAGATGGTTATTATGCATAAGAAAATGCCTGAATTTTTCAAGTCACTTTTAGTCCTGAGAGAACTCAAGGTTTTATCAGTGTAAAGAAGAGGTAACATTAGTTCAGACTTTAGGTGTGAGCCCTTGTTTAGAATCTGTTTGTGTTTTGGTTAGGAGTCAGACTGGTTTTATTTCTAAAATCATTTAAAAGGAATTTATAAAATGCCACATTGACTGTCTATAAATGGTGTGCTTTTTGAACAAAATAGAATGTAACTGCAAAAACTGTGTGTGTGTGCGTGTGTGTTTGAGAGACAGTGTGTGTATGAGAGAGGATTTGTGTGAGCATGTATGCGTGTGATTGTGTTTGTGTAAGTGAGTGTGTGTGTATGTATGCGTGCACGTGTGTGTGAGAGAAAGTGTATAGTGTGGTGGTATCACCTGTAGTGCGACACAAGCCCAAGATCCTGGTTGAAGCCATCCACATGGGTACTGAACTTAGCTATCAGCCTCTGCTCAGTGACTCTGCATTGTTGTTTATCCTGAAGTCTGCCTTAGAGGACATTTACCTGAAGATCCAAGGCTGAATGCCCTTGACTGCTGAAATGATCCCCCACTGGGAGGGAACACCCCTGTCTGGTGATTGTTGCATGGTGTCCATTCATCTGTTATTGTAGCGTCTGCATAGTTTCCCCAATATGCTGTGCCTTGAGACAGCCTTGCTTGCACTGTACGAGATAGAGAATGTTGGCCGAGTCACCTCAGTATCTGCTGTGTACATGTTGGGTGGTGTTTCCACATGTGATGGTAGTGTCCATGTCGAAAATCTGACATGTCTTGCAGTGATCACCATGACAAGGTTGTGTGGTGTTGCGGTCGATGTTGTCCTGAAGGCCAGGTAGTTTGCTGCGAACAATGGTCTGTTTAAGGTTTGGCGGTTGTTTGAAGGTGAGAAGTGGGGTTGTGGGGAAGATCTTGGTGAGTTGCTCATCGTCATTGATAATGTGTTCAAGCTGCTAAGAGCATAGCGTAGTTACTCTGCTCCCCGGCTCCCAGGAATTACTGGACAACAAAGGGATGAATCCCGTGTCTGTCTTTTGAGGAAGTCGTGTACAGTTTTTTTGCTGTGGCATGTTGGAGCTGGCGATCGATGAGTTGATCATCATATCCTATGGGGGTGTCCTTCAATACCTTCAGGCGTCCGTCACGTTCCTTCTTATCTGAACAGATCCAGTGTATGCACAGGGCTGGTGGGTGGCTGTTTTAGTATGTTTAGGTTGGAAGCTAGAGAAGTGCAGCAGGTTCAATTGAGACAATCAGGAGGGCATTCAATGATTATTTGGAAAGAAACGGTGTGCAGGGTTATAAGTAGAATGCAGGAGATTGGCAAAAGGTAATAGAACCTATGTAGGCATGAAGGGCTGACCAGCTTCCTTCTGTGCTGTAACAATTCTGTCCTCACCAAACTACCTGTCACAGTTACATTGGTCTAAGACAGTTCTGATAGGGCAGCACAGTGGCTTAGTGGTTAGCGCTGCTGCCGCACAGCGCCAGGGACTTGGGTTCAATTCTGGCTTGGGGCAATTGTCAGTGTGGAGGGGTTGCACATTTTCCCTGTGTCTGCGTAGGTTTCCTCCAGATGCTCCATTTTCCTCCGAAATGTGCAGGTTAGGTGGATTGGCCATACTAAATTGTCCATAATGTCGAGGAATGTGGATTAGCCGTGGGAAATCTGTCAGCAGTTCAGAAAGTTGGCTCTGCACCATCTTCTCAAGGGCAATGAATGATGGCCCTGTCTGTGATGCACACAGCCCATAAATGAATAAATGGAAAACAGCACAAAAGATTTAAAAAGTGCAATCTCCACATAACAGATCACCAATAACAACAGTCCTGTGGATCAACATTTTTTTGAGGGCTCTGAGACTTTCTCAAGTTTCAGGTTTGCCATTTTGGTTCTTGGGGTCTCCTTTCTCACTTTCGCAGGGCACGTTTAGAACACAATTCTTCCTTAGTTTCTTGATACTTTCTTCCAAATTTGGATTCTAAGTACAGTTCCCAAAATACAACAATGAATAAGATTTCTGGTGTATGGTCGTAATGTCAGTGTACTGTGTAATCCAGAATTTCAGGCTAAGGTTCTGAGGTCATGAGTTCACATCCTACACGGCAGATAATAAAACTAACATCCAATGAAAATCTGGAGCAAAAGTAAAGCTGCTTGAATGAACATCAATTGTCTTTGAAAATGCATCTGGTTCCTCAGCGGAGGCAATCTGATGTCCTGACCTCATTTAGCCTACATGTGACTCCAGACCCACAGCAACGTGTTGATTCCTAACTGACCACTAGGCAATTAGGGAAGAGTAATAAATCCTGGTTTAGCTAGTGATGTCTATTTGCAGGAGTAATTCATCCACTTTATTGCAAATGTTCCGACCATTAAGACACAGGAATTTTTTAAGGTTCTTCGTCCATTTGTGTTATTCTACTGTGGCCCTGTTTGATTAATGCTGTTGAATGTTCTGCCCATCTCTTTTCTTTTGCCCATTGTGTTTATTCTTTTATCGTTGTTTCCCTCTCTTCTACCTCCTTGTGTAGGTTCCTGTTTCTCCTGCCATTTTAGTTTAAACCTACCCAAACTGCACTAGCAAATGCTCCCCTAGGATATCCGTTCCAGTTCTGTCCAGAAACAACCTGTCCAATTTGTACTGGTTCCACCACCCAGAACTGGTCCCAGCGTCCCAGAACTCTGAAATCCTCCCCCTTGCACCATCTCTTCAGCCACACGTTCATCGATATATTCTGCTGTTTCCACTCTGATTCGCATGTGGCACTGGTAGCAATCCTGAGATCACTATCTTTGTGGTCCTACTTTTTAACTTGCTCTCTAACTCCCCATAATCTGCTTTTGGGACCTCCTTCCCTTTTTATAACCTATGTCATTTGTACTGAAGTGTGCCACCATGACTGGCTGCTCACCCTCCCACACTGGGATGTCTATTAGTCACTTTGAGACATCCTTGATTCTAGAAGCCAGGAGGCAACATAGAGTTCGGAGGAAGGGTTACTGGACCTGAAACGTTAACTCTATTTTTCCCTTCACAGATGCTGCCAGACCTGCTGAGCTTTTCCAGCAACTTTGTTTTTGTTCCTTTTGTACCAATATAGAGTCTTATTTGCTCCACGGAAACAGTTATATATTTTTCTTATGATTGAGTCCCTTCTTACTGTTGCCTTCCAACAACTATTCCTCCTTTCTGTCGAGCATAGCCAAATGAGGTACAATGCATTTGGCTGTTGCTACTTTCCTCAGAAGGGTCATTCTTTTCAACAGTATCCAAAGCAGTATACTGTATTGCAAAGGAGAAGTCATGGGGTCTCCTGCACTGCTCCTGCTTGGTGATTATCTATGCCCTCCCTGCCTGTGGAATCCTAGCCTGTGGAGTGACCACCTCTGTGTACTTGCTGTCCATGATATATCAGCTTTGTGGATGCTCCACAGTGACCGCAGCTGCTGGCCCAGCTCCAAGTCCAGCTCTGAAACTCAGGCTTCTGGGAGCTGCAACTAGAGATGCTTACTGCACTCTTTCTAGTCCCAGGCACTGTTCCAACATCCCACAGGGAGTAAGAGGAGTGCACTGCAGCCTTGAGCTTTGCATAAATGACCACTCTAAATTGAATCCTTAGACTGCCCTTAAAATCAAATAATCTTAAGTACTCGAGGGTACTTCTTCTCTGGACCTCTGCACAACTGTCCTTACAAACAATTAACCCAAAATAAAGAGCCTACAAATTATAAGCAATAAAAATTGTTTTAAAATGGTATAACTACGGCCAGTGCCTCCACAATTTCCACTGTGACCAGAGGGTGGTAGGAATCTAGAACTCACTGCTTGTAGGGGTGGTTGGGTTAGAAATCCTCAGAACATTGCAGATGTGTTTAGATGAATATTTTTGATGCCAGGCATACAAAGCTCTGGGGTAAGTACTGGAAAAACATATTAGAACAGCTCTGAGGAAAGGTCATCAGACCCGAAACACTTTCCTTCAGAGATGCTGCCAGACCTGCTGAGCTTTTCCAGCAATTTCTATTTTGTTTCCTGATTTACAGCATCCGCAGGTCTTTTGTTTTTATATTTGAACAGTGGTTAGGTCATTGTTTTTGACTGACACAAATGTTGGGTCAATGGGCCTTTTTATGTGCTGTAGATCTCTATGAATTCCCTCAGATGCACTTCATCTGGTCCTGCTGTATGGTCAACTTGAATATAGACAGCCTCTGTATCAATTTAAATTTCTATCAATTTAAAATCCTTCTTGTCTCTAATTTACCTCCTGCTTCTCCAGGGCTTCAGTAGCAACTATTTCCTTATAAAGACAGGTGCAAAGTATTTTTCGAATACTTCATCTATGGACCCTGCTGCCGTGATTGCAGTAAGGCCTGGCACTTTCTAAATTCCACCAGGGCCTCCATTGTTTTGCTCCCCATACCTAAAAAAGCCTATCTTTTCCTTCTCATCCAGTCCTGAATATTCCTAGGCAGCCAGGTTTCTCTGAGCCTGTTGCTCCAACATTTCACCCAAAAGGGAGCATGTTGGGCCTGTACTTTCACTAATTCCATTTTGAATGCTCTCTACTATCCTGCAGTAGATTTACCCAGGGGTAGCTGATTCCAGTCTGCTTTAGCCAGATCCTGCCTTCTACTTCCCCAATTTCAAAGCCCCAAATCTCTTTTCTCCATGTTTGAACCGAGGCCGTAATGAGATCAGGAACTGTGTGTCCCTGGTGGAACCCAAACTAAGCATCACTGAGCAGGTTATTTCTGGGCAGGTGCTGCTGTTGATGACACCTTCCATCTCTTTACTGATGATATTGTTTCATATTGCTTTTAGACACCTTAGTGAATTGTCTACATATCTGCTTCTGTGTGGCCCAATGACTGTTAATATGTAACATATAATATACTCCCAGCAGTCTGATCGTCCACTTTTTATTCCTAAGCTCTACCCACAAAGCCTCATTTGAAGACCCTTCCGAGAAACTGTCCCTGTTTATTGCACTGACTGACTCCTTAATTAACAACACAACACCACCTCCTGTTTTACATTCCTCTTTTGCAGACTTAGCTCTGTAGAATTTCGGTAATCTTTTTCTGCTTGGTGTGCTGTCCTCAGATGGGTGCAGTACTGTTACCATATTGTCAATGCAGTCAAACTTGTTTTCCAAATGTTCCTACTGCAGTGTGAAGTCATGAAGGGTCTCTGTGGCTGTTTTGACCTCTGCTGGGATACAGCTGGAGACCATCAATGTGGGAGCAGACAATAGCACAGTTCGTGTTTTGCTTTCCATGGTTAAATGTTTCATCATTAAACATGAAAGAACAAGCTGGTAAAAGATGTTAAAACAGTCTGGGTTCACTGGTATTTAAAGTGTTTCTTGGTACATATTTTTTCAGAATATCTTGGCATCGATTTAATTTTCATTTTTTCTTCACACTCCTGCTGCCTCTATCTTCCTGAGCTTTCGATAAGATGAGTAACCTTGGATATTTAGTTTCCAGCCCTGATCCCCTTGCAGCCACCTCTCCGTGATGCCCACAACATTGTACCCATCAATTTCAATTTGCACTACAGGCTTATTTACCTTGTTTTGTCTACTGTGTGCATTTAAGTACAACACGCTCTGTCCTACATTGTCAGTGCCCCCTTCTCACAGTTCCCTTATCTGTTGTGTCTGAAGTTAGATTCATGATCTTTTCCATACTCTACCCTATTACTTGTTCTGGAACTTTATAACCTCTTCTAAGCCCTCCCCTCCTTTAACTAGTTTAAAGTCCTAATGAGCACACTATTTAGCCTTCCTGCTAGGATCCTGGTCCCAAATATGTTCAGGTGGAACCTATCCCAATGGTACAGTTCCCACCTGTCCCAATACTGATGTCAGTGCCCCACGACGTGGAACCCTCTTTCCCACAACACTCCTTTCGCCATGTGTTTGCTTACCTAATCTGCTTAATTCTTTGCCAATTTGCAAGTTGCTTAGGTAATAATCCAGAGATTACAACATTTGAGGTCCTGAGTTTTAAATTTATTCCTGATATTCCCCAAACATGACCTCTGACTCTTGCCAATGTTGCTGGTGCCAACATAGGCCACAACAACAGGATCTTCCACCTCCCTCGCCAATACCCTTTGAAGCCAATTTGAAATGTCCCTTAACTTGACACCAGGAAAGCATAATGTCATGCGGGACTCTCAATCCTGCTCACAAGGAATGTTATCTCTGCTGTTAATTATAGAATGCCCTACCACTATTACATGTCTTTGTGCTTGATTGGCTTCCAGAATCACAGAGCAG
The DNA here is from genome assembly GCA_024137785.1 of Ginglymostoma cirratum. Taxonomy (NCBI): domain Eukaryota; kingdom Metazoa; phylum Chordata; class Chondrichthyes; order Orectolobiformes; family Ginglymostomatidae; genus Ginglymostoma; species Ginglymostoma cirratum. The sequence continues at coordinate 3,908,815 of JAHRHZ010000279.1, read as the reverse complement.
TGCTCCCTGCAGACTCTTTCCTCATCCATACAGGGCGCAAGTACCTCATTACGTTTGGACAAGATCACGAGATGAGGTTCCTCCAATACTACATTCAGGATCCCTCTACCTGCCTCACTTGTTGAACCACTGTGCTTTCCTTGACCAGTGGACAAATTTGAAATATTTAAGCTACAAGATGTGACTGCCTGGAACACAGTGTCAAAGTAACTCTCCACTCCTTGATGTGCTGTGCGCTCTGATTCCACTTCATCAACTCTAAGCTGAAGTTTCTCGAGACACAGGCACTGCCTGCTGATGTGGTCACTGTGGCTCACAATGGAAACCACCAGCTGCCACACCTTACAACAACACATCTCATGTGCTGCCATTTTTAATATAGTCGTCAGGTTTTATTTATTGTTAAAAAATATTATTCTTAGATGATCCTTAAATTATTGCACTCAGCAACAACACAGATAGACATGGTGCAGTGTTTAAATAAACAGCCCACCAATATCAGCGGCACAGATGTACAAGGTGCAGTGTTCAAAGCACAGATCACCATGAACAACAACACAGATAGACATGGTGCAGTGTTTGAATAAACAGCCCACCAATAACAGCAGCACAGACAGACAGGGTGCAGTGTTTAAATAAACAGCCTGCCAATAACAGCAGCACATGTACAAGGTGCAGTGTTTAAATAACGGATCACCATTAACAACAGCACAGATATACAAGGGCAGTGTTTAATAACAGATCACCGATAACAACAGCACAGATAGACAAGGTACAATGTCTAAATTAAAGATTGCCAATGACAACAGCACAGGCATACATGGTACAATGTCTAAATTAAAGATCACCGATATCAACAGTCCAGATAACTTGCATGAGTGTCTCAGTTAGCCTTGTCTCCCCCAACTCTCAAACAATATATTCAGATCCTAACCATTTGCTGCATGTATCATTTTTCCTCATATCACCTTTGTTCCTTTTACCAAATATCTTAAGTCTGTGTCCACTAATTCTTGACCGAGAACAGTGTTTCCATATCTACTCTGTTCAGACCTCTATCAAATCTCCCCTTATACCTTCCTCCAAGAGAACACTCTCACTTAGTCAAAAATATGTACGTAACTAAAGTTCACCATTGTTGGAAACGTGCTCTTGAACATTTTCTGCACTCTCCCTAAAGTTGTCATGTCTTTCCTAAAGTAGGGTGCTCAGTGCCAGTCACAAGACCCCATTTAAGGCCAAGCCAGTGAGTAATTAGCATAAGATCAGTCACAGAACATGCAGATAATGTATGTCTAACAGAGGATCCTATTCACCTCCCAACTCTGGCCAGCATTCTAGGTTTGAAGTTTTGGTAAATGCCATCATGTTAAAAGCTCCATGCTCCATGATCATCCCATACTCTCAATTCCCATTATGACATCTTGAATTGTACAGAAAATCCTCAACATTTAAGGTCAACATGATATTGCTACAGCCAGGTGAGAATGATTGGAATGGCTTTCCTGTCTTTTCCTCTGTGTGTAATGATAATAGATACATTGAAGATTTGAAATGTGCAGTTGCCAATAGGGAGTATGCTCCAGACTGTTTACGTGCTGTTTGCAAAGGATTAGCCAGGCAGATTTTCTTTAGTCTTTAAAAAAAGGTAAGGGGTCAAGTTCATTGTACTGAAATCAATCTGGGGAAAAACATTAGATAGTTCCTTTAAGTCTGAACGCAATAATGTAAACTATGCACATGATTGTAAATTAAAAATAGCAGTTGGTAAATTTGGTTAAACAGTAGGTCGTGAAAAATGCAAGAGTTAGTTTATGGCTGGTATTCTGGTCTGGGGTAATGTGTAGCCTCTTGCTTCCCAATTGAGGTCATTTGTCAAAATGTAGTTGGAATGTTCCTTTTTCTTCTGGTGACTTTGCTGCAGAAATTGAGAGACAGGGATATAAGCACAAGTCAACACTCAGAAAACCCAATACTTAGCTATTCGATTGGAGGGAGAGAGAGAGAGACAGGAAGAGAGAAAAGAGTGAGTGAAGGCAGTTTTTTCTTATGCCTGCTGTTATCTTCTCTGCCAGTCCATATTGAAGCAGGCACACAGATTTTGTTTGGTCATATGGATTCCCTCTAACTGCCAATAGACATTAAAAAATCCATTGTATATGCCAAGAGGTAGTTTGTGTTAGCTCACATCTGCAGTCATTTCAGCTAATTTTTAATGGTGCAGGGTGAGTCCTGTTGCATACTTTGATTTTCTGGAAAATCTACTTTTCTGAAAGACCCTAGAAAATCAAAACAGGTAGGAAGGAAGCTGTTTAACATAGAATCATAGAGATGTACGGAACAGAAATAGACCCTTCAGTCCAACTTGTCCTTGTGACCAGATATCCTGTATAAATCTAGTCCCATTTGCCAGCATGTGGTCCGTATCCCTCTAAATCCTTCCTTTTCATCTGCTTATCCAGATGCCTTTTAAATGTTGTAATTGTACCAGCCTCCACCACGTCCGCTGGCAGCTCATTTCACACACCACCCTCTGCGTAAAACAGTTGCACCTTAGATCCCATTTATATCTTTCCCCTCTGACCTTAAACCTATGCCCTTTAGTTTTGGACTCCTCCACCCCAGGGAAAAGACCTTGCCTATTTGCCCTATACATGTCCCTCATGATTTTATAAAGCTCTAAGGTCACCCCTCAGCCTCCGACACTCTGGGGAGAATAGCCTATTCACCTCAAACCCTTCAACCCTAACAACATCCTTGTAAATCATTTCTGAACCCTTTCTAGTTTCACATGTTGCAACATTTTATTGGTGGTCTCTATAGACCCTGTGTCTCCATAGAATAGAATATGGTTTACACGGTGATGCAAATTGACAGGCACTTTAATATGGTTCAGTATCCCTTTGTTTCAGTGAAATGTCCTTTTCAGCTAAAACTGGCTCTTTTTTAAAGGTCAAAAATGTGAATCTAGCTGATGAAATATAAATATAATATTTGCTGCAGCACATCTTTTTGACAATACAACAGAAGCTGAGTTGACAGTTTAGACTGCTAAACACGTGCAAGATTGCAGCAATAAACTTTGGCACATGCATATTGTGAGTCTTACTGATCATTAGGTCTGTCTGATCAACTCTACTAGTTACATCCTCAAAAAATGCCAGTAACTTGTCAAGCATGTTTTCCCTTTTGTGAATCCATGCTGACTGTGTCTGATTCTGTTTTCTACGTGCTCTGCTATAAAATTTTGGAGAATGGACTTGAGCATCTTCCTCATGACCAACAACAAACTCACTGGTCTGTAATTCCTTGCTTTCTCTCTACCTTCCTTATTTTAAAAAGTGGGATTACATTCGCTACTTCCAATCTGTAGGAAATGGTTTCCCTAGGGATCAATACCAGGGTTACTGTTTTCTCTTGATATTTTTAAATTACAAAGATGGAATGTACAGGGTACAATTTCAAAATTTGAAGTTGACACAAAATTTGGAAGTACTGTGAACCGTGAGGAAGATAGCAATAAACTTCAAGTGGAATGGTGAAATGGGTGGACACCGAAGAGATTAATTTTAATGAAGTGTGAAGTGATTCAATTTGCTAGGGCGAAGGAGGAGAAGTAATACAAACCACTGGTGGTAAAGGCTGTGTTTATGGAATTTGGCTTAGATTTTCCTTTCATTCACAGGATGTAGGTGTCACTGGCCAGGCCAGCATTTATTGCCATCCTTATTTTCCTGCAGGGCAGGAGAAAATGGTTTCATGATCATCGTTAAACTCTAAGTTCCAGACTTATATGGATTCATGTTCCACCATCTGCCATGCAGGATTCACATCGCCTCTCCGAGTTGGGCACCACTATTGGCTGGGGGTCAGACTACATCCTGAGAGAGGAGCTGAAGTTCTTCATGACACAGACATTTTTGAAGAACTTTATTACTGAATTCTTGTGTCAACTCCCGAGACAATTCATAAAATTTATTTCAGTTGTATCCGCCATTTAATATGTAATGTATATTTATCATCAACTGCAATTGCTTGTTGATTAATGTTTAACTTATGTTGATTCTGGATATTGTATAGGATTTTATTTAAGACAGCATTTAGTATTTACCAACAACATTGGTATGACTATAAAGGAAGATTTCCTGAAAGACTCTGAATAGTTCAGAGCTGAAATAAAAAGCAGTACCTCCAGGGTAATATTCTCTGGATTACCACCTGAGCCACGGGCAAACTGGTATAGGGTAAATAAAGTCAATGAGTTAAAAGTCAAAAATCACACAATACCAGGTTATAGTCCAACAGGTTTATTTGAAGACACAAGCTTTCAGAATCTCACTCTTTCTTCAAGTGTCAATGAGAGAGGTTGTTTCGGACACAGAATTTATAAGCAAAGGATCATAGAACTGATGCAGTGTTGAACAAACCTAAAATGACTGTTAAACCTTTAATCAGTTAGAAAAGAATAATACGTAAATTCCCAAATTTCTTTCGAGTCACTCCCCTGAGATAATTAAAGGTTTTATCAGTTCCCTCAGTATACCAGAGGTGACATTTCAGGTCAGACAATGTATTTTAGGGTGAGGCCTTGTTTAGAATCTGGCTGTGTATCAACTTGGTGTCAGACTGGTCTTACTTCCAAAGTAGGAATTTATAAAATGCCACACTAACTGTCTACAAATTGTGTGCTTTTTGAACAAAATAAAATGTATCTGAGATTACAAATCTGCAAATACAAATTCATCCCATAGATTTATATGAGTGTGCGTGCATGATTGTGTTTGTGTGTGTGTGTGTGTTTGAGTTTGTGTTTGTGCATGTGTGTGAGAGAGAGACAGAGTGTGTGTTTATGGGATAGAGAGAGAGAGTGTGTGTGTGTGCGCGCGCGCGCGAGTGTGATTGTGTGTTTTTGAGAGTGTGTATATGAGAGAGGGTCTGTGTGAGTATGTGTGTGTGGATGTGTTTGTATGAGAGAGTGTGTGAGTGTGTGTGCATGTGTGAGAGTGTACAGTGTGGTGGGGTCACCTGTAGTGCGACATGAACCCAAGATCCCGGCTGAGGACGACCTCACGGGCACCGAACTTGGCTATCAGCTGCTGCTCAGCGACTCTTGAGTTGTTGTGTGTCCTGAAGTCTGCCTTGGAGGGTGTCAGCATCAAATTGAAAGAAAAAATATAGATGTAGCAGAGATCAGTGAAAAGTCAGAGGTTTGGGAAAATTTTGAAAACCAACAAAGACAACCAAAAAAAAGGAGAAAATAAACTTTGAGGGTAATATGCAAGTCATATCAAGATGAACAGTGAGAGCTTCTTTAAATATATGAGAAGGAAAAGAGAAGCCAAAGTGAACATATGTACCTTAGAGAATGAGGCTGGGGAGAAAGACCAGAAGACATCAAAGCTAAAGTGGACCCATTCAACCCATTGAGTCTGCTCCACTATTCAATGAGACCGTGCTGATCTGATAATCCTCAACTCCACTTTCCTGCCTCTTGCCCCCAACTCTTGACTCCCTTACTGATGAAACTCTGTTTATGTCGATGTACTTTACTTAATAGCCCAGACTCTAACAATGCAAAGATCCAGTAATGTCTCCTTCCTAGTTGGAACAAGATTTACTGGTCAAAGAAGGCTCCTGAATACAATTTCAAAATTTCACCTCCTTTCCCTTTAATTTAATATGATGTCAGTATTGCTAAAAACAGAGACCTGTTGCTCAGAGATTTTGTTTTGCACTCTCGGACAAACACAAGAATGCAAAACTCGAAACAATCACAACAGCTCAGGCAATGGGAGAAAACTCATTATCACACACACAGGCTAACTCAAATTGGCTGAGGCATTGCAATTTGAAAGCAATAAGAAACTAAAGGGTCCCCAAGCTCTCAGATAATCATAAAATACATGAAAGGCTTGATCATATTACTTTTGTTTGCAGAGAATGAATCCCTGATTGTGAAAATATGTTGCTTCTGGCAAGCATAAATAAACCACGTTGTCAGATTAACCGAGTATGTCACACTGATTGTGCAATGATTATTGGCCAATCATGGAATCACAACTAACCTGAGATGATAAGAATCATAGAATTGTACAGTACAGGAGAGGCCCTTCGCCCATCAAGTCATTACTGTTAAAGCTACACTAAGTTTAAACTAGTCCCATTTTCCAGCACTAGGTCAATAGTCTCGAGTGTAGTGACATTTTAAGTGCTCATCTACGTACTTTTTAAATGTTGTGAGATTACCCATCTCAGCTACATTCCCAGGCACTGCATTCCAGACTTCCACCACCCTTTGGTGAGAAAAACACCACTCTTCAAATTCCCTCTAAAACTTTCATCTTAAAATTATGCCTCTTGTTATTCAACCTTCCGCCACGGGGAACAGCTGCTTTTCATCCATGCTGCCCATACAAGTCATACTATATACATCTCCAACAGGTTCCCCCCTCAATCTTCTCTGCTCCAGAGCAAACAACTGAGCTTATCCAGCCTCTCTTCATTGCTGAAATGCTCAATCCCAGGTAGCGTCCTGGTGAATCTCCTCCACACCCCCTCCAGTGCAATCACATCCTTCCTACAGAACCAGAAATGCAGATAGTCCTCCAGCTGTGGCAGAACCAAAGTCCTGTACACCTCAAACATAAGCTCCCTGCTTTTATAATCTATGCCCCAATTGATAAAGGCAAGTGTCCCATATGCTGCCTTAACCTGTTATGTTTCCTTCAGGGAGCCGTGACAAGCACCCCATGATCCCTCTGTTCTTCTGAGCTTTCTAGTATCTTGCTATTCATTGAGTACTCTCTTGTTTTGTTCCTTCTTCCGCAGTGCATCACCTCTCATTTATCAGGGTTAAATTCCATCACACTGCTGTGCACATCTGACCAATCTGTCTATATCCTCCTGTAACGTAATAACTTCTTCCTCACTGTCAATCACTCAGCAAATTTTTTTTCATTCACAAACTTAATTATCAGCCCCCACATTCTCATCTATATCATTTATAGAAATGATGAACAATAAGGGAGCCAAGAGTTAGTTCTGGATTAACAACAGTATGCTGCTTGTGGAACATGCCACTCACGTAACTCTGAACATTAGCAGTGTTAAACAGTTTGTTTAACAGGAACAGAGAGTACAGTTGAACACATGGCTACAGAGCTGGCGTAGGAGGGAGGGCTTTAGAGATATGGATTATTGGGATTTCTTCTGGGGAAGGTGGGACCTGTACAGGAAGGACAGGTTGCACCTGAACTGGAGGGGCACCAGTATCCTGGGCAGGAGGTTTGCTAGAGCTCTCCGGGAGATTTAAATGAGTGTGGCAGTGTGGTGGGAACCAGAACAGCATGCCAGTAAGTGCAGGGACTTGGGACAAAGGAGAGACTGAGATATGCATAGTGCAGAGTAAGAACAGGCAGAGAGAAATTGTGGGGCTCAGAGGGACTGGAGGTCTGGAGTGCATTTACTTCAATGCAAGAAGTACAACAGGTAGGGCAGATGAACTAAGAGCATGGATTACTGCATGAAATTATGACGTTGTTGCCATTACGGAGACATGGTTAAAGGAGGGGCAGGACTGGCAGCTTAACATTCCAGGATATCACTGTTTTAGGTGGGACAGAAAGGGAAACAAAAAGGGTGGGGGAGTTGCATTACTGATTAGGGATCACATCATAGCTGTGTTGAGGGAGGTTACATTGGAGGGATCTTGCAGTGTGGCAATATGTGTGAAGCTCAGGAATAGGAAAGGTGAAATCACAATGTTGGGAGTTTTCTATAGACCTCCCAACAACCCATGTGAGACCAAGGAGCAGATATGTAGTCAGATACTAGAAAGGTGTGAAAAAAGCAGTGTAGTTGTGGTGGGTGAGTTCAACTTTCCTCTTATTGGCTGGGACTCTCAATGAGCCAGGGGCTTGGATGGAGAGCAATTTGTTAGATATGTCCAGGAGGGCTTTTTGAGACTGTATGTTGACAATCCAACCAGGAGAAGGCCGTACTAGACTTTGGTATTAGGGAATGAGCCAGGACAGGTAATTGATGTTTCAGTAGGAGAGCATTTTGGGCTTAGTGACCATAATTCTGTCAGATTTCATGTAGTCATGGACAAGGACAAAAATGGCCTTTGGGTGAGGGCAAGGCTAATTACATCCAAATTAGACAGGAACTGGGGAATGTGGATTGGGAGCAGTTATTTGAGGGAAAATCTACTTCAGGCATGTGGGAAGCTTTTAAAGACCAGTTGATTAAAGTGCAGGACATGCATGTCCCTGCAAACCTGAAGATTCAAGAACCACGGATGATAAGGGAAATTGTAAACTTAGTCAAAAGGAAAAAGGCAGCATATGATAGATCTAGGCAGCTACGAACTGACAATGCCCTTGAGGAGTACAGAGAAAGTACGAAGGAATTAGGAAGGCTAAAAGGGGCCATGAAATGTCTTTAGTAAACAGGGTCAAGAAGAATCCCAGGGCATTTTATGTATATATTAGAAGAAAGAGGTTAGCAAGGGAAAGAGTAGGCCCCCTCAAGGACAAAGGAGAGAAGATGCGCGTGGAGCCACAGCAAGTGGGAGAGATCCTTAATAAGTACTTTGTATCAGTATTCACCGAGGAGAAGGACATGACTAATGACTGTGTGTGAATAATCTGGAGAATGTCATTATATTAAAGGAGGAAGTTTTGGGTATCCTAAATTGCATTAAGGTAGACAAGTCCCCAGGGCCAGATGGGATCTATCCCAGGTTTCTGCGAGTGGCAAGGGAAGAAATAGCTGGGACATGAGCAGATATATTCACATTCTCCTTGACCACAAGCGAGGTTCCAGAGAAGTGGAGATTAGCCAATATTGTTCCTTTGTTTAAGAAAGGAAGCAGGGATAATCCAGGAAATTATAGACCGGTGAGGCTGACAACTGTGGTGGGGAAGTTCTTAGCAAACAAACTAAAGGACAAGATATATGCATGTTTGGAAGAAAATGGACTAGTTAGTGACACGCAGCATGGTTTTGTACAGGGAAGGTCATGTCTCAACAACCTGATTGAATTTTTTGAAGAGGTGACAAAGATAATTGATGAGGGAAAGGCTGTGGATGTAGTTTTTATAGACTTTGGTAAGGCATTTGATAAAGTCCCACATGGCAGATTGGCACAAAAACTAAAATCACATGGGATTTAGGGTGGGCTGGCCAGATGGATACAAAACTGGCTTGGTCATAGAAGACAGAGGGTAGATATGGAAGGGTGTTTTTCAGAATGGAAAACCAGTAACTCGTGGTGTTCCACAGGGATCAATCTGAGGTCCTTTGTTTTTTTGCAGTATATATAATTGATCTGGAGGAAAATGTTTCAGAGATAGTAAGAACTGCAGATGCTGGAGAATCTGAGATAACAAGGTGTAGAGCTGGATGAACACAGCAGGCCAAGCAACATCAGAGGAGCAGGAAAGCTGACGTTTCAGGCCTAGACCCTTCTTCAGAAATGGGGGAGGGGAAGGGGATTCTGAAATAAATAGGGAGAAAAGGGGAGGTGGATAGAAGAGGAATAAAGGAGAGGATAGGTAGAGAGGAGACAGACAGGTCAAAGAGGCGGGGTGGAGCCAGTAAAGGTGAGTGTTGGTGGGGAGTTAGGGAGGGGATAGATCAATCCAGGGAGGACGGACAGGTCAAGGGGCGGGATGAGGTTAGTAGGTAGGAGATGGGGGTGGGGCTTGAGGTGGGAGGAGGGGATAGGTGGGAGGAAGGACAGGTTAGGGAGGAGGGGATGAGCTGGGCTGGTTTTGGGATGTGGTAGGGGGGAAGGAGATTTTGAAGCTTGTGACGTCCACATTGATACCATTGGGCTGCAGGGTTCCCAAGCGGAATTTGAGTTGCTGTTCCTGAAACCTTTGGGTGGCATAGTTGTGGCACTGCAGGAGGCCCAGGATGGACATGTTGTCTGAGGAATGGGAGGGGGAGTTGAAATGGTTCGCGATTGAGAGGTGCAGTTGTTTAGTGTGAACCGAGCGTAGGTGTTCATCAATGGGCCCTGCTGACCAAGTCAAATACCTGGGTGTCCAACTTAACTAGAAGGGATGGGCACCTATGCCTCATAAGAAAATCCTCCATGATATGATTCAGGAAGTTTCGCACACCCCGTTGAAACTGCAACAGAGGGTGGAGATTGTCCATAATTACCTCATTCCCAAGCTGAAGTATAGCCTGACATTGGGTGAGGCACATCGTAACACCCTCAAGGCTATGGATCGGCAGGTCAGGCAAGCCATCAGCGGTTGGCTCCGTCTTCCCAAGGACACGTCCATCGGCTTTATACATTCCACTGTAAAGGATGGCGGGTTGGGCATTCCATGCCTCTCGATAATTATTCCGGTCGAAAAAAGGAAGAGATTGGAGAGACTCTTGGCAAAAGAAACCCCTTGGATGCGGGCGTCCTTGGATGTGGGTGGTCTGATTAGTAAGTTTGCAGATGACACGAAGATTGGTGGAGTTGCTGATAGTGCCAATGATTGGCACTATCAATTGTTGGCAACTTGGGCACAGAAATGGCAGATGGAGTTTAATCCAGACAAATGCGAGGTGATGCATTTTGGAGCATCAAACTTAGGTGTGAATTATACTGTTAATTGGCAGAACCCTTAGGAACATTAACATACAGATGGGTCTGGGCATGCAGGTCCACAGTTCCCTAAAAGTACCAACACAAGTGGCCAAGGTGATTAAGAAGGTATGTGGCATGCTTGTCTTCATCGGCTGGGGCATGGAGTACGAGAATTGGCAAACCATGTTGCAACCATATAAAACCCTTAGTAAATCGCATTTGGAGGATTGTGTGCAGTTTTGGTTGCCACACTACCAGAAGGATGTGGAAGCTTTGGAAAGAGTGCAGGGAAGGTTCACCAGGATGTTGCCTGGTCTGGAGGGCATTGGCTATCAGGAAAGGTTAAAAAGACTAGGATTGTTTTCACTGGAAAGACAGCAGCTGAGAGGAGACCTGGTAGAAGTCTACAAAATTATGAGAGGCATAGATAGGATGGATAGTTAAAGGCTTTTTCGCAGGGTTGAAGTTTTAATTACAAGGGGGCATGGTTCAAGGTGAGGGGGTACAAGTTTAAGAAAGTTGTGCGAGGAAAGTTTTTCGTGCAGAGAGTGGTAGGAGCCTAAAATGCACTGCTAAAGGTGATGGTGGAAGCAGGCACGTTGGTGACATTTAAGAAGCATCTGGATGGTTACATGAATAGGGAGGGAATGTAGAGGTAGGACCGAATAAGGGCAGAAGGTTTGTTTTTTAGTTTATTCAGGACATGATGATTGGCACAGGCTTGGAGGGCCAAAGGGCCTGTTCCTGTGTATACTGCTCTTTTTTTGTAAATTAGGCTGCTCCAGCTCATGAATAAATTTGAATGCAGGATGGTGTGGATTAAGGTGTGAAAGGAAATCGTGACACATACTTGTAGATTCGAAGAACACAAATATGTCAACCAGAAATTTAGGGGATTGGAAGTGTAGTCGGGGTGGGATGTTCAAAAGGTGGGTCAAGGCAGGAGGTGCCAGTGATTGGGGGATAGTAGGAACTGCAGATGCTGGAGAATCTGAGATAACAAGGTGTAGAGCTGGATGAATACAGCAGGCCAAGCAGCATCAGAGGAGCAGGAAAGCTGACGTTTCGGGTCTAGACCCTTCTTCAGAAATGGGGGAGGGGAAGGGGATTCTGAAATAAATAGGGAGAAAGGGGGAGGCTGATAGAAGATGGATAAAGGAGAGGATAGGTGGAGACGGCAGTTGGAGATGAGGAGGTCGAGGGAGGGTAGGAGGTGATTGGGGGAAGCCTGTTCTGTCGTTATACAGGTGTTAGCATAGTGTTTTAATCTCTAACATCTCTCTAAAAGGGTAACTATTTCAGGTAAGTCCCATGGAATTTTCTGATATCTCTGATTCTCCCCCGATTCAGAGATTTTTGTGGAGGGTCCAGTTGGCAGGAGAACTCCCTGTCAGAACTTCAAACATCCCAGTCAATTCCAAGAATACAAGCAATTGCAGCAGGGTTGGTTCAGATGGACCTTTCAGCCTTCCTTTCCATATAAGTGACCATGGCTGGTCTTGAATTCAACTCTACCTTGCTGCCCACTAACTCCTATTATCCCAGGGAGATCAAAAATCCCAGTGTTAAACATATTCTGTGCGGGAGCATCCACTGCCCTCCAGGTTAAGGAACTCCATTGATTAAGAACTCTCTGCATGCAGTAATTTCTTTTCATCACATTCCTAGATGTTCAGCCTCTTATTCTAATACTGTGCCCCTTAGATACCCCGCACAATGGAAACAGTCTTTCAGAATCTGCCCTTTCAAAATTTAGTATCAGTTTACCTAGAATTCTTCTAAATTCCACCAAATGTAGGCCCAATTTATTCAGCTACTCATCATTGCACAAATCCATCATTCCAGGGACCAATTTGGTGAACCTTCAGTTTTTTTACTCATTCACAGGATTTGGGCATCACTGCACAGCCCAGCATTCATTTATTGCCCATCCCTATTTGCCCAGAGGGCACATTTTCTGACGGAGGGTCTAGGCCCGAAACGTCAGCCTTCCTGCTCCTCCGATGCTGCTTGGCCTGCTGTGTTCATCCAGCTCTACACCTTGTTATCTCAGATTCTCCAGCATCTGCAGTTCCTACTATCTCTGAAGCAGTTAAGAGTCAACTACATTGCTGTGGGTCTGGAGTCACCAGATAAGGATGGCAATTTCCTTCCTTGAAGGGCAATAGTAAACCAGATGGGTTTTTCCAACAATTGGCAATGGTTTCTTTCGAGTTTTAATTCCAGATTTTTACTGATTTCAAATTTCACCATTTGCTATGGCAGGATTCGAACCCAGGTCCTTTGATTACCAGTCTAATACCACTACACCATCGCTTTCCCTTAACTGTACTGCATCCAGTGCAAACATATCCTTTCATTAATGTGGAGACTAAAACTGCGCACAGTGCTTCAGTTGTGATCTCATCAAAACCCTGTAAAACATAAGCCAGCCTTCTTTATTCCTGGGCTCTAAAACGCTTGCAGGAAAGGCTAAAATTCCATTTGTCTTGCTAATTGCCAGCTGCACCATTTTTTGTATATTTTATACAAGTACACCCGAGTGTCTTTGAACACCACAACCAATACTTACGAGCTTCATACTTGTAAAAAAAAAATTGCCTTTCTGTTGTTTAACCAAAGCGAATAATTTCATTCATCCCTCTGTTATACTCCATCCTGTTGCCTACTCAATTAAACTATCTTGACACTCTCTTTGTGTCCTCCTCACAAGTTTACTTTTTCACCTACTCCTGCCTTAACCCTATTGCAAGCCTAAATATATTACTCTCTGCATCTTCATCCAAGTCATTAATATAGATTGTAAATAGTCAAACCCCAGCACTGCTCCTTGGGACACTACACTAGTCATTGCCTAAAACTTCAGAATGCCCATTTGTGTTCACTGTCTGCTCTCTGTCTGTTAATTCTCTATCTGCCTCCCCAATTCCATCTTGCCTATCAACTTCTGTGCAGAACCTTATTAAATATCTTTTTGAAGTCCAGGTACACTTATTTACCAGTTTCCCTTTACCTGTTCTACTCACATTCACAAATACCTCATAAAGAACTCATCTAACTCTAATGAACAGAATTTTCCTTTTGTAAAACTGTATTATTTGTAGAATCTGGGTGCATTATGAAGCCTTCCTTTGTAATAGAGTCTCGAATTTTCCCAATGACTGCCATTCTGCTAACTGGCCTGTAGTTCTCTGTTTTCTCTCTCATTTCTTTCCTGAAAAGTGGTGTAACATTTACTAACTTCCATCCAGACTCTGTCGGATGTTGCAAAATCTTAGCTTGCACGTCCACATGTCTTTTCGAGCTATTTCTTTTAAAAGCCCAAGGCAAAGATCACCAAAATTTGGGCATTTGTTAGATTTTAATCCTGTAAATTTAAATTTTTTAAATACATTTACTCTATTGTTTTAATTTCCTTGCTGTTTTTAGGCTACTTAGTTATAATTTATATCTAATAGGAAACTTGTCTCTTCGATCATGAAGGAAATCAAAAATATTCATTCAATGCCTCTGCCATTCCCTTGTTCCCCACAATCAATTTCTCCTGTCTCTTCTTCTTTATTTTTTAAAATATTAATTCATGGGATATGGGCATAACTTGCTAGGCCAGCATTTATTGCCCATCCCTAATTTCCCAGAGAGCAGCCAAGAGTCAAACTTATTACTCAGAGTCACATGTAGGCCATACCAGGTAGGGACAACAGCTTCCTTTTCTAAAGGAATGAGTGAACCAGATGGGTTTTCCATTAATTAATTAACCAATGTTTACTTTAACTACTCTCTTCCTTTTGAAAGCTCTTACTAAGAAGTACTTGTATCCTTATGGCTAGTTTACTTTCATATTCTGTTTTTCCTCACTTATTAACAAATTAGTGCACCTTTGCTGATTTTTAGAACACTCCCAATTCTCAGATTTATGTCTTTTTCTTTGCAAAATTCTAAGGACAGTATGCCAGAAGCATCAGGTATTAATAAAAATGAAGTGTCAGCCTGGTGAAGCGCCAACGCAGGACTACTTACATGCCAAACAGCATTAGCGGCAAGTGATAGATGGAGCTAAGTGGTTCCCCAACCAATAAATCAGATCAAAGCTTTACAGTCCTGCTTTATCCAGTCATGAATGGTGGTGGACAATAAAGCAACTCACTGGACAAGGATGCTCCATAAACATCCCTATCCTAAATGATGGGGGAGCCCAGCATATCTATGCAACAGATCAGGCTGAAGCATTTGCTAAAATCTTCAGCCAGAAGAACCAAATGAATGATTTATCATAGTCTTGTCCTGAGGTTCCTAGCATAACAGATACTCGTCTTCAGCCAATTCAATTCACTCCACATGATATTAAGAAGTGGCTGAGGCACCACACTTCAAAGGCTATGGGCCTGACACCATTACAGCAATAGACCTGCACTCCAGAATGTGCCACATCCCTAGCTAAGATGTTCCAGTACAATAGTGACATCTAACTAGCAATGTAGAAAATTGTCCAGCCAAATCCAATACTCAAAACACATAACAAATTCACCCCAACAAATTAATGCTCCATCAATCTACTCTCAATCATTGCTAAAATGATGGGAGGTGTCATCAACAGTGCTATCAAGAGGCATTTGTTTACCAATGACCAGCTCACTGATGCTTGGAGAATTCAGTTTGGGTTTAGACAAATGTTTAAATTAGGAGCCAAAGTAGGACAACAGCTTCCTTTCCTAAAGGACATGAGTGAACCAAATGGATTT
This sequence comes from Ginglymostoma cirratum, assembly GCA_024137785.1. Taxonomy (NCBI): domain Eukaryota; kingdom Metazoa; phylum Chordata; class Chondrichthyes; order Orectolobiformes; family Ginglymostomatidae; genus Ginglymostoma; species Ginglymostoma cirratum. The sequence continues at coordinate 3,893,479 of JAHRHZ010000279.1, read as the reverse complement.
TCCAATAATTAAATGAGCAATGTTTACTTCAGCTGCTCTCTTCGTTTTGAAAGCCCTTACTCAGAAATACTTACATATTTATGGATAATTTACTTTCATATTCTATTTTTCCCCACTTATGAACATCTGAATGTGTCTTTGCTGATTTCTAAAACACTCCCAATCCTCAGATTTATGACTTTTTCCTTGCAAAATTGTAAGCAGAGCATGCCAGAAGCACCAGGCATTACTAAAAATGAAGAGTTCTGCAAGCCTGCCCCGCTATTCAATAAGATCATGGCTGATTCATTTGTGTTCCAAGTTTCACATTCCAGTCAATTTCCATCCACCTTTGATTCCCTTGCCTAACAAGAATCTATCTACCTCCTCCTTAAAAAATATTCAATGACACCAATTCCACTACCTTCTGAGGCAGAGTTCCAAATTCACAGAACCCTCTGAGAGAAAATAAATTGACCTAATCTCTATCCTAAAAGGGTGACCACTAGTTTTAAAATAATGTTCCTGAGTTCTGGATTCACCCACAAGAGTAGACACCTTTTCCATATGCACCTTGTCAAGACCTTTCAGGACCTTATAAGCTAGAATCAAATCACCCATTAATTTTCTGAACTGCAGTGAAAGTAAGCTCAGGCTGTCCAATATTTCCCAAGGAAATAACCCACTTATTCTAGGTCTCAATTTAAAAGACCTCCTTTGAAGCATCTCTTGTGCATTTGCATCCTTTGTTAAATAAGGAGACCAAAAGTGTTCACAGAATTCGAGATGCGGTCACACCAGTGCTTTGTATACCTACTTGAAGCACAATACTCTTACTTTTATGTTTAATTCCTCTTGTAATGAAGGCATATAATCCATTCACTTACCTGATTATATGTTGTACCTGCAGAATAACCTTTTATGACATGTGCGTGAGAACACTTACATCCATCTGCAATTCAGAATTCTGCAGTTGTTTGCCATTTAAGTCATACTCTGTTTTTTTATTCTTTCTGCCAAAGTCAACAACTTCACTTTCACTTCATTTTTACTGTATCTGCCAGATTTTTGTCCACTCATGTGATCTATATATTGGTCTGCATCCTTGTTATGTCATCTTCACAACAAATGTTCCTCCCTGTTTTTGTGTCATCTGCAAATTTAGCCACAGTGCCTTCAATTCTCTCATCTAAGTCATTGATATAAATTGTTAAAAGGTTGAGGGTCCAACATACATCCCTGAAGGACTGTCACATCCTGCCAGCCAGAAATGGACCAGAGATAGTAGGAACTGCAGATACTGGAGAATCTGAGATAACAAGGTGTAGAGCTGGATGAACACAGCAGGCCAAGCAGCATCAGATGAGCACGAGGGCTGACGTTTCAGGCCTAGACCCTTCTTCAGAAATTTCTGAATCAGAAATTTCTATCTCAGCCTGAAATGGACTCTGTTTCCAGCCGCCCAGCCAATTTTCTCCCCATGCTATTACGTTACCCTTTATAAAATGACCTCCCATATTGCACAATTTTTTTTCTATGAAAAATTGTCAAATGCCTTCTGGAAATCCATGTACTCTACATCAACAGGATTCCCCTTATCCATTGTGCATGTTAGCACTTCCAAGAATTCCAATAACTTAGTGATCAGAATCTCCTTCACAAAACCATAAGACCATAACACAAAGGAGCAGAAATTAAGCCATTCGGCCCATCGAGTCTACTCCGCTATTCAGTCATGGCTAATAAGTTCCTCAACCCCATTCTCCTGCTTTCTCCCCTTAACCCTTGATCCCCTTGATAATCAAGAACCTATCTATCTCAGTCTTAAATGTACTCAATGACCTGGCCTCCACAGCTTTCTGTGGCAGTGAATGCTATAGATTCACCACTCTCTGGCTGAAGAAGTTTCTCCTTATTTCCATTCTAAAAGGTCTTCCCTTTACTCTAAGGCTATGCCCTTGGGTCCTAGTCTCTCCTACCGATGGAAGCATCTTCCCAACATCCACTCTGTCCAGGCCATTCAGTATTCTGTAAAACCAAGCTGACTTGACCAGGCCACTCAGTCCTTATCTCATTGCAATATTAGTTCAAATATGGGCGGAACAGTGAAACTCCTGAGGTGAAATTGATGTGACTTCACTTAGTATCAAGACTAACTGTGATAAAGGAACCTTTCTAAACTAGAGTTAATGTGTTTCAGCTGGAAATCTCTCCACTGACCTGAGTCATACCTATAATGAAGGAAGATTGTTGTACTGGCTGGAGGTCAATCATTTCAGTTCCAGGAATTTCTGCAGGAGTTCCAAAGGGTAGTCTCCAAGACCCAACCATCTTAAGATGCTTCTTCACTGATCTCCCTCCACTATAAGGTCAGAAGTGGGAATGTTCATGACTTGTCAGAAAAGATTCATGTCCATGATCATGTTGGCACAGACATGGTGGGCTGAAGGCCTATTCCTGTGCTGTACTGTTCTATGTTCAATTGGCAAAATTTGGACAATATCCAAGTTTGGGCTGAATATAGCCAAGTGTCAGGCAACTACCATCTCCAGCAAGAGAGAATCTAACCATTGCCCCTTGACATTCAATGGTGTTACTTTCAATGGATCCCTCACTATCAATATACTGAGTTTACCATTGAGCTGAAACTGAACAGGACTGGCCATATAAATACATTGTCTACAAGAGCAGGTCAGAAGCTAGCAATACTGCTGTGAGTAACTCATCTCCTGACTCCCTAGAGCCTGTGCTCTATCAACAAGGCACCTGTCTGGAGTGTGATGGAATACTCCCCACTTGTCTGGATGACAGCAGTTCCAACAACACTCAAGAAGCTTGATAGTATTCCAGACAAAGCAGTCTGCTTGATTGACAACACATCCACAAACATCCTCTCTCTCCAACATCAACGCTCAGTAGCAGCAGTGTGTACCACCTACAGGATGCGCTGCAGAAATTTACCAAGGCTGCATAGACAGCACTATCCAGTCCCAAGGCCACCACCGTCTAGATAGACAAGGGCTGCAGGTACATGCAAACGCTACCACCTTCAAGTTCCCCTCCAAGCCACTCACCATCCTGACTCGGAAATATTTCGTCATTTCATCCGTGTTGCTGGGTCAAAATCCTGGAGCTCCCTCTCAGAGGGTATGTGGGTCTACCACACTAATAGACAATAGTGGTTCAAGAAGGCAGCTCACCAGCAGCTTTGTGATTTAGATTTATTTATTTGTCACATGCACCAAGTATAGGAATCCATAAGTACAGCTAAAAGTGCACAAAGTTGCCAATCACTGGCACTCTCTTGGTTAAAAGATTTAATAGATCCAAAAGGTAAGCAAAAAAGAAATCGTCCAGATCTCAGAGTTCTATCTCCTCAATGGTACAGGCGCTACTCCAATCGCTAGGGCACCCAGGAGGCCAACACTGCCATGTAAAAGGCCCGCTTTCACCACTGTCACCGCTAGCTCCTGCCCCCTTACCACCCTGCTCTCACCACCGACTCCTGTCCCCTCACCGTCCTGCTCTCACCGCTGACTCCTGCCCCGTCACCGTCCTGCTCTCACCGCTGACTCCTACCCCCTCACCGTCCTGCTCTCATCGCTGACTCCTCACCCTCACCATCCTGCTCTCACCGCCAACTCCTGCCCCATCACTGTCCTGCTATCATCGCTGACTCCTGCCCCCTCACCGTTCTGCTGTCACCACCGACTCCTGCCGCCTCACTGTCCTGCTCTCACCGCCGACTCCTGCCCCCTCACAACACTCCTCTCACCGCCGACTCCTGGCCCCTCACCATCCTGCTCTCACCACCGACTCCTGCCCCCTCACCATCCTGCTCTCACTGCCGACTCCTGTCCCATCACTGTCCTGCTATCATCACCGACTCCTGCCCCCTCACCGTCCTGCTGTCACCGCCAACTCCTGCTCCATCGCCGTCCTGCTCTCATCGCCGACTCCTGACCCCTCACCATCCTGCTGTCACCGCCGACTCCTGCCCCATCACCGTCCTGCTGTCACCGCCGACTCCTGCCCCCTCACTACCCTGCTCTCACCGCCGACTCCTGGCCCCTCACCATCCTGCTCTCACCGCCAACTCCTGCCCCCTCTCCATCCTGCTCTCACCGCCGACTCCTGCCCCCTCACCGTCCTGCTGTCATCGCTGACTCCTCACCCTCACCGTCCTGCTCTCACCACCGACTCCTGCCCCATCACCGTCCTGCTCTCACCGCCGACTCCTGCCCCCTCACCGTCCTGCTGTCACTGCCAACTCCTGCTCCATCACCGTCCTGTTCTCATTGCCGACTCCTGCCCACTGACCGTCCTGCTCTCACTGCCGACTCCTACCCCCTCACCGTCCTGCTGTCACTGCCAACTCCTGCTCTATCACCGTCCTGCTCTCATTGCCGACTCCTGCCCCCTCACTGTCCTGCTCTCACCGCTGACTCCTGCCCCCTCACTACCCTGCTCTCACCGCCGACTCCTGCCCCCTTTCTACCCTGCTCTCACTGCTGACTCCTGCTGCCTTACGGGCCCACTCTCACCGTCACTCCAGCCCGAGCTCAATCTGCCATCGCTGCAGGACACGGCCCGTCACGCAGTTCCCGGTCACGGTCTGACTCCTCAGGTAGTTAGTTAAAAGGGCAGGGAGTGTAGGGATTAGAATTACTGCAGAGAGGAGAGAGAAGAGGAAGAGGAAAGAAAGGAAAAGGAAAGGGAACTGAGTGGAGTGGAGCTCCGAATGGAGCGACTTCCCCTGCTGCCATCTTGCTGGTAATCAAATTGAGCAGGAAAGTCTGGTTCCTCATCTCCTGAATGAAGAAGATAAAAATGGAAAGATTTGAAAACCTGTTTCTTTCTTGAGCAAATACTGAATGGTACATAATTCTGAGTTGCCTGGTTGCAAAAAAAGTACAGTTTGTGAAATCATATTTTAAGTTTCATGGCAGAGCTTTTTTTTGCTAGTTTGCTCATCTTTCAATTCAGAAGGCATCAACCGTTTGCTTGGCTATCATTCCATTGGATCCACTCTTCTGAAACTTGCTCAGTCGCCACACTTGGTCTCTCACTGCTCCCCATTCTCTTTCCTGCTTTGACTTCATTGTAAGCTTCAGACATTGTTTAATCACACAGTGAAAATTTGAGGGCAGTTCTGATGCCCCCTTAGTGCTGTCCCACTTAAATCAAGTACTGTAATTCAGCACAGACTGGGTTTGAACCTGAGTTTTTCAATTTCATATCGACAGTTAGACCTTTTTAACAACTGAACTATTTGAGTGCTAACTTCAAACAATTAATCATTAGCCTCACACTTATATGCCTAGCCATGATTTGTCGCTGGCAGTTATCAGTTTGTTACCATTAAAAGGTCAATGTGCAACACTAAGCCTTCATTAACACTACTTAAAACATAAATGGTCATAATGGCTTTCTAGAGAAGCTGGCTGTTCAATGTCAGGTAAGTGCTACATTTCCATCGACAATGCTTCTTATAGATATATATATATAGAATAGTGGTGAAGTTTTGAGAGGCAGAGATATCCCTGAATTTATGGGAAAAACTCTTGATTGGGAAGCAAGTTAGAAAAGTAACTGATAGCTCGTGTAATACAACACACTAGTGTAATACAGTTGGTTTGTCAGGATGACATTGCTTATTTGTTTGCAGATGACACTAAAGTCGGTGGAGTGGTGGACAGTGTGGAAGAATGTTGCAGGTTGCAGGGAGACTTGGACAAACTGCAGAATTGGGCTGAAAGGTGGCAAATGGAGTTCAATGCAGATAAATGTGAAGTGATGCACTTTGGGAAGAATAATAGGAAGGCAGAATACTGGGTCAATGGAAAGATTCTTGGTAGTGTGGATGTGCAGAGGGATCTTGGTGTCCAGGTACATAGATCCCTGAAAGTTGCCACCCAGGTCGATAGTGCTGTTAAGAAGGCATACGGTGTGTTAGGTTTCATTGGTAGAGGGATTGAGTTCCGGAGCCGTGATGTCATGCTGCAACTGTACAAAACGCTAGTGCGGCCTCACTTGGAATATTGCGTACAGTTCTGGTCGCCCCATTACAGGAAGGATGTGGAAGCATTGGAAAAGGTGCAGAGGAGATTTACCTGGATGTTGCCTGGTCTGGAGCGAAGGTCTTATGAGGAACGGCTGAGGGACTTGGGTCTGTTCTCATTGGAGAGGAGAAGGCTAAGAGGGGATTTAATAGAGACATACAAAATGATCAGAGGATTAGATAGGGTGGACAGTGAGAGACTTTTTCCTAGGATGATGACGTTTGCTAGTACGAGGGGGCATAGCTGCAAATTGAGGGGTGATAGATTTAAGACAGATGTCAGAGGCAGGTTCTTTACTCAGAGAGTGGTAAGGGCGTGGAATGCCCTGCCTGCCAATGTAGTTAACTCAGCTACATTAGGGGCATTTAAACAGTCCTTGGATAAGCATATGGATGATGATGGGATAGTGTAGGGGGATGGGCCTAGATTAGTTCACAGGTCGGCGCAACATCGAGGGCCGAAGGGCCTGTTCTGCACTGTATTGTTCTATGTTCTATGTTCTATGTGTAGGATTTTTTTAATATAGTGAATGTTATCTGAGGTGAACACAAAGAATGCTGCAGAAACTCAGTGGATCTGGCAACATGTCTGGAGAGAGAAATGGAGTTAACGTTTTGAGTCTGGTGTGACTCTTCCTCAGAGTTCTTCAGATACATTATCTCTGCTTCTGTCCAGAGGTGTTTTTTCCCCTTATTCATCTACGGAATGAGGACACCACTGGTGAGGCAGCATTTAGTGTCGCCAGACTTGCTGAGTTTCTCCAGCATTTTCTGTGTTTGTTTCAGATTTCCAGCATCTGCAGTATTTTACTTTAATTCGATTGTTATCTGGGATGCACTGCCTTAAAGAATGGTGGTAACAATAATAACAATTCAATAATAACAACTAAAAGGCTACTTAAATGGAACAAGATTTGCAGGGCTATGGGGAAAGAGCAGGGGAGCAGGACTAATTGAATAGCTTTCTCAGTGCTTGCACAGGCAAGATGAGTCATCTGGCCTTTCTCTGTGCTGCACTTTTCTGTGTTATATGTTTCTGCCTTTCATCCTCTCTGGTCTTGAATGAAAAAGTGTGTCCTGATATCTCATATCTGTCAGCAAGATAGTGAAACTGGCCACCAGGAATTGCATGAGAAGAACAGTGTTGGTCAGAGCATTAATTCTGTTCCAGAGTTCATTTTCCATCAGGAATTCAAGTCATGATGAAAGGCAGAGATAAAAGGTACTGCAGATGCTGGAGAATCCGAGATAACAAGGTGTGGGGCTGGACGAACACAGCAGGTCAAGCAGCATCACCGGAGCAGGAAAACTTGACGTTTCGGGCCTAAACCCTTCATCAGAAATGCAAGGCAGAATGCCTTTAGTCATCAAAGCAGTGTGTCCAAGAGCCAGTGTGCTCCTGCAGTGAAAACAATCAGCCTAATGAAAAGTTAAAACAATTTGTGCTTATGTATCAGCATGTTGCCATTCCTAAAGTCATTAATCAGCCAGATTATCAGGGCAACAGACAGAGGGAAAAGGAAGACTTGCATTTAGATAACACTTTGTACAAGTCACAAAGTGCCCAGGGACTTTACAGTCCACGATATGCTATTTCCAGTGTAGTCCCTGTTGTAATGGTAGAAACGTGATGGCCTATTTGTGCACAGCAAGGTTCCACAACAGCACTGTTCTGTTTATGTAATAATGATTCAGGGATAAATATTGACTGGGGTATCAAAGATAACTGACCTGCATTTCTCTGAACTTTTTCATGCGATTTTGTTTTACATCTACCTGAAGTCTTGGCCTTGGCTCTGTATAAGACCTTGGTTAAACATCTCATCTGAAAGATGGCACAACTCACAGTGTTGCACTCACTTGACACTGTATTGAAACATCATCTCTGATATTTGTACTCAAAGCCTAGGGTGGGACTTAAACTGAGGTTCCTGACCAGTCACGAGAGTATTGGTATGCCTGCCCTCCCAGCTAACGCGGGGAATATATCTCAAACAACATCACTGGTACTTCTCCAGGGTCTTGAGGTGGTATCTATATGTAATCCAAGTTTTGAAGTGATAGCAAAGTGTTGGAAACACTATTGCCTCATTTGCAGATATCTTTATGGTTTCAATACGAATGTCATCATCATCGGAGACTCTCAACCTCATGAGATTGTCTGAAGGGCGAATGGGCAGGAAGCAGTGAGTGGGGATATGGGGTACTTTTTTGGGTTGGCAACCTGTGACAACTGGGGTTCCACAGAGATCATTGCGAGACCACAGAGATAGCAAGAATTGCAGATGCTGGAGTCAGAGACAACACAGCATGGAGGTGGAGGAACACAGCAAGCCAGGCAGCATCAGAAGGGCAGGAACGTTGATGTTTCAGATCGGGACCCTTCTTCAGAAATGGGGTGGGGAAGGGGAGCTTGGAAATAAATAGAGAGAGGAGGGGTGAGGCTGGGGAAAGGTAGGTGGGATGGTGATAGGTGAGTGTAGGTGGGGATTGGTCAGTGGGATGGGTGGGGTGGATAGGTGAGAGAGAAGATGGACAGGTTGTGTCAGGTCAAGGAGACTGGGCTGAGTGGGAGGGTTGGTCATGGGATGAGGCCAGGGTTGGGGAGATTTTAAAACTGGCGAATTCCATGTTTAGGAGGCAGAATATGAGATGTTTCTCCTCCAGTTTTTGAGTGGTGTCACTGTGGCACTGGAGGAGGTCCAGGATGGACATGTCATCCTAGGAGTAGGAAGGAGAGTTAAAATGATTGGCGACCAGAAGGTGTTGTCAATTGTTGCGTACAGAGCACAGATGGTCTCCGAAATGGTCCCCCAGTCTATGCTTGGTCTCACCGATGGAGAGGAGGCCACATCAGGAGCTGTGGATGCAGTCGACTAAGTTGGCGGATGTGCAGGTGAATTCCAGTCTATTGTGAGATGTTTGTTTTAGGCTTGGAATGGAGGTGAGGGGTGAGGTATAGGGGAAGGTGTCCAACTCCCTGCAGTTGCAGGGAAAGGTGCCGGGGTGGTGGGGTTAGTGGGGAGTGTAGAGCAGAGTCGCGGAGAGAGCAGCCCCTACAAACAACAGATCGCGTTGGGGAGGGAAATATCTCTTTGGTTGTGGGGTCAGATTGTAGGTGGCGGATGTGGTAGAGAATGATATGCTGGATGTGGAGGTTGATGGGGTGATATGTGAGGACAAGGGGGAATTCTGTCTTCATTTTTGTTGGGAGGAGGGGGTTTGAGGGCAGAAGTGTGGGAAATGCAAGAGATGTGGTCGAGAGCATTTTCAACCACCGAAGGGAGGAAGTTGAGGTCCTTGAAATAAGAGGACATCTGGGATGTTTGGGACTGGAATGGCCCATCTTGGGACCAGTCACGGCAGAGGCGGAGGAATTGGGAGTAGGGGGTCGCATCCTGGCAGGAGGATGGGTGAGGGAGGTGTCGTTTAGGTAGCTGTGAAAGTTGGTGAGCTTGAAATAGATGTCAGTTTCGAGGCGGTCACCGGAGATGGAGACAGACAGGTCCAGGAAGGAGAGGGCGGTATCGGAAATGGTCCAGGTGAATTTGAGGTTGAGGTGAAAGATGTTAGTAAAGGGGGTGTGCCTCTTTCTGCACTGCGAGGATTCTGTGATTCTTCATCAGAACTCACCTATTCTGACGAAGAGTCACGGGACTTGAAACTATAGTTCTGTTTTCTCCCTAAATATCCTGTCAGACCTTCTGAGTTCCATTAGCAATTTCAGTTTTTGTTTGTTTTTACAACTCCACAAGGTGCTAATGGCACCACATCTGGAGTACTGAGAGCAGTTTGGTCCCTTATTTAGGGAAAAGCATCATTTCATTGGAGGCAGTTCAGGGAAGGATGATCCTCGGTATGGAGGGATTGCTTTATGAGCAAGAGCTAAATAGGTTGGGATTCTACGCATAGGATTTAGAAGAAAGAAGGGTGACGTGTTTGAAACGTATAGGGTTCTTAAAGGGCTTGATAGGGTAAATGCTGAGAGGATGTTTCCCCTCATGGGAGAATCAAGGATCAGAGGACACAAAGGATTTCTTCTCTGAAGGCTGAGTGTCTTCGTGGAACTCCTTGCCACAGACAGCTGTGAAGACAGAGTCCTTGTGCATAGTTAAGGTTGAGAAAGATAGATTCTTTACCAGTAGTGAGTCAAGGGCTGCAGGAAAAAAGGACGAAAGTGGACATGAGGAATGTCAGATCAGTTATGATCCTGTTGAATGTGGAGCAGGTTTGAGGGATCAAGCAGACTACTCCTGTTCCTATTTCTTATGGTCTGAATACGATAAGAATGGATCTGACTCTGACCAACTGGATTTAAACATTGGCAGGCAATGTTTAAATGGGCTGCCTTTTAAGAATGAATCATTCAGGCAGAGTCAAAGTATATCTCCGCCAAGGTGTGAAGCAGGGCAAGCAAACCCTTTATGACAAAAATATTTCAGGAATAAGATGGAGAATAATAAGTGTGCTTGTGACAGATGCCAGGTAGACAATACAGTTGAGAACTAAGCTGATTATAGAAGGTTCTGAGCTGAATTCAAAAAGCAATCAAGAGATGCAAAGAGTGGATATGAAAAGAGACTAGCATAGAGAAATGGCAGATGGAGTTTAGTTCAGATAAATGTGATGTTGCATTTTGGTGAGGCAAACCAGGGCCGAACTTACACAGTTAATGGTAGGGCTGTGGGGAGTGTTCTCAAAAAGAGAGACCTCGGGGTTCAGGTATATCGTTCCTTGAAAGTGGTGTCACAATCAGACAGGGTGGTGAAGGCGGTGTTTGGCACACTTGCCTTCATCTGTCAGAGCGTTGAGTACAGGAGCTGAGACATCATGTTACAGCTGTATAAGACGATGAGTAAGGCCACATTTGGCATACTGCATACAGTTCTAGTCAACTGGTATAGGAAGGATATTATTAAACTGAAAAGGGTGCAAAAAGATTTACAAGGATGTTATCGGCAGTGGAGTGTTTGAGTTATAAGGAGAGCTAGGTAGGCTGGGACTTTTTTTTTCCTGGAGTGTAGGAGGCTGAGGGGTGACCTTTTTGAGGGCTATAAAAACACGAGGGCATAAATAAGCTGAATAGCTAAGGTTGTTCCCCCAGGATAGAGGAGTCCAAAACTAGAGGGCCTAGGTTTAAGATGAGAGGGAAAGGATTTAAAAGGGACCTGGGGGGGCAACTGCAAAATGATCTTCCCGTGTGTGTTTCATCTCCCCAATGTACAGGAGACCATATTGTGAGCAGTGAGTACAGTTCACCTCTCCCCACCTCATCTTTAGCATATATAACAACTTTGTCTTTGTTACAATCAGTTCTGAAGAGTATTCACTGGACATGACATGTTAAAACTCCTTTTTCTTCACAGCTGCTTGAGTTTTTCCAGCAATTTGTATTTTTGTTTCTGATTCCAGCATCTTCAGTGCTTTGGGTTTTTTTTTGTTAAGTTAACTGATTCCCCCATATATTAATAGTAACGTTGTGGTTTGTAGAAGACTGGGGTCTGAAATAACAATAAAAAAGGGAATTTCCGCATGGAGCTTTCAACCTCCGGGGAACAGGGAGTGCTCTCACAGATCACTCAGCCAGTGACCCAGAGGTACCCATCTTGGTGCAGGAGCACCTTGTCGTTAGGGAGAGGGCGGAGTTAAGGTCCCGGTTTACAGTTTGCCGGAAAGCTTTCTCAATAAAACAATATTAAAGTAAAACACTGCTGATGCTGGACATTTAAAATAAAACTGAACAATATTAGTATCGTTTCGACTTGCGACGTTAACCCTCTGTTTGTGTTCACAGATTTGGCTTGGCCTGCTGGGTATTTCCTTTCTTATTTTTATGTCTTTATTTTAGTCAGAAACAGTCAAAAGGTGGAGTCGAGAATCATCTCAAACCTGTCGGTGGGAATAGACGGAAGGCTGGACCTCTGCATTATTTAAAAACTGACCGTTTCTTCAGTGACAAACACCATTTCAATGATTTGTTGGTATTGCTAGTTCCCTCGTCTATTTTTCGTGAAAGTTTCAAATTAACTCCAGATCCTATCTAATCGCAAAAATCCAAACTTTCCTATGTTGGAGACATCAAATTTCACTGTCTAGTAATGATTCCGGTGTCTAGGGATCGAGACACATAGACCAGTCTATGTTTAAGTCTGTGCACCGAAGTGGGGGATGCTGAATTTGGAAAGTGCCTGATTTGTCCATTCTTGGTTGCAAGACAGCTTTTCTCTCTGACTGTTGTTCCAGGAAGGCCTTTGTGTGTTTCCAACAGAGGCAAGAAGTCAGTTTCCCGCCTACCCTTTGTGAACACTAATCCTCGATGTTGGTAGTTGTTAACAAATCCAACCTTAGCTTGGCTCAATGAACTGGACTGTATGCGATTGAATATTGGACCTTGCAACTTGGGTGTACCGTTGTTTGCATGATGATTTGCTCACTAATCCATCAACAAAATAATACATCTTAAAAAAATTGTTGACTTAAAAATGTGCTCATTTTTGAGTGAAGATAATACCTTTATCAAACTGTTGCTATTGTACAGCTGTTCTGATACCGTGCTTTTTGCTTTATTTATCTAATGTACTGTCTCTCCTTTCCCAGTTGTTACCTGATGCTGTGACCTCCCTCCCAGTATGGCTGACTTCCTAGCTGAATTGTGTGACACTGATCGTTCTAACCCATTTCCAGTGTGGGACAATGGTAGTGTTGGGTATTGCTTCACTCAACTCGTTCTTAATGTGCTGCCGCACATCGCTCTGGCTCTTGCCAGCGCCTGCTATCTTAATACCCCTCGGTATGTGAATTTCACACCCTTGATATCACAAAAATGTTACTGCTCAGTTTCAAACTAGGAACCTTGCGCACGGTTGAAGCTCGTGATGACCAATGCCTCGAGGGGAGGCAATAGCCTAGTGGTATTATCACTGGACTGTTAATCCAGAAACCCAGATAATGTTCTGGGGACACTAGTTCAAATCCCGCCATGGCAGACGGTGGAATTTGAATTCAACAAAGTATCTGGAATTAAGAGTCTAATGATGACCATGAATCCATTATTGATTGTTGTTAAAACCCATCTGGTTCACTAATGTCCTTTAGGGAAGGAAACTGCCATCCTTATCTGGTCTGGCCTACATGTGACTCTGGACCCACAGCAATGTGGTTGACTCTTAACTGCCCTCTGGGCAATTAGGGATGGGCAATAAATGCTTCCTGGTCAGCAATGCCCTCATCCCGTGAATGAATAAAGAAAAATACACTGCCGATACATGGCCCTGTGCTATTATATTCAGTTAATCAATTCCATGCATGGAGTTTGATGTTTTGATTTGATCAGTTTGTTTCTGTTCAGAGATTCTAAGGGTTCGTTCAAAGGGGGTGGAGTCTGAGAGAATGGAGTTATATGTTAACAGATTATTAAATAGTTGGGCAAGATTAGTACAATTTGGGCATTGGTCTAGTGACAATCCTATTTTCTTGGTCCTTGCCTGTGTTTTTCCCTTTACCGCTCTTGAAGACTTTAGTTTCTTGGGCATTGTGTTCCCTCTCTGTGGCACTTCCGCTAAGTGGTTATTATTTATGTGAAACCTGGCTGTAGCAATATGGTATTCATACGTGGAAGGAGCAACACAGTTGTGTCCCATTCTTTCCTCTGTGTTCTTGCTGAGCACATTAATGCATTTTTCAGTCAGGCAGTTGTTGCTTATTAATCAGGAACAAGAAGTATAGATGATTTCTCTCTGGCTCTGTTAAAACGTACTGTGCCTTTTTTATTAAGGGCCAAAAATTGTATCAAATACAAGAGGCAGGAAGCACAGAAGAAAAAAGATCCTCACAGAGTTGTGAAATTCACTTGCTTGGTTATTTCAATGGATGGTTAGTTGAACGGACATGTGAATAAATTTGAAAAATATAGAGTGAATTACCTTGCAAATGCTGATGTGGCTGGTTGGGCTGATCAGCCTGTTTCTATTTTGTAATTTTTAGAGTAAGATATCGATTTAATCAACTTAAATATATTTTATGCATTCAAGATTTTGAAAAATCTTGAGAATGGTAGCAGGTGCCACCTGTATAATAATTTTTAGAGTCTTGATGGAAAGTAAAGTGAAAAATTTCAGCCTGTAAAACAAGAAAACTCTGTAATTTGATTCTCAGTTGTCAGTTTCACTCAGAAAGGCTCCACTTTGACTGGTGTAAACAAAGAAGAAATGCCCTCAGTGAAGTCAGGTTGCTGTTCTGATGTTATAGTTCAGTTGCACCTTGTGTATTGTAAAGAATGTTGTTCTGAATGCTGGACCTGAATTTGGGGTGTTTTATTAGTGACACTGATGTGCAAAACTGTCCTAAGTGCTGACACCACTTTCTTTGAGAACAAAAGTATAGTTATTTAAAATTTCCTGTATTTGATTTTTTTCTTGCAGATCCCGCTGGCAGAGTTTCACCTGGAGCTGGGAATGCAGAATTATTATCTCCTTCATTCAGGTGGCTCTTTTCCTTTTTGATGTGGTGACAGTCATCTTTTTTCCAAATTTAAAAACTCTGTGGCTAGACGTGCTGGTGGACTCTGTTGCTGTGATAGCCTGGCTTATCCATGGACTGGCAGTGGTTGCGCTCAGTAAGTCTCAGTATGGCCGCTCGCTGGGTCCAGCAATATTGCCTTTCTTTGCGGTCCTGCCAGCCCCTGCATTAATTATCATTCTGATAGCTGATTGCCAGACTAGACAGATCACATGTTCCGATTATCTTTCCAGCTGGCTGAGATTCATTTTGATCTGTGCAGAATTAACTTTGCTTCTTGTCTATCTGGTTGTGCTGGTTGCTTCCCAACCTGGAAGAGATGAAATGAGCCCAGAGCAGCAACCACTGTTGCAAGATCAGACTACAGGATCCGAAGGAGAGATTGTGGCTGAAGATGGAGCCAGCTGGGTCTCTCACCTTTTCTACTTCTGGATGAATCCTATCATGAAGCGTGGCTACAAGTTGCAGATTAACCAAGCCAATGATGTTTACCAGCTACCACTGAAACTTAGGACCCATAAAATTGAAGAGCATTTTCAGAAATGCTGGCAGAAGTGTGTTTTGGAGAATGCATCGAAACAGGAAAAGAAACGACACAAATCAGAATCTGATAGTAATCAGCGTATTGATAGCCGTCAGCAGATTCGCAGAAGTTCTTGGCGTGAACGGCAGGGGTCTCAGGCACCCCAGAAAGATGCCACATCTACAAATGTTGACAAGGAAGTGCATCTGCTCTCCGTTTTGAATAAAGCCTTTGGCTGTCACTATTACTCCCTTGGGCTGTTAAAGTTTGCAGGCAGCATGTTAGGCTTTTCAGGACCTCTTCTTTTAAACTTGCTGGTTACTTTCATGGAGTCGGACACACAGCAAATGATCAAGGGCATCTGGTATGCACTAGGACTGTTTCTCAGCACTTTTTTGGGTGCCATTCTTCTCAACCAGTTCAATTACCGAGTCATGACCATCAGCCTGATGGTCCGTTCAGCTATAATATCTGCAATCTACCGCAAATCTCTGCGGGTCAACACAACAACTCTGTCCACATTCTCCGTGGGTGAGATTGTCAACTTCATGAGCACTGACACAGACCGGATTGTGAATTTCTTTCCTATCTTCCATGATATGTGGAGCTTACCCTTTCAGTTTGGCATCACTCTCTACCTTCTGTACCAACAGGTTGGTGTGACATTCCTAGGAGGCCTGGTGGTAGGCTTACTACTGGTGCCACTAAACAAGGTCATTGCCAACATAATTATGGAGAATAGCAAGAAACTTCTAGGACATAAAGACGCCAGGGTCAAGGTAAGCCTTACATAGAATTGTGTAGAATTTACTGAACTACAGTAAGCCATTCTGTCTGTTGGTTTACTGCAATATTTATTCTTTGTGCAATTTTCTTATCCCGCCTCATCTAACTCTTACTGGTGCATGATTTTATTCCTTTAAGACCACTTGGAAGTACCCCTCCAAGCTGCTGCATGTACTGTTCAACCATATCCTATGCAGCACCCTTTTTCTTGGTAAAGATAGAATTCATAGAAACATTAAAAAATGGGTGCAGGAGGAGGCTGTTCGGCCCTTCGAGTCTGCTCCACCATTTAATATGAACATGGCTGATCATGCAGTCTCAGTATTCCATTTTCGCTTTCTCTCCGTACCCCTTGATCCCTTTAGCAGCAGGGGCCACGTCCAGCTCTCTCTTGAATATATCTAACAAACTGGCCCCAACCGCTTTCCATGGGAGAGAATTCCAAAGGTTCACAACTCTGAGTGAAGAAGTTCTCCCTCACCTCAGTCCTGAATGTCTTGCCATTATTCTTTGACTGTGACCTCTGGCTCTGGACTTGCCCAACATTGGGAATATTTTTCCCACATCTAGTCTGTCCGCCCTATCAGGATTGTGTATGTTTCTGTGAGATCCACCCTCATTCTTCTAAATTCCAGTGAGTACAAGCCCAATTGATCCAGTCTTTCTTCATATGTCAGTCCTGCCATCCTGGAAATCAGTCGGGTCACATCCTCTGACCCCATACACCGACCCCCTTTGCAGCCCAGCAGAACTCCATCATTTATCACCAATTTACTATTTAAACACTGATAGAAGACTTTTGGAGTCCCCTTTATGTTAATTGCCAGTCTCTTTTCATATTCTCTTGTTGCTAAAAATTCCTGCCTGAACCTCCTGTGTCTTCATTCTTTGTTGTGTTATTCACATGACACCTGCCTTAAGCAACCTTCATCTTCTTTTGTTTTTGTTATCCAAGGAACTCTGGATTTGACCACCTTAGCTTTTCCCTTCCTGACTCTGCCATACTATCCCTTCTTTAAAGGCAGTCCGACCGTCGATTATGGTTTTGTCTGCCAAGTGGATTCGATCAACTCTTGCCCCTTAAACTTCCATTAATTACACTTTGGATTATTCCTTGTTCTTTTCTGTAGAGGACCTAAACATTTCAATCCCTGATTCATGTTGCCTAAATGTGCCCACACTGCTCCCCTGCTGAACCATTTGGTCTCCTCATTTCCAAGAACCATGCCTTGCAGTGCCTCCTTTCCCATTCCACTGGGAATATAAAGCTATCAAAAACGATTCTCCTGAATCAAAGGAACTCATGCTCCTCTCTGACCTTTACATGATTACCATTCCAGTATGTATTCAGATAATTAATATCACCTGTTTAATTACTCTGTACGTTTTGCATCCCTCTGTAATTTCATTGCAAATTTGTTCCTTGACATCTTTCCCAATAGTCGGTGGTTTGTAGACTAAATTGAACTCAAACCAAATACAATCTGAACTTGAGATAACAAGATAACAATGGATGAACACAGCAGGCCAAGCAGCATCAGAGGAGCAGGAAAGCTGACGTTTCGGGCCGAGATACTACACACTTCTATGTGGCAATCTACATTAGTAACTCATCAGAATTAATTGCCATTCTATTACTTTGGACAGTAACCGTAGTTTAAGCTTTATTACATTCTCCCTTCCTTATAGCTTAACAAAGAATTTACTATTCCCACCTCTCGTGCTTTCAATTTCTCCCAATATTCTGTGCACCTGGTATTCCTATTTGATAGTACCTAAGACCATGAGAACAAAAGTAGGCCATTCTTCACATTGAATCTGCACCAATATTCAGTAAGGTCATGGCTCATTTGATAGTAAGCAGCTGCACTTTCCACCTTTTCCCATAACAATTGATTCCCCTACTCATTAAAAATCTGTCTATCTCAGCCTTGAATATGCTTAACAACCCAGTCTCAATAGCCCTCTGTGCTAAAGAATTCTACAGATTCACTACCTTCTAAAAGATAAAAAAAATCCTCCTCATCTCTGTTTTAGATGGGTGACCATGACTGATCTTATTTTAACCACTGACTCTGCATATCCACTGATAATCTTTCATCGTCTTGATAAAGAAATAATCTATCTATCTCTGCCTTAAAACAATTTAAAATTCTACACCCCTGCCTTTTGAGGAAGTAAATTCCAAAGATTCTCAGCCTCGGGGAAAAATATATTTCCTCTTCTCTGTTTAAATGTCCACCCCCTCATTTTTAAATGGATACCGCCGGTCCTAGATTCTCCCATTGGAGGGAGCATCCTTTCAACATTCACCTGTTCACGTCCCCTCAGGATCTTACAATTTTTCAATTCAGACATGTCTGACTCTCCTACACTTCAGAAGATACAGGCTTATCCTATCTATCTTTTCCTCATAAGGCAATCACTCATTCCAGGTATTAGTCCAGTAAACCTGGTCTGAACTGCTTCCAGTACATTAACACCCCTCTGTAAGTCCAGTGACCAGTGTGTACACAGTATTCCACAGTTTCACCAAAGCCCTGTATAACTGAAGCATAACCTTCTTATTCCTGCATTCAATTTCCCTTGCAATAAACTATAATATTGTATTAGGTTTCCATAAGACCGTAAGAAATAGGAACAGGAGGAGCCATTCAGCCCTTGAGCCTGTTCTGCTATCAATAGGATCATGGCTGATCCAACATTCCTCAAGCCCACCTTCCTGGCCTTTCCTCCTAACCCTTGATTCCTTGACTCAAGAATCTATCTGCTTCACCCTTAAATATATTCAAGGACTCTGCCCCCACAGCTCTCCAAAAATGATCTTCTGTTGAGAGAAGAAATTCCTCCTCATCTCCACTTAAATTGGTACCCCTTTACTCTGAGTCCTAGACTCTCCCATGAGGGGAGACATCCT
Source organism: Ginglymostoma cirratum (assembly GCA_024137785.1). Classification (NCBI taxonomy): domain Eukaryota; kingdom Metazoa; phylum Chordata; class Chondrichthyes; order Orectolobiformes; family Ginglymostomatidae; genus Ginglymostoma; species Ginglymostoma cirratum. Next base: position 3,874,696 of record JAHRHZ010000279.1, on the reverse strand, counting down.
CTCAGCATTTACCCTGTCAAACCCCTTAAGAATCCTCTATGTTTCACTGAGATCACTTCTCATTTTCGTAAACTCCAGTGACTAGAGTCCCAACCTGTTTAGCCTTTGCTAAAGTCCATTCCCTCTGGGCATCACCTTAGTTTTCTGATTACTTGCTGAACCTTCTGCAATTGATGCACTGGGACACCCAAATTTCTTTGCATTTCAGAGCTTTGTAACCTCCCACCATTTAGATAATATGCTTTTTTATTCTTTCTGTCAAAATGAATAATTTTACACATTATACTCTATTTGCCAGATGTTTGCCATGCGCTTAACTTATCTATATTTGTTTGTAGAGTTTTTATGTCCTCTTTGCAACTCATTTTCCTAACCATTTTTATATCATCAGCAAATTGAGCTACCATACCTTTGGTCCCTTCATCTAAATCATTGACATAAATTGTAAGAGTTGAGGCCCCAGCTCTGATCGTTGTGGCACACCACTCATCATATCCTGCCAGCCGGAAAAAGACCCATTTATTCCTACCCTGTGTTCAGTGTGAGCCAGCCAATTTTCTATCCATGCGAATATGTTACCCCCAACAGCACAGACTTTTATTTTCTGAAATAGCTGTTGATGTGACAACTTATCAAATACATTGGGAAATCAAAAGGCATTACATCCACTGGTTCCCATTTATCCACTGCAGAAGTTATTTCTTCGATGAACTCCAATAAATTAATTAAACATGATTTCCATTTGACGTAACCATATCAGCCTGCCTGATACCTTGAACTTATCTAAGGGCCCTGTAATAAAGGAAATTGCTTTAAACATTTTCCCTCTGACAGAAGCTAAGCTCACTGGCCTGTAGTTTCCTGCTGTCCACCTCCCTCCGTTTTGAATAATGGAGTTATAGGGTCATAGAGTCCTACAGCGTGGAGACAGCCCCTTAGGCCCAAACTGGTCCATGCCTACCAAAATGTCCATCCATGTTAACCCCATTTCCCTGCATTTGGCCCATATCCTTCTAAACCTTTCCTTTCCATATATTCGTCCAAATGCCTTTTAAATGTTGTTAATATACCCGTCTCAACCATTTCCACTGGGAGCTTATTCCATATGTGTACCACCCTCTGTGTGAAAAAGCTGCTCCATAGGTTTCCATGTATTCTTGCCCCTCTGCCTTAAACCGATGCCTTCTATTCCTTGATCCCCCGACCCTGGGAAAAAGACTGTGTGCATTCACCCTATCAGTGCCTGTCATGATCTTATACAGTTAGTCTCGTACGCTTTAAAGTAAAAAGTCCTAGCTTGTCCAACCTCTCTCTATAACTCAGTCCCTTGAGCCATGGCAACATCCATGTAAATTCCTTCTGCACTCTTTCCAGTTTACTAATATCCGTCCTATAGCAAGGTGATCAAAACTGATCACAATACTTGACAACTGCAGCCTTACCAACGTCCTGTACAAATGCAACATAACTTCCCAACTTCTATACTCAATGTCCTGACTGATGAAGGCCAGTGTGCCAAAAGCCTTCTTCACTCCCCTGTCTACCTGTGACTCCACTTTCAGAGAACCGTGCACCTGAACTCCAAGGCCCCTCTGTTCTGCTACACTCCTTAAGACTCTACTATTCACCATGAAACTCCTACCTCGATTTGACTTTCCAAACTTTGTTTGCGATTGCTTAGCCCACTTCCCCAGCTGATCAAGATCTTGCTGCAGTTTCTGATAACTTTCCTCACTGTCCATGATACCGCCTATTCTAGTGTCATCTGCAAACTTACTAATCATGCCTTGTATATTCTTATCTAAATCAATGATATAGATAGCAAACAGCAGTGGGTCCAGCACCGAACCCTGAGGCACACCAGTAGTCATAGACCTCCAGTCCGACAAGCATCCTTCCACCATTGATCTCTGCTTCCTACCATCAAGCCAGTTGTGTATCCAACTAATTTAGCTATTTTCCAACCAAACCAATGCTATGACATTGTTCACTATGAGACCTAAACAATGTCTTTATTACTAAAGTGATGACCAGTGCAGATGACTTCTGGGCAGAGCACTGGCTCATCTGCCCCTTAATGCCCATCACGTGCCAGCAGAAGCAGCTAAAGATGAAGGAACGGGTCAGGAGAAAGCCCAACATTGAGTGGCTTCAAGAGCCAAACAGACTAGAGAATTTACAATAATATCTTCTTCAGAATCTCCAAAGAATTCATTTTAATGAATGGAGGACATGTGCAAAGGGCTGAAGAGAGCCATCATCTCATACTGTGAAGCACACATCAGATACAAGAGCAGAAACTGCTTAGACTAGTTTGTTGACAATGGTCACATCATCCAAGACCTCATTGACGAGAAAAGTCTCTGTGTACCTGGCAAAACAACATCACCTGTGAGAAAAAGAGGACAACTCATCAAACAGCAAATGTGGAGTTACAAAGAAGAACTAGGGAAACCAAAAACTGATGTCAGACCGAGAAAGCTCAGGAACTGCAACTTTTTGCTGACAAGTGTAACACCTGGGGCTTCTCTGTGCCACCAAGCCAGGATATAAACTCACTACCCTCAAACGTTGCGAAGTAAGGACAGAACCCTTTTGAGAGACACGTTTGAGGAAATCCCCCAACTCCCCATCAAAGATAACCTTGGATTCCCTCCCAGTATGGCAGTAGTTGAAGGTCATGAAGAGTGGAAAAGCCGCAGGAGTAAGTCGCTGCTGATCTCAGGAATGCTACCATCACCACTGTCTTCAAGAAAAGAGACCGTGGAAACTACTGCGGAATCTCCCTACTGACCATCACTGGCAAGATAATTGCCCAAATCCTTGCTAGGCATCTTCTCCCACTCGTGAAGAAATCGTTCCTGAAAACCACTGTGGCTTCTGATTGAACTGGGGAACATTGGACATGATTTTCATTGGTCAGCAGCTCCAAGAGAAATGCCAGGGACAATACCAGCAACTGTACATGGCCTGCATCAATCTGACCAAGGCTTTGCCTCAGTCAATTGGGAAGTGCTATGCAAGATCCTTTCAAAGGCCAGCTACCAGTGAAATTTGGCAAAATGTTGGCAACGGTCCTAACTGATGGTAATATGACAGAATCCTTTGACGTCAAGATAGGAAACAAACAGGAATGTGTCATTACCTCCACCTTTTTCTCCATCTTCAATGTCACCATTCTTCATCATGTCAAAAACAAGCTTCCCAGTGGTGTGGACGTTTCTACAGGATAGACAGGAAATGTTTCAACCTCAACTCAAACAGTTGCAGTCCAAGAAGAAAACAACACTGACCCCACTTGTGGAACTTCAGTACGCAGATGACAATGTCAGCTCTGCTTTCTCAGAAGAGAATCTTCAAGCCTAACTTAATGCCTTCGTGGAAGCATACTGAAGAATCAGTCTCATCCTCAACCTCAAGAAGACATTGTTACAGAAAAAAGATAGGACAGGTCCACAGGTTAAGGTGCTAAACTGGCAGATTTAAGGATCCCTGGCTGATGAGGGATATTGAGGCTCTGGTCAGGAAAAAGAAGAAGGCATACATTGTGTTTTAACTATAGGGATCAAGTGAATCCCTAGATGATGAGAAAAAGTATAGAAGCACATTTAAGAGGGAAATCGGAAGAGGAAAAAGAGGGTATGAGATGAAACTGGCAGATTAGGTTAAAGGTAATCCCAAGAGGTTCTATAGCTATATTAAGAATAAAAGGGTGGCTAGGGAGAGAATAGGTCCCCTTTAATATCAGCATGGCTGTCTATGTGTGTGGAGCCACAGAAGATGGGGGAGATTTTTAATGAATATTTTTTACTGAGGAGAGAATCATGGATGCTAAGGAGCTAAAGGAAACAAGTCAGGATGTTTCAGACCACATACACATTAACAGAGAAGAGGAGTTTGCAGCCTTTGATTGCACTGAGGTGCATCATTCACCTGGGCCTGATCACGTTCATTGTAGAACGTTGTGGGAGGCTAGGGAAGAAATTGCAGCGGCCCTTGCAGAGATTTTTGCTTCATCGTTACCACTGGTAACGTTCCGGAAGACTGGAGGATGGCTAATGTTCATTGTTTAAGAAAGGTAGCAAAGACAAGCCAGGGAACTACAGGCCAGTAAGCCTGACATCGGTGGTAGGCAAATTATTGGAGAGGATACTGAGAGAAAGGATCAACCAACATTTGGATAGTCAAGGCCTGATTAGGGATAGTCACCGTGGATTTGTGCGCGGGAAGTAATATCTGATAAATCTTTCAGAATTTTTTGAAGAGGTGACCAAGAGGGTAGATGATGGTAGGACACTGGATGTTGTCTGTGTGGACTTTAGTAAGGCCTTTGACAAAGTCCTACACAGCTGGCTAGTCATGAAGGTTAGATTGCATGGGATCCAAGGAGAGCTAGCTAACTGGATTCAAAATTGGCTCGATGCTAGGAAGCAGAGGATGATGGTTGAAGGTTGTTTCTCAGACTGGAGGCCTGTGACTAGTGGTGAGCCACAGGGGTCAGTGTTGGGACCTTTGATATTTGTTACTTGCATAAATGATCTGGATGTGAATATACAAAATTAGTAATTTTGCGGATGATACAAAATTAGGAGGTATCGTTGATAACAAGGAAGGTTATCAAAAATTACAGAGGGATCTTGATCAGATGGGGAACTGGACTGAGGATTGGCAAGTGCAGCTCAATACAGATAAGTGTGAGGTGTTGCACTTTGGAAAGTCAAACCAAGGTAAGACTTACACAGTAAATGGTAAGATCCTGAGGAGTGTTGTGGAACAGAGGGATCTAGGAGTACAGGAACATAGGTCATTGAAAGCGGTGTCACAGATAGACAGGGTGGTGAAGAAGGCATTTAGCATGCTGCCCTTCATTGGTTGAGGCATCGAGTATAGGAGTTGGGTCATTATGTTATAGTTGTATACGTTGCTGGTAAGGCCACACTTGGAGTTTTGAGTGCAGTTTTGGTCATCCTGTTGTAGAAAAAACTTAGTTAAACTGGAAAGTGTACAAAGAAGATTTACAAGGATGTTACCAGGACTAGCAGGCCTGAGTTATAGGGAGAGATTGGCCAGGATAGTACTTTATTCCTTGGAATGTTGGAGAATGAGGGGTGACCTTATTGAGGTGTATAAAATCATAAGGGGCATAGATAGGATGAATGCATATAGTCTTTTTCCCAGGGATGGGGAATTGAAAACTAGGAGGCATAAGTTTCAGGTGAGAGGGAAAGATTTAAGACGGACCTGAGGGGCAACTTCTTCACGTAGAGAGTGGTGCATATATGGAAAAGGCTGCCAGAGAAAGTGGTTGAGGCAGGTAAAATAGCAACATTTAAAAAACATTTGGATAGGTACATGGATGGGAAGGATTTAAAGGGATATGTGCCAAATGTGGGCAATTGGAACTAGCTGAGTGGGCACCATGGTCAACATGGACCAGTTTGGGCTGAAGGGCCTGTTTCCATGCTGTGTTACTCAATTACTCTATGACTTTAAGACTTGAATCCTTCACCAACCCACCTCAGGTCAAGTTCTGGACTATTCCTCCATCAAGATCAACAGAGAAATCTTCCCAAATGTGGAACATTTCCCACACCTAGGAAGCTACCTGTTATTGATGTGGAGATTCAGCATTGCATCCAACCTGCGAATGCTGCCTTCAGGTGCCTAAGGATGAGAGTCTTCGGTGACTGTGACATCCGTGCTAATGACAAGATCCTTGTGTATAAGACAATCATCCTTCTGATTTGTCGAAATTGTTCCGAGACTTGGACTATATATACACAGCAACTCAAGACCCTTGAAAAGCTCCATAGATGTTGTTTGAGATGGATTCTCCATAATTGCTAGGAGGACAGGCGTACTATAATCAGCATCCTTGAATCAGGAAAAGCATGAACATGAGGTTGTGATTATCTGAAACCAACTCCACCGGGCAGGCCATGTGCTTAGGATGTCTGAGTTCTGAATATCAAAGCAAATCTTCTTCACTCAGCTCACCAAAGTGACTGGAGCAAGAGAAAGACAAGGGAAGTGTTTCAAAGATTGCCTGAAGACTTCCCTCAAGAGACGCTACTTGGATGTCAACACTTGGGAGACCCTTGTTCAAAAGAAACAAACTTGGAGGAAGCTCCTGTATGAAGGGACACAATTTTGAGAACACCAGTCAGAAGGATGAAGTGCAGAAAAGGAACTGGAGAAAGGAATGCCAATGATCTCCAGGCCAAGGACCAATTCCATTTCCTGGCAATACCTGACAAGTGTGTGGTCATAGGTCCAGCTTTAGGATCAGACTTATCAGCTACATGAGGTCCCACAGAACTCCAGACCGGAGACATGGAATTTCCGAGGTGGACACTCACACTTGTTGGCGAGTGATTGCCAATGACAACGATGATGTTCCTCAGCTCCACCCAAATTGATTTTGCGTTTTGATCCTTTGATCTAAGATCACAGAATCAGAAAAGTGTTATGGAGCAAAGGAGGCCATTTAGTTGATTGAGCCTACATTGGCTGCATCTGCATCCTGTCTCACTAATGTACTGATGACCTTGTCCCTTAAGAGGGCCTCTTTTACCTTTTAGCCTATTCTTACGAAATGACAAATGTCCATGAGTATTTGGTTTCCAGCCTTTGATCATTGTCATGCCATTTATAATGGCAGTATGTCATCCCCATTTGCCTGAATGTTTGCCTTTGAATCATCAACCTTAATATGAATGCAGGATGCTTTTTTTAAGCATTATTCTGCACTCTGATCCTATTTAATACCTGCCTTTGCTTTGTTTGTCTGCTTGTTTTGCTTCCTACTTCTTATTACCAGTTTCCCTTCTTTCCAATCTGAGCTCCCTGTCTGGTTCCTATTTCCTGTGCCACTATAGCTTAGACCTTCCCCAGTAGCAGCATTAAATGTCCTGGTGATGATATTAGTCTCAGCCCTGCTAAGATGCAATCCCTCGCCTTCATACAGGTTCCATCTACCCTAAAAACTTGTCCCAATGCCTCAGAAATTTGATGTCCTCCCTCTTTCATCAATTCTCTGGTCATGTGTTCAATTGTCTTTTCCTCAATTTTTATGATCATTGTCACAAGGGACTGAGAATCGACTTAAGAGGACTGCTTTTGAGGTCCTGTTTTTTTAAACGCCTTCCTAGCTTGTTAGAATCTGCTTTCAACTCATTTCCTTTCCCGTCCATAGTGCTGGTGCCAATGTGGACCATGACATCTGGCAGTTCACCCTCTTGCTAGAAAAATATCCTGAATTCTGGCTTGAGCGAGGCCACAGATCATGGAGCTCGACTTGTGGCTGCAGAATTGCCTCTCTGTTCTTGTAACTGAAGGATCCCCTAACACAACTGCTCTTCCGCTTTTCTTCATCTTGTCCTCTACAGTGAACCACTAACTTGGCTGTGATTAGACTCTTCTGAGGACTTAATCTCTCACCCATCCCCAAAATGAAATCCTGACTAGTTAGCAAGGTTAATTTGAGAGACTATTGCACCATCTATCTGCTTATCTTTGACTGTCTGGTTGGTCACCCATTCCTCTCTGTGTGCTCACCCTATGGTATGACCACCTCCCTAAACATGGTACCCACATTACTTCTTGTCTCACTGATGCACCATTGTAACCCTAGCTGCCATTTGAAATCAAAAACTCAAGAGGTGATACTTGTGCAGATGAATTAGCACATTCCACTCGGCCAAGCTGCCTTGCGGTATATTTAATTAGAGACTATTTGCTTGAAATTGAATAGCTTAACTGTGACCCACCAGTTAACTTCGTCCACTGCAAAGTAGGAATCAAATACTGATTTGTGAAAAAAGTTGATAATCAAAAAAACTTAACCTTTCCGAGCCCTCCACCACCTGCCACCCTTTCAGTGAATCCCCATTTCGTGAACTCACATTGCTCATTCTGCTTGAAATCTGCACTTTGCACTGAGACCTCTGAACTTTTCCTCTTGCAGCAGAAATCAAATTGGACTGGTTAATGAAATAAATACGAACATACAAAATAGCAACAGAAGTAGACAATTTGGCCCCATCAAGTATGTTCTCCCTTTTAACAAGGTCATAGCTGATCTATTTGCTTTTTAAATTTCACATTCCTATCTACCTCTGATAACTCTTGACACCCCTGCCTAACAAAAATCTATCCACCTCGACCTTAAAAAGATTCAGTGGCTCCATTTCCTTTTGAAGTAGGGAGTTCCAAAGTTGCATGACCCTCTGAGAGACAAACACTCTCCTCACTCCTAATCTATCTATCTTTTATTGCTTTCCCAGATGATGACTGAGATTCTGTTTGGAATACGTGTAATAAAGTTCTATACCTGGGAGAAACATTTCACTAAAAAAGTGGCGGAGTTCAGGGAGAAGGAGCTCAGGCGTCTAAAAGTCATCAAGTATTTGGATGCAATTTGTGTTTACATGTGGGCTGCACTTCCTGTTGTGATCTCCATTCTTACTTTTGTCACCTATGCTTTGCTGGGACACCAGCTAACTGCTGCCAAGGTCAGTGATAGAGCACGTGAGGATAAATCTCTGCTCTCTGATTTTATTTGACTGTTTTTCCCAGAGCTTTGCTCTTAATTCTGGGCCTTACTTAGGTAGTTGGATAGACTACCGCCGGAAGTCCATTGTGTATTTGACTGGCCTCCAGTGTATGTATAGGACATATCAAAAATTGTGGCCTTCTACAGAAATATGTATTCTTGATTTACAAGGGCAGTTGATGATAAAGTGGGTTGGAAGCAAGTAATTTTTTTACCTGCTGACTGGACAGCATAACATCATGGGAGATAAATGAAGAGCAACTGATCGATGATGAAGCTGTTATGTGACTCCATATACAAAATAATTTGGTTAACTTCACAACTCCCTGAAGTGGCCTAGCAAACTCCTTGGTTATATTCAACAAGGTGGCTCATTGCAACCTGCTTCAGGGCAATTTAGAGATGGGTGGTGAAGGCTCACATCATGTAAATGAAAAGAATACTATGTGCTACATGATAGGATGTAACATTAGAAAGGTAAAACAAGGTGCATAAGATTATAAGCATTAGAAGCAGTGTAGGCTATTTGGCCCATCGAACCCGTTCTGCCAATCAGTAAGGTCATGACTGATATGATTTTGGCCCTAATTTCACTTTCCTACCTGGCCCTATAAAACTTGACTCCCTTATTCATTACAAGTATGTATTGACTTAGCCTGGAATACAGTCGATAACCCAACTTGCACTACTCTCCAAACATTAATGGTTAGATCATAGAATACCCACGGTGTGGAAACAGGCCATTCAGCCCAACAAGTCCACACCGACCCTCTAAAAAGCATCCCAACCAGACCCATTTCCTTACCCTATCCCTGCAACACTGCATTTCCTGTGGCTAATGCACCTAACCGACACATCCCAGAAAACAATGGGCAATTTAGCATGGCCAGTCCACCTAACTTGCACATCTTTGGACTGTCTGAGAGAAGAAATTTCTCCTCATTTCTTTCTTGCTTAGGAGACTGTTTAAAAATAAGTGATCATTCCTAATTGTAGATCCCCCCCATTTTGACAGTCTACCCTGCAAGAGTCCTCAGAATTTTTTATGTTTCAATAAGATCGCCTTTCATTGTTATAACTTGCAACGAATATCGGTCGTAACTGTTCAAACTGTTTAGACATTCCCTGCATCCAAGGAATCAGCCTCATAGACCTTCTCCGAACGGCTTTCAATGCAAGTATGATCCTCCTTAATGAAGGATACCAGAACTACGTTTTGTGTTCTACGTCCTGTGTAGTGCTCTAGGTGCAGTTTCACCAGGCCTTCGCAGAGTAGTAGCAAGACTTTCCTATTTTAATTCTTGATCCTTTTTGCAACAAAGGAATACATTACATTTCCCTTCCTAATTATTTTGTCATGACCAAGTAAGAGGGAGTGACCGGCTCTCCTTGTTTGCAAGCCCTTGCTCAGTTCAACAATGTTTGGAGGTTTTTTTAGTGTGAGACTATAACTTTCTCCAACTAAAATGTTGTTAGCTATTTTTTTGTTGTACAATAAGAAGCCATTCACAAAGTTTTCTTGAATTAATTAAAAAATAAATTACTACCTGCTAACCTTAAGAAAATTATAAAGATGCAACGTCAAGTATGTGGCCATCATGGTTCCCCACACACGTCTACACAGTTGCCATAGTTTAAAGGGCATAATATCCAGTACACAAAGATGTTTAGAGTCATAGAGTTATACCTGGAAACAGACCCAGCGGTCCAACTCATGCATGCTGACCAGATATTCTAAAAAAGATGTAGTCCCAAATGCCAGCATTTGGCCCGTATCCCTCTAAACCCTTCCTATTCATACACCCATCCAAATGCCGTTTAAATGGCGTAATTGTACCTGCCTCCAACTTCCTGTGGCAGCTCATTCCACACACGCACCACCCTATGTGTGAAAAAGGCACGCCTCAAGTCCTTTTTTAAATCTTTCCTTTCTCACCTTAAACCTGTGCTGTCTAGTTTTGGACTCCTCCAGAGGGAGTCCTTTGGGAATGCACGAGGAGAAAGATTTTAACGTGAGATCGTACTTGAGTTAGTTGGGTTTCTTGGATTAGTAGCAGTGAATATTGCAATTATATTTGAAATGAAGTCAATTAATATCAAGAAACTTGACACCATCTAGGACAAAGCCAAAACAAATCACTATATTCACAGACTTTTGCACCATATACATGAATGCTTAGTAGCAGCAGTGTGTACCATCTTTCCCATCCTGACAGAAATATAACACTGCTCTTTCATTGTCACTGGGTCCAATCCTGGAATTCCCTCCCTAAGGGCGTTGTGGGTTTATTTTAGATTTTCCGTTTCTCTTCCTCTCTCTGTCCTGGATATTTTGTGCTCTGGTATGCTTGGAGTGGTAATATGCAATGTCCATGGTATGCTCAATGACCTGTGAGCATCGTCCACTCTGATAATCAGATTTTAATGGAATTTATTAAGTTTCCTTTAAACCAGTTTAATTTGGAGTTAAATACTGGTTCTCCTTTGAAAATAAAAGGTAGGATCTGCAAACTCATAGTCAGTGAAACAATTATCTTTACAGAATAGGCAAAAACTAGAAAGTGAGTGGAATTTTCAAATCATAGCATGGTTTCAGCACAAAGGAGGGCATTCTGTTTTTATATTTCAGGTCTCCAACACCAGCAGTATTTGCTCTTTTTTCAGTAGAGAAAGACTGTCAGACTGAGTAACTCTTGCTTTCCCCGTCAGTTGCTTATTGTCTTACTCACACTTTTCCATTGTCCACCTACAGGTGTTCACAGCCCTCGCTTTGGTGGGAATGCTGATTCAACCCCTAAATAACTTCCCTTGGGTGCTGAATGGGATACTACAAGCAAAGGTTTCCTTGGACCGGATCCAACGCTTTCTCCAGCTTTCTGACCAGGATCTCAGTACCTACTATATGGCACGTAAGTTGACAAAATTAGTTTTGAAACAGAAAAGATCAGAAGGTAATTGCAGATAACAAGGTGTAGAGCTGGATGAACACAGCAGGCCAAGCAGCATCAGAGGAGCAGGAAAGCTGATGTTTCGGATTGAGACTCTTCTTCAGAAATGGGGCAGGGGAAGGGGATTCTGAAATAAATAGGGAGAGAGGGGGAGGCGGATAGAAGATGGATAAAGGAGAAGATAGGTGGTGAGGAGACAGACAGGTCAAAGAGGCGGGGTTGGAGCCAGTAAAAGTGAATGTAGATGGTGAGTCAGGGAGGACGGACAGGTCAAGGAGGCGGGATGAGGTTAGTGGGTAGGAGATGGGGGTGGGGCTTGAGGTGGGAGGAGGGGATAGGTGGGAGGAAGGACAGGTTAGAGAGGCAGGGGGACGAGCTGGGCTGGTTTTGGGATGCAGTAGGTGGAGGGGAGATTTTGAAGCTTGTGAAGTCCACATTGATACCATTGGGCTGCAGTGTTCCCAAGCGAAATGTGAGATGCTGTTCCTGCAGCCTTCAGATGGCATCATTGTGGCAATGCAGGCGGCCCAGGATGGGCATGTCATCTGCGGAATGGGAGGGGAAGTTGAAATGGTTCACAACTGGGAGGGATAGTGTTTGTTGCGAACCGAGCATAGGTGTTCCACAAAACGGTCCCCAAGCCTCCGCTTGGTTTCCCCGATGTAGAGGAGGCCACAACGGGAACAGCAGATGCAGTATATCACATTAGCAGATGTGCAGGTAAACATCTGTTTGATGTGGAAGGTCTTCTTAGGGCCTGGGATGGGGGTGAGGGAGGAGGTGTAGGGGCAGGTGTAGCACTTCCTGCAGTTGCAGGGAAAAGTGCCGGGGGTGGTAGGGTTGGTGGGCAGTATGGAGCGGACAAGGGAGTCACAGAGAGAGTGGTCCCTCTGGAAAGCAGATAAGGGTGGGGAGGGGAAAATATCTTTGGTTGTGGGGTCAGATTGCAGATGGCGGAAGTGTCGGAAGACTTGGATTCGTTGCTGCGTTGGATTCTGAGGTTGTTGGAGTGGTATGTGAGGATGAGGGGTATTCTGTTTTGGTTGTTATTGCGGGGACGGGGTGTGAGGGATGAATTGCGGGAAATGTGGGAGACACGGTCGAGGGCGTTTTCGACCATTGTGGAGGGGAAGTTACAGTCCTTGGAAAAACAAGGACATCTGGGATGTCCGGGAGTGGAATGCCTCATCTCGGGAGCAGATGCGGCGGAGCTGAAGGAATTGGGAATAGGGGATGGCCTTTTTGCAGGAAGGTGGGTGAGAGGAGGTCTATTCTAGGTAGCTGTGGGAGTCGGTAGGCTTGAAATGGATATTGGTTTCCAGATGGTTGCCAGAGATGGAAACAGAGAAGCCCAGGAAGGACAGAAAGATATCAGAGATGGTCCAGGTGAACTTAAGGTTGGGGTGGAAGGTGTTAGTGAAGTGGATGAACTGTTTGAGCTCCTCGTGGGAGCACGAGGCGGTGCCGATAACTGTCATCAATGTAGCGGAGGAAGAGGTGTAGGGACGGAAGAGGGATTGTTACACGTATCCTACAAAGAGACAGGCATAGCTTGGGCCCATGCAGGTACCCATGGCCACCCCCTTTGTCTGTAGGAAGTGGGAGGAATTGAAAGAGAAGTTGTTAATGGTGAGGACGAGTTCAGCTCAGCAGATGAGGGTGTCAGTGGAGGGGGACTGGTCGGGCCTGAGGGACAGGAAGAAGCGGAGGACCTTTAGGCCATCTGCATGGGGAATGCAAGTGTATAGAGACTGGACGTCCATGGTAAAGATGAGGTGTTGGGGACCGGGGTATCGGAAGTTCTGGAGGAGGTGGAGGGCGTGGGTGGTGTCACGGATGTAGGTGGGGAGTTCCTGGACCAAGGGGGTGAAAATGGAGTCTAGGTAGATTGAGATGAGTTCGGTGGGGCAGGAGCAGTCGGAGACAATGGGTCGACCAGGGCATTCAGGTTTGTGGATTTTGGGAAGGAGATAGAAACGGGCAGTGTGGGGTTGGGGAACGATGAGGTTGGAGGCTGTCGGTGGGAGATCACCTGAATTGATGAGGTTGTGGATGGTCTGGGAGGTTAATGTGGTTGTGGATGGTTTGGTGGTCGGGGTGGGATCATGATCAAGGCGGCGGTAGGAGGAGGTGTCAGAGAGCTGGTGTCTGGCCTCAGCGATGTAGAGGTCAGTGCACCATACTACAACCGCGCCTCCCTTTTCCGTGGGTTTTAAGGTGAGGTTGGGATTGGAACGGAGGGCTGCACGTTCTGCGGGGGAGAGGTTGAGGCGATTGATGTCTCAACGGCAGTTGGAGATGAAGAGGTCGAGGGAGGGTAGGAGGCCTTGGGGTGGTGTCCCGGAGGAGGGGGTGTGTTGGAGGCAGGAGAAGGGGTCAGTAGAGGGAGGGTTAGGCTCACAGTTAAAGAAGTAAGCGCAGAGGTGGAGGCGGCGGAAAAACTGTTCACCGTCCAAATGTGCGTTGTATTCGTCGATGTTTGGGTGGAGGGGGACAAAGGTGAACCCTTTACTGAGGACTGACCGTTCGTCCTCAGTGAGGGGGAGATCTGGGGGGATGGTGAAGACTCGGCAGGGCTGGATGCTACAGTTTCCTCTGGAGCTGCTGGCTGTGCAGGCAGTGGGCGGAGCGACGTTGGCGTCGGTGGTGGGCGGAGCGACGTAGGCCAGTAAATCTTGGATGTTGGTGGCAGCGGCGTCCTTGATGCCTGGGGTGTTGGCCTCGGAAACAGAGGCGGCGGCATCAGCAGCGGTGTCGACGGCGTTGGCTGTACTGGAAGTGACGTACCGGGTGGCGGCAGATGTGACATCATCCGCGGAATCCGTGGGTGCTCCAAAGGTGGCCATGTGGCCAAAGGCGGCGGGCACATGGCGGGGAAGGTCCTGGGTAGGGTGGCAGGCACCACTAAGTTTAAATTATTTTCGGTTTTTCGTGTCCAATAAAGCCGAGTAGAAATTGTGAGTTCAGGTTGTGGATCCTACGAAGAATAAAAAACAGAAGAGGTCCTTTGCAGGTCTGGGAGAGGGAGGCTCTGACCTGGGGTAGGCTTAATTGTAGTATCAGGAGATGCCGGCACATTGCTGCGAGTGTGTGTTTCAGGAGTCGCAGGGAGAAATGCTTCTGAAGGATATCCATGTTCTGAATGTATGCAGAAGGTAATTGCAGATGAGGTAGACATCCTAATTTGATAAGCAGAATGCCTAAATTTCTATTTCATCAGTTGATTATAAATTATTTTTGTTTAATTTGCTAAGCGGTTGTGGCTTTGCTGGCTGGGCCAGCATTTATTGTCCATCCCTTGTTGATTTCAAGTCTTTGGCCTTCCGAGCTGGATTTAGAAGGCCATTTCTTGTTTGATGATGACTCTGGGAGAACTTTTTCAGTCTTAAATTTACCTTACTGGCTGCAAAAGACCACTGAAGTGGCAGTGGCACTGGAGTAGTGTCATTAAATTAAAAATCCATGTCTGGGCTAATGGGGACATAGGTTTAAATCCCACCATGGCAGAAGGGCAAATTCAAATTTGATAAGTAAGTCTGGAATTGATACTGGTCTCAGTAATGGGCGCTGTGAAACCTTGATTTTTGTAAAAGCCTGAGAGGGAATGAAAACTGCTTTCCTTACCTGGTCTGTCCTTTATGTCATGATTAACTGTAGTAAGAGCACCAGGGTAGGACACTGGAAATCAAGCTCTAGTATTCCTGGAGTTGTCACAAATGTGAAAAGATTTGATTAAAATATCCAAAGCCCTCTGTTAACTTGTTTGACGAACCCAGGTTAAAAGAAAATCTCTGATACAATTTTAACCACACTGCGAAGCCTCTTCTAAGGATGCCTACCCTGAAGAAGTTACCCCCCTCCCTCTGGACAAACCTCCGGGAATCTCTCTCCCACTGCAACTCTCTCATAATCTCTTCGGCCTTGAACCTGTCTGCCTCCTCTCCACCTATTCTCTCCTCTATCCATCCTCTATCCGCCTCCCCCTCTCTCCCTATTTATTTCAGAACCCTCTTCCCCTCCCCCATTTCTGATGAAGGGTCTAGGCCCGAAACATCAAGTTTTCCTGCTCCTATGATGCTGCTTGGCCTGCTGTGTTCATCCAGCCCCACGCCTTGTTATCTCAAAAGAAAACACTCATCAGGTTTCTGCACTTGACAAGAAAGCAGCTATATATTGCAAACAGTTTGTTTTTGACTGATGGTAGGAACAAAACACGAGTTGCTAATTTATAAGTTTCTGTAACTTAAACTCTAGCAGTTTTTGAAAAAATAATCCCATAAGCATAAAACCAGAGACGCAAGAAACAAGACCAGACACCGAAGTTACAAGTGGGGATAGAATAAGCAGCAAACTCTGAAACGAAGTTCTAACACCGGTCCAGATTACAGGTGTTGATGAGGTATTTCCCTTCAATTCAGTTTAACTTTTTGAGGAGGATATGAGGTTGTAGACAAGCTGATTCTCAACAACCTTCCATTCACTGCCTGCTGATTCACCCCTTCATTGTCTCTGAAGGTGATTATAGCCTTTGCCCTTTGAAGAAGATATTTTGTGGAGACAGAAGAAGAATAGCTAGCTGCTTTCTTTTTCATCTCTCATATATCGAAGAAAGAGAGAGAGAGAGAGAGACAGTATGATGTTCTCTACTTCCCAAATTGGATTTTTCTGCTGTATTATTCAAACACAAAGCTGTAGCCACTCAAGAAGTTGTCACTGTGTTGCATGCTGCTGAACACATGATTAATCCTGGTTGTAAAACCAATCAAAAGTCTGTCACAGGGCAAAAATACACCCACGAACGTGAGGTATAAAACATCCTCTCCCACAGCTTGAATAAGGCACCCTTGTGGATGTAACATACATTGAGTTCCAGTAAGTCATTGTTTTTAAAAGCAGTGAAATCTGATGGTGAAGGCTAATCTGCTTTGTCCAGTTTTAACCTTATTATTTTCAGGAAGATGTAAGTGCATAGGACAGAGCATGGAGGAGATTTACTGGATTAGTAGGTGCAATGAGTAGGTTGTTTTATGAGGAAACATTGGACAGGTAGGGCTTGTTTTCACTGGAGTTTAGAACAGTGAAGAGCCATTTGATTGATGTGTGTGAGACCTTGAATGGTATTAACAAGGTGAATGTGAAATGAGCCCAGAACTTGCTGAGATTTCACAGTGTGGAGCTGGAGGAACACAGCAGGTCAGGCAGCATCAGAGGAGCAGAAAAGCTGATGTTTCGGGTTGGGACCCTTCTTCAGAAAAAACTTGCTGGCAGCGTTTTGAAATTAGGGATGGGGATAATTTTTTTTTCTCTGATGATATTTCTAAAGTTGCACACCCTACCTCAGAAGGTGATGGAAGTGGAGTCCTTGAATATTTTTAATATGTATGTAGGTAATCTCTTGGTAGGCAAGAGAATCAAAGGTTATTAGATAGATGGGAGTGTGTAATTTACAATTTAAAGCAACCGTCATCGCATTGATTGGCAGAGCAAGTGTTAAAGATAGCATCAAATCAAAATGAAAAAGACCTACAACATGGCAAAGATTACTGATAAACTAGAAGATTGGGCAAGTTTTGGAAACCAAGCAAAAGATGACCGAAGAATTGAGAAAGAAGGATAAAATAAACTTTGAGGGTAACTAGCAAGCAATACCAAAACATACCAAGGATTTGTTTCAGTGTTTAGAAAGGAAGCAAGAGGCCAAAGTGAACAGGCCTTTTTGAGGGTGAAATTAGGGACAAACCTTTCGGGGGTCTGTTGAACCTTCCCTGCTATTTCATCGGAGCGTGGCTAATCAAATGCATTTTTCTCATCCCTTTCGCATAACCCTGTCACTAGTAATCAGAAATCTATCAGTCTTTACTTTATACATACTCAAAGACTGAACTTCCACAGCCCATGTGGTAGAGAATTCCAAAGATTCACAAACCTCTGATTAAAAAATTCTCCTTATCTCAGACCTAAGTGGCATCACCCTTATTTTTAAATTGTGCCCTTGGTTTGACAATCCCCAACCAGTGGAAATATCTTACCTGTATCAACCTTGTCTAACTCTTGAAGTATTTTATAAGTTTCAATAAGTTCACCTTTCATTCTTGGAAACTCTAGATAATACAGGCCCCATTTGCCCAGCCTCCCTCCATAGAGAAGTCACGGCAACCCAGGAACAAGTCTGGTGAATTTTTGACACAAAAATGGAAATTGCTGGAAAAGCTCAGCAGGTGGAGAGAAAACAGGTTTTGGGCCCAGTGACCCTTTTTCAGAACTGATGTTAACTGGTGAATTTCTGTTGCAGGTCCTCTCAGGCAGTAATATTTTTTTCTGAGACAATGAGACTAAAACTGCACACAGTACTTCAGGTGCAGTCTAACTAAGCTCCTATACAATCAAAGCAAGACTTCACTGTTCCTGTACTGTCATCCTCCTGCAATGAAGGCTAACATTCTTCCTAAGTCTTTCTCAGGCTTGCTGCACGTACATTTGTTCTACAGTGAATTATCAACAAGGACACTTAGATTCCTTTGCGCTTCCACACTTAACAACCTCTTACTGTTTCACCATTTCTGCCAAAGTGGACAACCTAAAAATTTTGTGCATTATATTCCATGTCCTTGCCCATTGCCCTTGATAGGAGGTAATAGCCTGGAGATATTATTGGTGTATTATTAATCCAGAGATGCAGGTAATGTTCTGCGGATACGGGTTCGAATCCTGCATGGTATGTGGTGGAAATTGAATTCAACAAAATCTGGAATCTTGAGACTGTTAATGACTCACTGCAATTATACATTCCTTTGGGATGTGGGGGCTCGGCAAAGCTCAGTCAGCTACGGCTATCAACAGGATGGTATAAGATTAAAAGAAAAACATCTGTGGAGTTGCAAAAATAGCAATTTTTGCAACTTCAGAGGATTGAGAGGTTTCTGGAATATAATAAATCAGAACCAAGACACTGATAAGCAAAGTGAGAGCATTGAAACCATTATCGATTGTCTGAGTTAGGAGTCAACCATGTTGTGGGTTTGGAGTCATGTGTAGGTCAGACCAGGTTTCCTTCCCCAAAGTAGTTTCGTGAACTGGATGGGTTTTTCTGATAATTGACAATGGATTCATGGTTGTCGTTAGACTCTTAATTCCAGATTCTTATTGGATTCAAATTCCAACATCTGCCATGGCAGGATTTGAATCTGGGTCACCAGAGTATTACCTGGTCTCTGGATTAACAGTTCAGCGATAATACCACCAGGCCACCACCTCCCACTGAGATAGTCCCTTTCAAACTCCTGACCACTTCCATCTAGAAGGGCAAGGGCAACAGATATGTGGGAACACCACCACCTTCAAGTTCCCCTCCAAGCCACTCACCATCCTGACTTGAAAATATATCGCCGTTACTTCACTGTCGCTGGCTCAGAATCCTGGAATTCCCTCCCTAATGGTGTTGTAGGTCCGCTTACAGCATATGGACTGCAGTGGATCAAGAAGGCAGCTCACCACCGCCTTCTCAAGGGCAACTAGGGACAGGCAATAAACGGTGGCCCAGCCAGCGATGCCCACATTCCTGGAGTGGAAAAAAACACCTGGGATGGCCAAGTAGAGCAGTCAAAGCCAGAATCCTCTTTCCATTTGCAAACTCTTTTATCATAAACACTTTATGGCAGATTGTGACCACTGGTACCCCAGAAGGATCTGTGATAGGGCCTCAATTATTCACATTATTTATTAATGACTTGGATAATAGCATAGAAAATAATATCTTCAAATTTGCTCATGACACAAAGGTAGGCGTCATTGTAGACAGTGTTGATGAAAGCATAAAATTACAAAAGGATAGTGATAGACTAAGCGAATGAGCAAACCTGTGGCAGATGGAGTTCAACATAAGCAAGTATGGGGTTATCTATTTTGGACCAAGGAAGGATAGATCAGGGTACATTTCAGATGGTAGGAAGAGACTTGGAGGTTCAGGTGCATAGAGTTTTAAAATGTCACAAACATGTGCAGAAAATAAATGAGGAAGTTACTGGAATGCTGGTCTTAATACCCAGAGGATTGGAGTACGAGGAGATGCAAGTTATGTTGCAGTTATACAAAGCCCTGGTTAGGCGCCAGTTGGAGAACTCAGAGCGGATCTGGGCACCACACCTTAGGAAGGATAGGATATGTAATGACCTTGGAGGTTTACCAGAGTGATAACTGAACCCCTGAAGTCCGGCTTTGAGGAAATATTGTACAAGTTAGGGAAGACCTTTCAGAGAGATGTTTAAAAGCACTTATACACGCACAGGGTGACAGAAGTTTGAAACTCTTCCACAAATGGCTGTTGATGCAGGATCAGTTGTTAATTTTAAAACTGAGACAGATAAATTTTGTTAAGAGATATGGGCTGAAGGCAGGTGAATGGAATTAGGCCACAGGTCAGCCATGATCTCATTGAACGACATAACAGGCTTGAAGGGCTGAATAGCCAACTCCTGCTCTTATGTTCCTCATCAGAGAGCAGTGAATTAATGGCAGAGAGAATGAATTGTTCTATCTATTTGTCTTACTATTGATGGGAGTTATGATCTTCAGGTGCCTTTTTAAAGACACAATTTTGTACCTGAATAGTTGGTAAGGAGTTTGAAATTAGGTTTCCCATTCAGAAGTGGTTGAAAATGTCAGTTACAGAGCAGACCTCTCACTCAGTGTCACTTTATATATAGGGGAGCCAGAGGACCCTCACTCTGCAGTGGAACTGCATGATGCTTCCTTCTCTTGGATTCCTGAAGAAACAACTGGTACCAGGCCTGAAGGCAGTTTGGAACTCCGTAACCTGAATCTAATGCTGAAACAGGTAAGATCACTGCTAAAATTGGTGGTGAATTTCTGATTAATCCATTCTCTTATTCTAAACTCCAACAGATAGCTGCTGAGCATGTCATCTTTTTTCATAAGGCAACCCACAACTTCCAAGTATTAGAATGCTGAACCGTTTTGGGACTACAGACAACGTATTTACATTCTACCCTAAATAATACCCATTAATTTTTTTAAACACAGCATTTATTGCCCATCCCTAATTGTCTAGATGGCAATTAAGCGTCAACCGCATTGCCGAGCGCCTGGAGTCATGTGTAGACCAGACCAGCTGAGAATGACTGACAGTTTCTTTCCCGAAAGGACATTAGTGAACCACGAGTTTTTTTGAGAATTGGCAACGGTTTTATGGTCATCATTAATTCCAGATTTTTATTGAATTCAAGCTTCACCATCTCCCTGGTGAGATTCTATGTTTCTATATTTTTCATTTTCCAAGCCAAAATGCCCAATTTCACATTTTCTCGCAGTGTACTTCATTTACCTTGTTCGTACATTTAAAGCTTTTAGTAGCATCTTTTTGTCCTCTTTGCAACTTAATTTATGACTGATTGTTGCATCATCAGTAAGTTTGGCAACAATACTTTCCTCCAGTAGAATGAAAACCACATCTGTGCATCCCCTGTTCAAGAAAGGAGGGAGACACAAAATAGGAAACTATAGGCCGATTCACCTAACACCTTTCAATGGGGCTTCTTTCCTTGGAGTGTCAGAGGCTCAGTGTGGACCTTGTAGAGATTGATAAAATGATGAGGAGCATGGATAGGGCGGATAGTCGAAGTCTTTCTCCCAGGGTAATTAGGTGAGAGGGGACAGATTTATAAGGGACCCAAGGGGCAACTTTTTCACGCAGAGGGTGGTGCATGTATGGAATGAGCTGCCAGCGGACGTAGTGGAGGCTGGTATGATTACAACATTTAAAAGGCATCTGGATGGGTACAGGGATAGAAAAGGCCTGGAGGGATATGGGTGAAATGATGGCAAATGGGACTAGGTTAATTTAGGATATTGGTCAGCATGAACGAGTTGGACCGAAGGGTCTGTTTCCATGCAATATAACTCGATGACTCGATGTTCTTTCTTTGGGAAAATGCAAAAGTTCATTGTTGAGGAAGAAACAGCTTAATACAACCAAACAATGTCAACATGATTAAATGACAGGGAAATCGTATTGACAAATTTGGTAAAGTTTTTTGAGAGTATAACACTATAAAATAAAGGAACAGACTTTGGCCATTTGGCCAATCGAGCCTGCTTTGCCATTCGATCATGACTGATATATTTTTCAATCCCATTCTCCTGCCTTCTTCCTGCAACCCTTGATCTCCTTACTAATAAAGAGCCTATCTACCTCTGTCTTAAATACACTTAGTGACTTGGCTTCCACAGCCTTCTATGTCAATGATTTCCAAAGATTAACAACCCTCTAGCTGAAGAGATTCCTCCAAATCTCAGTTCTAAAGGTTTGTGTCTTCACCCTGAGGCTGTGACCCTGGTTCCTAGTCTCTCCGACGAATGCAAACCTCTCCATACTCGCGCTATCCAGGCCTCTCCGAATTCTGTAAGTTTTAATCACATCCCCCCCCATATCCCTCTAAACTCCATCAAGTACAGACCCAGAGTCCTCAACCGCTCCTCATATGACAAGCCCTTCATCTCCAGAACCATTCTTATAAACCTCCTCTGGACCCCCTCCAACACCAGTACATCTTTCCTTAGATACAGGGCCCAAAATGCTCAAAATATTCCACATACAGTCTGAACAGTGCTTTATACAGCCTAAGCAGTACAACTCTGCTCTTGTATTCCAGCCCTCTTCAAATAAATGCTAACATTGCAATTGCCTTCCCAACTGCCAACTGGACCTACTTGTTAACCTTTAGAGAATTCTGAACGAGGACTCCCAAGACTCTTTATGCTTTAGTTTTCTGAAGCCTTTCCCAGTTTTGAAAATACTCTACATCCCTATTCTTCCTACAAAAGTGGGCTAATAACAAGTTCAACCACTTCAGAGTATGACCTCTGTCCTCCATTTTGATTACAACTTCCCTCACTTGCACCTCGTCCCCAGTCTTGTTGCTTTGTTCTCAGCAGAGTAGGCCCATTTTCCCCTTTTAATATCGATCATTTACACCTCATGTAATTCTGTATTTTTCTGTACCACCATTAACATTCGCTTTGCCCTTTGCTATGGACACTCTAAAAACTGTTCAACTCACTCCTCCCCCTCCTCCTCTACCAACAGCATAAAAACCATTTTCTAGCCACTTTGAAGACTCAGGATGTTAATTCCATATCTCCACCATTGCTGCCAGATCTGCAGAATTTCCGAGTATTTTCTGTGTTTATTTCAGATTTCCAGCATCCACAGCATTTCGCTTTTATTATAGGAAGTAAATGTGAAGCATTTTCTTATAGAAAGAGCACACTAATAAGATTCCCGTGCAATTGCTGACAAAAGATTTGTGTTTTATAACCATAGATAGAAAGTCATAGAGTCAAACAGCATGGAAACAGACCCTTTGGTCTAATTCATCCATGCTGACCCATTTTCCCACCTGCTTGCATTTGGCCCATATCCCTCTAAACTTTTCCTGTTCATGCGCTTGTCCAAATGTCTTTTAAATGTTGTAACTGCACCTGAATCTACCACTTCCTCTGACAGATCATTCCATACATGCATCACACCCTACGTGAAAATTTGCCTCTTAGGTCCCTTTTAAGTCTCTCCTCTCAATTTAAACCTATGCCCTCTAGTTTTGGTCTTCTCCAACCTTGGAAAAAGATCCTGGCTATTCACCTTATCTATGCTCCTCATTATTTTAAAAACCTCTAGAAGGTCACGCCTCAGCTTCCCAAGCTCCAAGGAAGAAAGTCGCAGCCTATCCAGCATCTCCTCCTAACTCAAATCTCCAGTCCTGGTAACATTCTTGTAAATTTTTTCTGCACCATTTATAGTTTATAAACATTCTTCCTATGGCAAGGTGACCAGCATTATAGGCAGTATTCCAAACGTTGCCTCACCAGTATCCCGTAAAGCTACAATATGACATGCCAACTGCAATATTCAGTGCTCTGTCCAATTTAAGCGTGCTGTTCTATGTGGCACTGTGATTGTATAGTTGTTAGTACTCTGTGTTGTGGCCCCAGCAACCTTGGTTCGTATCTGAGTCGTGGCAGTGGGTACTTGATGTATTTTTTGAGGAGGCGATGGCCCAGCGGTGTTGATCCAGAGACCCACATAACATTCTGGGGACCTGGGTTCAAATCCTGCCGTGGCAGATGGTGGAATTTGAATTCAATAAAAGTCTGGAATTAAGAATCTAACAATGACCATCAATCCATTGTTGATTGTCAGGAAAAACCCATCTGGTTCACTAATGTCCAATCTTACCTGGTCTGGCCTACATGTGACTCCAGACCCACAGCAACATGGTTGACTCTCAACTGCCCTCAGGGCAATTAGGGATCGCCAGTAAATGCTGCGCAGCCAGGAACGCCCTCATCCTGTTAATGAATAAAGGAAAGGTGAATGTGCCAAAGGCCTTCTCCACCACCCTGTCCTCATGCGATGCAGCCTTCAAGGAACTATGCACCTGCACTCCTATGTCTCTCTGTTTGACAACACTCCCCAGGGACCAACCATTAACTCTAAGTCCTGCCCTGGTTTGTCTTACATCTCTGTATTGTTAATATTCACATCCATGTTGTTAATATACAGCTCCACATTATTCATATTCACCTGTGTTGGTAATATTGAATACAAAAAGAAAGGAAGTCATTTGTATAAATGATTTGGATGCGAACATAGGAGGTACGGGTAGTATTTTCAGAAGAAACCAAAATTGGAGGTGTAGTGGACTGTGAAGAAGGATACCGCAGAGTACAATGGGATCTTTCAAGGAACTTTCAAGATGGGCCAATGGCCTGAGGAGTGGCAGAGGAGTTTAGTTTCTTCACTGCCGCTGGGTCAAAATCCTGGGATTCCCTCCCTACTAGCATTGTGGGTCAGCCCACAGCAGGAGGAATGCAGCGGTTCAAGAAAGCAGCTCACCACCACCTTCTGAAGGGCAACGAGGGATGGACAAGAAATGCTGGCCAGCCACCGACGCCCAGAACTGACAAAATGAATAGAATAAGAAAGTGGAGTCGCAGGTGGATAGGATAGTGAAGAAGGCGTTTGGGATGCTTGCCTTTATTGGTCTGTACAGTGAGTATTGGAGTTGGGTGGTCATGTTGCAGCTGAACAAGGCATTAGTTAGGCTGCTTCTGGAATACTGCATGCATTTCTAGTCTCCCTGCGATAGGAAGGATGTTGTGAAACTTGAAAGGGTTTGGAAAAGATTTCCAAGGACGTTGCCAGGGTTGGATAGTTTGACCTGTAAGACTGGGGCTATTTTCCCTGGGGCGTCGGAGGCTGAGGGGTGACCTTATAAAGGTTTATAAAATCATGAGGGACATGGATAGTGTAAATAGACAAGGTCTTTTCCCAGGGTAGGGGAGACCAAAGCTAGAGGACAGGGGTTTAAGGTGAGAGGGGAAAGATTTAGAAGGGACCCAAGGGACACCATTTTCAAGCAGAGGGTGGTGTGTGTATGGAGTGAGCTGCCAGTGGAAATGGTGGAGGCTGGTACAATTACAGCATTTCAAAGGCATATTGGAAGGGTATATGAATAGAGCAGGCCAAGCAGCATCAGAGAAGCAGGAAGGCTGACGTTTTGGGCCTAGACCCTTCTTCAGAAAATTTTCTGAACGCCGGAAACGTCAGCCTTCCTGCTCCTCTGATGCTGCTTGGCCTGCTGTGTTCATCCAGCTCTGCACCTTGTTATCTCAGATTCTCCAGCATCTGCAGTTCCTACTATCTCGGGTGTACGAATAGGATGGTTTTGTGGGATATGGGCCAAATGCTGGCAAATAGGTCTAGATTTTTTGAGATAACAAGCATGGGGCTGGATGAACACAGCAGGTCAAGCAGCATCATAGGAGCAGGAAAACTTGACGTTTCGGGCCTAAACCCTTCATCAGAAAATGCATCATAGGAGCAGGAAAACTTGACGTTTCGGGCCTAAACCCTTCATCAGAAATTCTGAAAAGGTACAGCATCTGCAGTACCTTTTATCTCAGGTCTAGATTTTTTAATATTTTAACGAAAATCTGTAGTTTGGGTTGCAGTTGGAGTTGTTGGTTGGTTCGCCAAGCTGACTACTCGTCAGTGCTGTGTAGCCGCCATTAAACGCTGCTGTTCTGTCCCGCTCTGAATTTATATGGCCCGGTTTGTCATGGTGGACAGTCTTG
Source organism: Ginglymostoma cirratum (assembly GCA_024137785.1). Taxonomy (NCBI): domain Eukaryota; kingdom Metazoa; phylum Chordata; class Chondrichthyes; order Orectolobiformes; family Ginglymostomatidae; genus Ginglymostoma; species Ginglymostoma cirratum. Next base: position 3,849,043 of record JAHRHZ010000279.1, on the reverse strand, counting down.
CTTCTGGTTTTGTACCATAGTGTTATATGGATGGGGTCTATTTCAATATGTTTGCTTATTGCATCGATAGTTGAAAACCAGGCCTCCAGGAATTCTCGTACTTGTTTTTGTTTTGCTTGTCAATAGTACTGTGGCTTTGTCCCAGTTAGACAGATGTCCTTCTATGTCTGAGTGTATTGAAACGAGGGAGAGTTGGTCGTGCCATTTTGCTGCGAGTCAGTGTTCATGTATCCTGGTGGTGAGTTTCCTTCCCATCTGTCCTATGTAGGTTTTCTCATTTTGTACATCGCATTTGTCCTGTTCATTGTGAGTATGGGGTCTTGCGTCTTTGAGAGTAACTGGCGAAGTGTGGCTGTTGGTTTGAGTGCTATCCTTATTCCAAGGGGTTGTAGGAGTCTTGTATTCAGTTCTGATGTGTTTCTAATATAGGGTAGGGTGGCCAGCGTGTTGGGGCACACAGTGTCTTCTTGGTGTTGTTTGTTTGCTAAGCATTGGTGGACGAGACTGTCGGGATGCCTATTGTTTGCAAAGACTCTGTATAGGTCTGCCTCTTCATTTTTGCGCAGCTCTGGGGTGTTGTGTGTTATCGCTCGTTTATACAGAGTCTTGACACAGCCCTATTTGTGGACACTGAGGCGATTAGTGTTGTAATTCAGGACTTGGTCAGTGTGTGTAGTCTTTCTGCATATGCTGGTAAGGAATTCACTGTTGTTCGTTCATTCCACCATTACACCTCGAAATGGGAATTGATTGTTGTTCACGTCTTCTCTGTTGAACTTGATCCCAGTGAATATGCTGTTAATAAGGTAGTGTGTTTGTTTAACTTTGCTCGTTTAATGATCGCAAAGGTATCGTCCACGTGTCTAACCCATAGTTTAGGCTGGATCTGGTGAGGGCTGTGCATTCCAGTCTTTGCATAACAACTTCTGCTATGAGCACTGACATGGGTGAACCTATGGGTGTTCAATTAATTTCTTCATATACCTGGCCATTGAAGACGATGTAGGTGGTAAGGCATAGGTCCAGTAATTTTAGCATGTTGTCCTTACTGATGGTTTCATTGGAGGTTTGTGTTTTCGGATTGTCCAATAATGTGGCCAAAGTTACAGTACTATGACAAGCAAAACAAAGACAAGCACAGGAATTCCTGGAGGCCTGTTTTTCAACCATCGATGCGATAAGCAAACATGTTGACCCCATCTACATACGACTACAGTACAAAATCAGAAACAAGACTGTCCACCATGACAGGCCGGACCATATAAATCCAGAGTGGGACAGAACAACAGCGCTTCAACGGAAATTGCACAGCATTGACGATGTCACCTAGAAGGGAGATGAAACATTTGCATGAAAACCAGTCAGCTCAGCAAACCAACCAACAACTTCAGGATTAGAAAACTTCCAGTTTTCAGGTTCCAGCCACCTCCTCATTACCATGGACGTTCAATCCCTTTACACATCCATTCCCCACCAGGATGGTCTCAGGGCTGTCTGCTTCTTACTGGAGCAAAGGCCTGAACTGTCCCCACCCACCACCACCCTCCTCTACTTGGCTGAGCTCATCTTCAGTCTCAACAACTTCTCTTTTAACTCCTTTCATTTTCTTCAGGTCAGAAGGGTGGCTATGGGTACCTGCATGGGCCCAAGTTATGCCTGTCTGTTCGTGGGGTATGTGGAACATTTGTTGTTCCAGTCCTATTCCAGCCCCCACCCACAATTCTTTCTCCGATATATCAATGATATCATCGGTGCTGCTTCCATCTCTCATCTGGAATTGGAAAAGTTCATCGATTTCGCTTCCAATTTTCACTCGGCCCTCACTTTCACCTGGTCTATCTCTGACTCCCCCCTTCCCTTCCTCGATATCTCTGTTTCCATTTCTGGGTATAGACTGGCCACTAATATCCACTATAAACCCATTGACTCCCACAGCTACCTGGACTATACATCCTCACACCCTGCTTTCTGTAAAGACTGCATCCTATTCTCTCAGTTCCTCCGTCTCCATCACATATGTTCAGATGAGGCCAACTTCTACAAGGGAGCCTCTGAAATATCCACCTTCTTCCTCAACCAAGGATTCCCTAGCACTGTTGTCGACAGGGCCCTCAACCGAGTCTGACCCATCTCCCGCACTTCCGCCCTCACTCCTTCTGTTCCCTCCCGCAACAGCGATAGGGTTCCCCTAGTCCTTATCTACCATCCCACCAGCATCCACATCCAGAAGATCATCAGATGCCATTTCTGCCACCTCAAGCACGATGCCACCACCAGATACATATTACCCTCCCCCTTGTCTGCCTTCCGCAGGGACCCTTCCTTCCGGGACACCCTGGTCCACTCTTCTTCCAACACACCCACAGCTCCAAGGCACCTTCTGCAATTGGCGAAGGTGCAACACGTGCCCATTTACCTCCTCCCCACTATCCGAGGTCCCAAACATTCACCTTCACCTGCAGTTCCCACAATGTAGCCTGAGATAGTAAAAACTGTTGATGCTGGAGTCAGAGATAACAGTGTGGAGCTGGAGAAGCACAGCAGGCCAGGCAGCATCAGAGGAGCAGGAAAGTTGATGTTTTGGGTTGGGACCCTTCAGAAATTTGTGTTCTTTCCACAATGTAGTCTGCTGTATTTGCTGCTGCTCACAATGTTGTTTCCTCTACACTGGGGAAACAAAGTGTAGACTGGGTGACTGTTCGCAGAACATCTATGTTCTGCTTGCAGAAAAGACCCTGACCTACCTGTTGCCTGCCACTTTAACATACCACCCTGTTCCCTGGCCACATCTCCGTCTCAGGCTTGTTGCAGTGTTCCAGCGAAGCTCAACACCTCATTTTTCGCTTGGGGATCCTGCAGCCCTCCAGACTCAATATCAAGTTCACTAATTTTAGGGCCCAAACTCTCCTGTCTTCTTTATTCATTCATGGGTTGAGGGCGTTGCTGGCTAAGCAGCATTTATTGCCCATCCCTAATTGCCCAGAAGGCAGTTAAGAGTCAACCACATTGTCGTGGATCTGGAGTCACATGTCGGCCAGACGAGGTAAGGATGGCAGTTTCCTTCCCTGAAGGACATTAGTGAACCAGGTGGGTTTTTCCTGACAGTCGGCAATGAATTTATGGTCATCATTAGACTCTTAATTCCAGCCATTCATTGCATTCAAATTCCACCACCTGCTGTGGCAGGATTTGAACCTGGGTCCTCAGAATGTTATCTGGGTCTCCAGATTAACAGTCCACTGATAATACCACTAGGCCATTGCCTCCCCCTGTCCCTTGTCCTAGCCCCCTACCCCACACACCAGGCCTTATTATCACGTAGCCTGCCATTACAGAGAGCTTATCTGTTGTTAGTTGCTAAAAGTCCCCATTAACAACTATTCATGCTCCCAGCCAAATTGTTATCACCTCCTTTGTCTATCCACCTGCTCTTCTCTCTCTTCAGGCTCCACCCTATCATTTACTCCCTATCCCATTCCCTCTGCTATTTTCTGCATATATACCAACATTATCCCAGCTACCATCAGTTCTGAGGAAGGGTTACCGGACCTGAAACTTTATCTCTGATTTGTTCTTCAAAGATACTGCCAGACCTGCTGAGCTTTTCCAGAGATAACAAGCATGGGGCTGGGTGAACACAGCAGGTCAAGCAGCATCATAGGAGCAGGAAACCTTGACGTTTTGGGCCTAAACCCTTCTTCAGAGCTTTTCCAGAGACTTCTGTTTTCACTCCAGGACTAGGTTTATTTGGGATATCTGGCTGCATGGGCGAGTTGGACTGAAGGGTCTGTTTCTGAGCTGTATATCTCTTTGACTCTATGATTCTTTGCCAACTTTTATACAACAATGTTGGATTTCTGCTGGTTTATTGTTTGCAGTTCAGAGGAAAACTGTTTTGGAATGACATCAGGGTATTGGAGAGGGCACGGTAAAGATTTATCAAGGTGACACCAGGGCAGCAGAACTGCTGGAGAGACCTGATTTGTTAAACTTGTATTTGGATCACAGAACAGTTAAGTGGAAACATAAGTGTGAAATCCACACTTATCAAGGGCTTTGGTAGACTGAAGAGGGAGGAAAGTTTTGCTCTGTTACGGGGGTTTCTAACAGTAGTCACAGGAGTCTCATGCACAGTGGGTTGAATGGTCTCATTCTGATCTGTAAGATTCTATAATTCTTATGCAAACATGTCATTTATGGAATTAACTTTTGATGGCTGATTTAGATGGGAGAAATGAACGTAGTTCACTAAATATGGGATATGATTAAAAAGATTTTCAAAATTCTAAAATATTCTCTGTGTATTTCCTGTTATTGAACGGTTGACCAGGATGAATGGAGTTATTTCCATTTTCTTTTTCTCTGCTGCTGTGTTCCAGCCTGTTGATGTATTTTGTATTTCTCTCAATTATGTTTCTAATTGAAATACCCAGCATATTGATTACCATCTGGGTCTTCTGTTCAGCTGTGCTGAACTGAGAGAACGTTAAATGGATACATCCATTAAAGTGACAGATTCTGTTTCAATCTATCTGCAGGGGGAGCTGATAGGAGTTGTTGGAAAGGTCGGTTGTGGCAAGAGTTCCCTGATAGCAGCGATCTTGGGAGAACTCAACAGGTAACTTACTAAAAACATCAGTTGCAGCATGGAAATGAGCCATTCAGCCCGTCTGTCCTGACTTTTACCCTTCACACGGATGCTTACACTCAGTCTGTTCCCAAATGATAATATCACTGATTTGAATAATGGAGCAGCCTGCTGCATTTGTGTAAAAGGCAAAGCTGAAACAGCACCTTCCAAACTCACGACCACTTCCTTCTAGAAGGACAAGGGCAGCAAAAAAATGGGAACACCATTATCTGCAAGTTCCCCTCCAAACCACTCACTGTCCTGACTTGGAAATATATTTCTGTTCCTTCACTGTCAGTAGGTTATTAATGGATGACTTAAGAGCCTCAATTATTGTCCAGGCAGAAGGGTCTTCTCTGAGTTACACGCGTGTGCGCGTGCGCACACACAGACAGACACACACACACACACACACACACACACACACAGAGTTGGATGGGTTAACGGTGGAAGGTGCCCACACTGCATCCTCCCTCCTGATTAACACTACACCGCCCTTAAACCCATCATCATAGAAGCATGAATTTCACAGTTTCTGCCTCAGAGATGTAAGGGAATCGCAGTGTCATGGCTCTGTACATTTCATCTGCTCTTTGTTTGAAAGCTCTGACATTAAATTTTGCATCGATGACTCCGAATTCTCATCCTCCTAACTTTATGGATAAGAGCTTGTGTTGGTAATATATTTAATAGCACGCACCTGCTAATCTCAGCAGAGATGGAGAAATGTGGTTTGGTTAGGCAAGGTTCCTTCTTTTAAGAGATAGTAGGAACTGCCGATGCTGGAGAATCTGAGATAACAAGGTGTGGAGCTGGAGGAACACAGCAGGCCAAGCAACATCAGAGGAGCTGGAAAGCTGACGTTTCGGGTCTGGAATTCGATGAGTATCTGGAATTAAGAGTCGAATGATGACCATGAATCCATTGTTGATTGTTGGAAAAACCCACCTGGTTCCCTAATGTCCTTTAGGGAAAGTAACTGCCATCCTTACCTGGTCTGGCCTACATGTGACTCCAGACCCACAGCAATGTGGGTGAATTTTAACTGCCCTCTGGGCAATTAGGAATGGGCAATAAATGCTGCTTAGCCAGCAACGCCCTGATCCCATGAATGAATTTTTAAAAAATAGCCTTTTGCTAACAGTTTTGGCTAGTTTTCTTTCAAAATTTACATTCATTCTTTTTCTTACTTTTTAGCAAATCTTTGTTAATTTTTAGAAGTTTCCTACTCATGAAATGTATCCCAGGTTGTTGAATGAAGCAAGGGAGGAAATAGGAGGGGTGGTTGCAAAAAATGTCCAATTCCTCACTGACCACAGGAGAGGAGCTGGAGAACTAGAGGTCAACCAGTGTGATACTGTTATTTAAGAAGGGAGCAAGGATAAACCAGGAAACTACAGGCCAGTCACTCTAACCTCTGAAGAGTAGAAATTACTGGAAGCAATTCTTTGTGAAAGAACTAATCTGCACTTGGAGAGGCAAGAATTAATTAAAAATAGCACATTTAAGGGGAGCTCATGCCTGACCAACTTGATTGAGTTTTTCAAAAGTTATCAGATGTGCAGATATAGGCAATGCTTTTGATGTTATTTACTTGGACCTCAGCAAGGCTTTTGAGAAGCTAGGAGCCCATGGGATCCAAGGAAATTGTGCATCCAATTTACCAAATCAGCTGAGCAATAGGAAGTGGAGAGTGAGCGATAGTAGGAACTGCAGATGCTGGAGAATCTGAGATAACAAGGTGTAGAGCTGGATGAACACAGCAGGCCAAGCAGCATCAGAGGAGCAGGAAAGCTGACTTTTCGGGCCTAGACCCCGAAGGGGTCAGCTTTCCTGCTCCTATAATGATGCTTGGCCTGCTGTGTTCATCCAGCTCTCTACACCTTGTTATCTCAGGAAGTGGAGAGTGATGGTTGATGGGTGTTTTTTTGACTGGAAGCCTATATTCAGTGGGTCCCACAGAGTCAGTGTTGGGGCTCTTGCTTTTTATGATTTTTATAAATGATTTTGACTTGAATGTCGGAGGGTTGCTTGATGAGTTTGTGGATGATATAAAAATTGGTTGTGGCTACAAATAGTAAGGAGGATAGTCTTAGATGACAAGACAACATAGACAGGTTGGTCAGACGTGCACTTGCAATGCTAAGCCATTGAGTTGAAGGGTGTTTTTCTGCATTGTGGATCACAGTGACTGAAAAATTGAAAGCAACAAGAGGCCTATCTCGGAGGTAGTAAGAACTGCTGATGCTGGACTCAGAGATAATACAGTGTGGAGCTGGAGGAGCACAGCAGGCCAGGCAGCATCAGATGAGCAGGAAAGTTGTCGTTTCGGGTCGGGACCCTTCTTCAGAAATGGGGGAGGGGGAAGGGAACTCCGAAATAAATAGAGAGAGAAGGGGTGAGGCTGGGGAAGGTAGGTGGGATGGTGATAGGTGAGTACAGGTAGGCAGTGGTGGGGATTGGTCAGTGAGGTGGGAGCAGTGGATAGGTGGGAGAGAAGATGGACAGGTTGTGTCAGGTCAAGGAGGCGGGGATGGGAGGGAGGGTTGGTCCTGGGATGAGGCCGGGGGTGGGGAGCTTTTGAAACTGATACAGTCCACATTGAGACCATTGGGTTGTAGGCTCCCAAGGCGGAATATGAGCTGCTGCTGCTCCAGTTTGCAGGTGACGTCATAGTGACACTGGAGGAGGCCCAGGATGGACATGTCACCCAGGGAGTGGGATGCGGAGTTGAAATGGTTCACGACCAGAAGGTGTTGTTGTTTGTCGCGGAAAAGAGCGCAGGTGCTCTACAAGGTGGTCTCCGAGCCTCTGCTTGGTCTCACCGCTGTAGAGGAGGCCACATCGGGAGCAGCGGATGCAATAGACCACATTGATGGATGTGCAGGTGAACATCTGTCTGATGTGAAATGTTTGTTTGGTACCTTAGATGGAGGTGAGTGGGGATGTGTAGAGGCAGGTGTAGCACTTCCTGCGGTTGCAGGGTAAGGTTCCAGGGGTGGTGGGACTAATGGGGAATGTGGAGCAAATGAGGGAGTCACGGAGAGAGCAGGACCTATGGAAGGCAGATATGGGTGGGGAGGGAAATATATCTTTGCTTGTGGGGTCGGATTGCAAGTGGTGGAAGTGGTGGAGAATGGTACGTTTAATACGGAGGTTAGTGGGTTATACATGAGGGCAAGGGTGATTCTGTCTTTATTTTTGTTGTGGGGAGGGGATGTGAGGGCAGAGGTTTGGGAAGCACAAGAGATGCAGTCGAGAGCATTTTCGACCACCGAAGTGGGGAGGTTGCGGTCCTTGAAATAAGAGGACATCTGGGATGTTCGGGAGTGGAACGCCCCATCTTGAGAGCAGACACGGTGGAGGCGGAGGAATTGGGAGTAGGGGATTACATTCTTGCAGGAAGGTGGGTGAGAGGAGATGTGGTCCGGGTAGCTGTGGGCGTTGGTGGACTAGAGATAGATGTTGGTTTCGAGGTGGTCACCAGAGATGGAGACAGAGAGTTCGAGGAAGGAGAGGGAGCTATCAGAGATGGTCCAGGTGAAATTGAGGTTGGGATGAAAGGTGTTAGTAAAGTCAATGGACTGTTCAAGCTCCTCATGGGAGCATGAGGCATCGCTGATACAGTCATTGATGTAACGGAGGAAGAGGTAGGGGATAGTGCCAGTGTAGCAGTGGAAGAGGGACTGTTCCACGTATCCTACAAAGAGGCAGGCATAGCTTGGGCCCATGCGAGTACCCATAGCCACCCCATCAGTCTGTAGGAAGTGGGAGGAGTTGAAGGAGAAGTTGTTCAGGACAAGTTCAGTTAAGTGGATGAGGGTGTCGATGGAGGGGGACTGGTTGGGCCTGTGGGAGAGGAAGAAGCGGAGGGCTTTTAGGTCATCCGCGTGGGGGATACAAGTGTACAAGGATTGGATGTCCATAGTGAAGATGAGGCGTTGACCAGGGAACTGGAAGTCTATCTAACCTAGTTCCAGAGAAACTGGTTGTTAAAACCACGCATCGGGTTGTGAACTTGAGAATTTCAACTTTAAATTTAATTTAAATGCCAACTACTAAAAAAATTAGAAGTGGACAATGAATAAAGACTTTCTAAGCCACTCACTCCAGCATGAAGTCTGAAATGAGAGGAACACAGAGTGGCCAGAAGATTTTGGGGTTGGAGGTGATCATTGAGCTCAGGAGAGAAATCACGTGATGAAGGATTTGAAAGCAACAAAGAAAATGAAAAAATCAAAACAATGCTTGTTTGAGAGACAGTGTAAGTCACCAAGCAACAGTGTGCTGGCTCGAAAGGATTGATCGGAGTTTGGTCTTGGGCAATCTATCTTAAGCTATGATGTTTGGCTTGAGGGAGACTGACCAGGAATGTGTTGAAATAATCCAGTCTAGAGATAATGAAGACACGATTGATAGATATATGAGTAGATAAGCTGAGGTAGCAATATGATACCAACATCCAGAACAGTCTGCCTGAGTCTCAGATTTTTGCCACAAGAGGAATGGAATCGGAATCCAAGTCATGATGTTTGCAGCAAGGACCAAAGGGAATGCTTTAGTCTTCAGTTCAGAAGATGCTTCTTATTTGATATTTCTTGAAGAACTTAATGATTGAAGGTTTGTGGGAAAAAAAGTGATTGATTTCAAATTTTGTGGAAATACGTGGAATTTTTTTTTAAACACGACTTACTGGAAATTATTTGACTGAAATCTGCATGTTCTGCCGTAGACCCGTACTGGGCTATTTGAACAGTGGCTGGATGGAAAGTGCTTCGGTACCTGATCTTTGGCTGGGGGATAAGAGGCCTGTGAGGCAGGACTGCCCAGCTGATCTCTCATATTTAGAAACATAGAAACAGAGAAACTGGGTGCAGGAATAGGCCATTTGGTCCTTTGAACATGCCTAATCATCCACCTCATTAGTCCTGTTCCCACTTTCTCCTCATACTCTATGATCCTTTTAGTCCTCAAAACAATATCTAACTCTTTTTTGAAAACTTTCAATGTTTTGGCCTCAGCTACTTTCTGTTGCAGAGAGTCCCACAAACTCACTACTCTCTGGGTGAAGAAATTTCTCCTCATCTCAGTCTTAAATGGCCTACCCCATATACTCAGACCACAGCCCCGGGTTCTGGATCCTTTGGTCATCGGGAATATCCTTCCTGCCATTACCCTGTCCAGTTCTGTTAAAATGTTTATCTCCAAATTGCCAGACTATTTCTGCAACATCCAGCACTGCACTGGCAGTAATTTTGTCCAGTTAAATATTAGGAAGTGTTGCAACCAAGACTGGAGGAGATAGTATGACTATGACAAGAAGAATGTTTTGATTATCTGACCCCACTAGTCCACGAGCCCCTCCATTATAAGAGTTTTGATTCAATCACCAAAATGGCCTGTTGTTTCACTTTCGGTACTGCTATCCAGAGGAAAAGTCACATTTACTATGCTCCTTTAAAGAAATTTTAAAAAATCCATTTAACATAAAATAATAATCATTCCTACAAATGGCAAAGATGGTGAACATTTGAATTGTAATCCAGAATCCCAAAACAAACATACTACCAGCCACACAAAGTATAACACAACCACACAGAGATTATATTTCAACAGGGCAAAAGAAATTCACCCTTGTTGGCAATTGTCTGGAAAACAAAAGATAGAATTTGACAAATTCTCCCATTCCATCAGATTTCATGACGATGAAACTAAATTGCTGAAAGCCATAGATGAACGACAGGTCTTCCAATCAAGGGCGTGATTTACACAGAAATCAAGCTACCCTGTCGTTCTGAGTCTTTGGAAAGTGATCACAGTTCAGCTTTAAGGATTTACAAGCTGATGAAGATACTGACATGTGGATTCTTTATCAGGTTCTCAAATAGTTCAAAGAAATAAACAGAGGCTGAGACTTTTTTTTTCTTGTAAGCTTTAGAGGATTTCTTCCTTCTAGCTCCCTAGATTTTTAAAACATAAACCAAGACCAGAAAGGGTTCTGAAGACATGTCGCTGAACCTGAAGTGTTCACTCTGACTTCTCTGTCCAGGTGCTGCCAGACCTACTCAGTTTTTCAAGCAATTTCTGTTTTTGTACCAAAGGTGTTGCTAGGCAACTACCTGATGAAGGGTCCAGGCCCGAAACGTCAAGCCTTCCTGCTCCTATGGTGCTGCTTGGCCTGCTGTGTTCATCCAGCTCCACACCTTGTTACATCTGTAATACTGTTGGGCAGGGTGTTCCAGGATTTTGACCCAGCAGCATTGAAGGAACAGTGATCCACTTCCAATATGGACTAAATATTGGATGTTTATGGATGTGGCGCCAGTCAAGGGGGCTGCTTTAGATGGATGATGTTGACCATCTTGAGTATCTTTTAGAGTTGCACTCATTCGGGCAAGTGTGAAGTTTTCCATCAGTGATAGCAAGAACTGCAAATGTTGGAGTCAGAGTCAATACAGTGTGGAGCTGGAGGAAGACAGCAATCCTGATGAAGGGTCCAGACCCAAAACCTCAACCATCCTGCTCCTCTCATGCTGTCTGAAGTGGTGTGTTCCTCCAGCTGCACACTATTGACTGTGAAATTTTCTATGATGCTCCTGACTGTGTCTTGTAGATGTTATAGGCTTTGGGGAGTCAGGGACTAAGATATTCTCCACAAAGTTCGTAGCTTCTGACCTACTGTTGTGCTACAGTTCTTATGTGGCCCAATCAAATCAGTTTCTAGTTAATGGTAACTCCCAGGAAGCTGACTGTGGGGAAATACAGTGATGGTCACACCATTGAATGTCAAAGGGAGATGGTTAGTTTCTGCTGCCCTTGTTAATCATTCGGCCTTGCATCTTCTTTTTCTGTGAGGTTGATTTTGACTCAGTCTCTGAAAGAATCTTTACCTTTAGAGATTTCACATTTACATTCTTTGTTCAATTTACAAGCTTCAGGAGATTTTTGGAGTAGTTGAATGGATTTGCATTTTATTACTGAATGTTCTTTCTTTTTATCTCACTATCTGTAGGCTTGATGGGGAAGTGTATATCTCAACACAAAAAGAAGGCTTTGGCCTGGCAGCTCAAGAACCCTGGATTCAGTTTACGACTATCCGGGAAAATATACTTTTTGGAAATAAGTACAATGCTAAGCAGTACCAAGAAGTGATTGAAGCTTGTGCTCTATCAGAGGATCTTAATGTATGAAACCTATAACTTACTTATAATGTCTAAAATACAAAGAGTAATTGGGGACGTGATGGCCTGGTGGTATCATCACTGGACCGTTAATCCAGAGATTATGTTCTGGGGACCTGGATTCGAATCCCACACGGCAGATGGTGGAATTTGAATTCAATAAAATTCTAGAATTAAGAATCTCACGATGACCATGAATCCATCATCGATTGTCAGGAAGACGCATCTGATTCACTAATGTCTTTTTAGGGAAGGAAACTGCCAACCTTACCTGGTCTGGCCTACACGTGACTCCAGACCCGCAGCAATGTGGTTGACTCTGAACTGTCCTCTGGGCAATTAGGGATGGGCAATAAATGTTGCCTGGTGAGCGATGCCCTGATCCCATTAATGAATAAAAAAGAATTCTAATTGTAATGATCCAGATTCTTCACTGATGTAATTGGGTGATTTTAATGAAATTTACTGACACTTTCCCTTTCTAAATCTGCAGTGTAAATATCACAGATGGGAACAATGCAAATACCAGTGCCCATTAGAAAAAGCCCTCATGAAGTGAAACAAGATGATTTGCCCTTCCCATCCCCATCTTTGCCACCATCAAAATAGCAGCAATTTAGCTTGCAACTCACATTGGTTAGAGAGCTTTGAGTGGGCTCAGTGGAAGAGCTAGCCATAATATTCCAATCTTCCCTAGATACTGGGGAGATAATAGAAGATTTGAGAGGGGCGAACGTGACACTGTCATTCAGGCAAGGTATAAAGCTGCTGCTGGTAACTGCAGGCTTGTCAGATTAACATCAATATGGGTTTGCTTTTAAAAACACAAATCAAGGAATAATCACAAATTCTTGAGGAGCTTGAGTAAATTCTGGAGAACCAGCATGGATTTGTAAAAGATAGATAGATTGTGTTTGACTATGAGGAAGCAATAGAAGGTTTGTGAGGAGAATGTCATCTCTGTAGATTCTGGGACAGCCCAGAATGCAAGGTATTACTTAACAGGTTGGTTAACAAATTGAAGTACATTGAAGAGGCGGGTCATTGTCAGCTTGAATAAGTAATTGGGTTTAAGAAAGAGACAGCAAGTCATTGTAAATGGTTTTTTTTTGGGCTTAATGACGGTCAATATTGGTGTTTTCTGAGGATCAGTGCTTTGACCACTGCATTTTCAAAAAATAGTTATGATTGTATTCTGTATTCCAAAATGCAAGTCATTCTCAAAATTTGTTGACGGTACCGACATTGGAAGCATGGTAAACAATGAGGATGATACCAATGAACTACAATAAGACTTCGGCTCACAGAATGGCCACACAAATGGCAAATGGAATTTAATAGAAAGGTGTGAAGTGATGCATCGTGAGATGCATGATAGATTTAATGGTGGTTTTAAAGAACGTTCAGATGTACACGGACCTTGGGATTTATTTGCATAAATGTTTGAAGATGCCAGGACACAGTGAAACAAAAGTTAGCTCAACACAGAGACTGTTTTGGCTCCTATTTAGAGAGAGGTAGGGAGTTTAGGAAAAGCAAGTAATGCTGAAACTTCTGTCACGTCAGTAAGAGTATTGTGTCCAGTACTAGTTAAATCACATTTTAGGAATGAGATTTCCCAGAATAGTTCCAGGAGTGGAAGTTTTTAGCTACAGGGTTATAGACAATAATGCAAAAGACGTGGCTGAATGATTTGTGACCGTCTTTTGCTAGACTGCTGAGAGAGTGATTCATCTCGGCTTCCTCCTGAAGTCACAGCACCACAGATGCCAGTCAAAAGGCAGTTCAGTTCACTCCACGTAATGTCAGGATACAGCTGAAGGCACTGGGTGCAGCAAAGACTTCGGACCCTGACAACAGTCTGGCTATAATACTCAAGAGTTGTGCTCCAGAACTTGCTGCTCTCCTAAACGAGCTGTTCCAGTACACCTACAGCACTGACATCTGTCTGTCAATATGACATATAGCTGCAGTATTTTCTGTCCACAAAAAACAGACCAATTCCAACCTAGCCAATTCCTGTCCTACTAATCTCATCTCCATCATCAGCACAGTGATGTGTCATTGATAGTGCTACCAAGTGGTAATTATACAGTGGTAATTATACAGTAGTAATCTTCTTACTGATGACCAATGTAGATCCTGTCAACTTCTCATTTCATTCAAGCCTTGGCCTAGGCCTGGACAAAGGAACTGAACTCGAGAGGTCAGCAGAGACTGCCTGCCTTTCACAACAAGGCAACATTTGACTGAGTGTTAATCATGAAGCCAGCAAAACTGAAGTTGTTGAGCATTAGGAGGAATATTCTTCACTTATTGTAGTTAAACCTCTCAAAAAGGAAGGTGGTAGTTGTTGGAGGTCAGTCATTCAATCCCAGGCCACTGCTGCAGCGGTTCCTCAGGATAGTGTCCTGACCCCAACCTCGTCAACTGCTTCATCATAGACGTTCCCTCCATTATAAGGTCCGAACTGAAGATATTTGCCAATGATTGCACAATATCCAGTACCATTTGTGACTCCTCAGGTACTGAAGCAGGCTGTGTCTATGTTCAACAAGACCTAGACAACATTCAGGCTTAAGCTGATAAACTGGGGAACATAGCAGCTTACAAATTAGAAGCAGGGATGGGCCATTATCCCCCTCAGGTCTGTTCTGCCATTCAATAACATCATGACTGAAATGGACGTGGCCTGGACTCCATACTCATACCTACTACCAATAATCTTTGTCTCCCTTGATCTCCCTCTTCCTTAAAAATAGTGAGTGACTCTGCCTGTTCTGCTGTCTGGGAAGTGAGCTGTATAGACTCATGTCACTTTGAGAGAAAATTTTTCTTCTCACATCCATTTTAAATGGAAGACCCTTATTTTTAAAACGGTGTTCTCTAATACTAGTCTTTCAAACAAGGATTCAATGCTATTTCTTATCAGGAAGGTGTTGACAGTGGGCAATTCAGCCACAGTGATGCCATTGAATGCCAAGAGGAGATGCTTAAGTTCTTTCTTTTTGGAGATAGTCATTGTCTGGAATTTGTGTGGCACATGTATTACTTCCCACTTCTCAGCTCAAGGCTGAATATTGTCCAGATCTTGCTGCCTGTGGTCATGGATTGTGCTGTCATGAATGGTGCTGGACATTGTGCAAACATTGGCGAACATCCCCACTTCTGACCTTATGATAGAGAGAAGTTTGTTGATGAAGCAGCAGAAGATAGTTGGGCCTAGGACACAATCCTAAGGAACTCCTGAAGAGTTGAAGATAGAAACTAGGAGCATGAATGAGCTATTTGATCTTCGAGTCGCTCTGCCATTCAGTATGATCCTAGCTGATCCTCTACGTCAACTCCATATTCTTGCTTTCAGTCCATAATTCCTTGAAGCCTTTAATATCTAAAAATTTGTCAATCTGTTTCTTGAATATGCTTAGTGACATGACCTCCACCCTTCTGTTGTGGAGAATTCTACAGGTTGCCTATGGTCTGAATGAAGAAATGTTTCCTCATCTCGGTCCAAAATGGTCTACTCCATGTCCTTAGACCATGATTCCTGGTTCTAGACTAACCAGCCAGAGCAAATATCTAAATACTTCTTAAGAGTTCTAAGGGTTTCTGACTCTGCTACTCTTACGAGTGGTGAGTTCCAGATTCCCAACAGCGTCTGGGTGAAAAAAGTTTTTTCTCACATCTTCTCTAAACCTTCTGCCCCTTTACCTTAAATCTGTGCTGTTGGTCATTGACTCCCCTCAGCAAGAGGTAAAGTTTCTTCCTGTCTACCCCATCTCTGCCCCTCATAATTTTAAATGTCTGAGTCATACTCTCTGTCAATCCCATCTGCTCAAAGGAAAACAATCTCAGTCTGTCCAGTCTTTCTTCAGAACTGAAACTCTGTAGCCTCGGCAGCATCCTGGTAAATCTCCTCTGCACCCTCACCAGTGCTTTCGCATCACTCCTGTAATGTGCGGAACTGCACACCTGATCCATGGCAGACATCTTGTTATGAATGCTTGGTGCAATCAGATACAGCGCCTTTGGTTTTATCTTTTTACTGTTATTACCTCTCATCATATCTGCATGTGCATATTTGGCATTGGCGCTCTGTCCCTTGCTGCCATGCTGTGATCATCATTTCCTTTCTTGCTACCTTGCTGTCTTCTCAAAGCAAAATATCCCATCTTCCCAAGCTGTTCTCTGACCTACTATTTTGTTTATAATTCTGTCTCTCTCTGATACTGGTGTTAGTGCCCCTGGAATTGAAATCCATTTCTGCTGCATGAATCATTCATTAATGTGTTGACCTCTCCAATCTCATTTACTTAAGATCAGTTTGTAATTCCTGTACACCTGATGCTCTGTTCTTCCTGTGATGGAGGTTCCCAGGTCTGAAATATGCTATTAAATCACAAACTATTGTATTACAGCCTATTGTATTTACAGCCTTCAACGACACTATCCCAGAACTGCTACAGCGATTTTAATTCTAACTGTTACTTGGATCTAGATTCTGCCGAACGGGGATCAGACGGAAGTTGGTGAGAGTGGAGTGACCCTCAGTGGTGGACAGAAAGCTCGTGTCGCTTTAGCAAGAGCTGTTTACATGGTAATTTTAGTTATGTTGCAGGTTTCAAGTATTTATAACCAAGGAGAAGGGAGATTTGCGATTGTACACAGATTACTTATGGCCAGGATGATTGGAAAATCCTTGTTTGTGTTCCTGTGAAATGTTGAGAAAAGGAAAGGTTTCCCAAATGTAATTACCTGGGAGGGAAAGACTGGAGGAGATCACGTTGCATTGAGAGTGATTGAGATGATGCACACAAATGGTAGGAATTGAATGTGATATTCACCCGGTAGAGCATGTTTTGTCTTCAGTTCAATCTCAGCTGATCAGTACCCCTTGTCTGCTTATCTTTTCTCCATATTCTTTAAGGTTTTATCCGAACAAACTATCTCTCAGATGTGAGTTTTTCATTGAACCTAGAATAAACAGTGTTTTTAATGGAGAATATTCCAGCTTTTCTCTATCCTTTGTGTGAGGAGATGCTTTGTGACTCCATGTTTTGCTACAGTTTAACCTCATGGATGCAGATATATTTACCAATCTTTATGCTGAATATTTGATTTTTGAGGCTGCTTAGGGGAGGAGTTTGATAAAGAAAATGAATTCAAGAACTAACTAATCATTGTTATCTGCTGCAGGGGAAAGAACTGTACCTCCTTGATGACCCATTAGCTGCCGTGGATAAGGATGTGGCCAAACACCTGCTGGAAGAATGTATTTTAGGAGTTTTGAAGGATAAAACTGTCATTCTTTGTACACATCGGACAGAGTTTTTGGATAAAGCCGACGTGGTAGTGTTGATGGAAAATGGAAGAGTTGTAAAGACAGGTGAGTTATTTACTCCCAATGTAAATGCAGCTACCTGACTGATCTGTAACACCTGTAAGTTTCCATCTTAAGTCCTCAGTTTATGCTGCATTTGCTTGTGTCATTAGGGACACTGTCAGAGAGGAGCTTATGAACTTGGGTTAGTTGTTGGCTTCTTCTTGTTCATGTATGTAGAGATGGTACTGCAGTGCTAATAATGCTGGACAAGTAATCCAGGGATTCAGATTAATGCTCAGGGGAGAGGAATTCAAATCCTGCCATGGCAATGTGTGGAATTAAAATTCATTGAACAGATAGAATGACAGAATTGTTACAAAGCAGAAACAGGCATGTCGGGCCATTGTGTTTGTGCCAGCTGTCGAAATGAGCATCTCCCCTCCTGCCTTTCCTTGCTCTTCTCCCTGTAACTCTGCACACTAATCCTTATCAAATAACTATGTAATTCCCTTTTGAATGTCTCAGTTACATCAGTTTCTAACACGTTGTCAGGCAGTGGATATCAGACCCTAGTCACCAGTTGTGTGAAATTGTTTATCCTCCTATGACTTCTGCTTCTTTTCCAAATCCATTTAAGTCTGCGCCCCCTCTTGTTCTGGATCTTGAGACATGTGAACTTTTTCTTCCTATCTACTCTGTCGAGAGCTGTCCTGATTTTGAACACTGATGAGATCTCCTATTATTGTCTCCTCTCTAAGAAAAACTATTCCAGTTTCTCCAATCCGTCTGCCTAACTGGAATTCCTTTTCCTGGAACCATTCTCATAAACCTTCTCTGCATGCTGTCTCATTCCTTCACCTCCTCCTGAAGTCTAGCTGCCAGAACTCAGCAAAGTACTCTATCTGAGGCTGAACTCATGTCTGCTACAAGTTCAGTATGACCTCCTTGCTTTTGTAATCTATACCCCCATTAAGTTCAATTAATTGCAAAAATTCAGAACAAAATGCTAGTCTCTGATGGCAGTGTCAACTATTATCAATTTCCATTAAAAAAATCAAAAAAGGTTTGGGCTGCAAGTGACTTCTTCGTCAACCGTATGTTCATGACTAAACAGTCTGATGTGGAATTTAATGATGGACATTCACAGAACTGGTGGTTATTGCTCCTGTTGCTTAGGGAGCTTCTGCAACTGCCCCATATCTGGCTGACTCCTGTGTTTGACATAGATTGCCCTTGGAAAATGCTGAGCCAAGTCTCAGTACTGACCTCCACCTGCGTTATTCTGCTGCAGTGTTTTCCCAAGAAGTAATGCTCAATATGTAATTGTAAAGCTTTTTTTTTAGAGTGACCTTGTCTCATTTGTACCGATCACTTTGAAGTTGCCTGCCCTGAGACAGTTCCTCATTGAACGTTTGCTTGAAGTTTCTGTTGTCATCCTTGCAGGAGACATCCCATTGAAGGTGAATTATTGAAAACTGTCCTTCATGAAGAAGGGTCTCTACCCAAAACGTCAGCTTTCCTGCTTCTCTGATGCTGCTTGGCCTGCTGTGTTCATCCAGCTCTACACCTTCATGTTGTTGAGCCCACCACTATGAAGGATTTTGTTTTTTGTGTTTTACTCCTGCTGTCCAATACTCATCATTGCGTCTTAGGGGAAAGCATTCTAGAACCTTTGTTAATTTTGATTGGGTTTGTGACCTCAGTTGCCTAATCTAGGCAGTCAGTGATTTATTAGCAATTTTCTGATGGTTTATTAAGTTTATTCAAAAGCAGAAGTTTAGAAATATTAGTTAATTAAACAATGAAAAGTATACGACCACAACAATTGGGGCTAGTTTACTGACCCCTGAGGGCAAATAGGCGGTTAACATGGAATGTGTTAGTCTCTTTAAAGTTGTGAAGGCAGCGTCCTGCTCTGAATCGGAGGGGTTAGGGAACTCTTCCCTTGGTCTTTCTCCTCCTCTTTTGGTCATTCTTCCATCTGGAGTGAACAGCTCTCTGAAACCATATTCTGCCCCTGAAGACTTGTTGATCTACCCTATATCTAGGGCCAGATACCATACGCTGTGTCCATCAATTGCCTGAATCCTTTTGGTCAGTGACCATGGGTCAGCTGCTCTTGATGTTGGAAAACTGTTGTCCCCTTGCTCAGCTCCATTTGAAGGTGAGAACAAAATCTTCTCATTTTCAAAAACGTTGTGCTTATAACTGGATAGTGCTGTGCCCAATAAATCTTGTGTTTACACTGGTGGAGGCTAGTTACTACTCTAACACAGTTCAATGATACCTCACGCTACACGAGAAATGACCAATGTGAAATTGTTTTAAATGGGACATCTGTTTTCAATACTTGATGTAACTCCTTTAGCAGACCCATATTCCTGTCCCAAACAGCACAGGAAATGAGGATAATGGCCTGGAAGTTTAATTTTAGTCTTTTCTGCTCATTGCTATACTGCTTCCAGACACAGTGATGGAGTAGGCATTGGCAGAATCTTCTTTCGGGACGCATGTGAGGGTGTCTTCATCAATAGTGGCATCCCTAAGAGGGCCCTACCAGACGTGAGAATTTTTCTGCAGCCTTGAACTCAACTATGTCATCTACAGTTAGGTCAAGTCCTTTGGGATTTTGGTAGAGGCACACAGTCTTGAGAGATTGAACATCTTTCACCCGTAGAACCTAGTGCTGATTAAAAGAAGCTGGGAAGTTATGAATGAATGACTTTTAAAAAAAAACACCTTTCCCATATGTGCTATTTTGATTGGAGTAATCATTGGTTTTTATACAGTGTATATACTGGGAGAATGGGCGTTGAAAATCTATTGTTTAGCCTGGAGGGTTCATGAAGATGGATGAAAGGTGGGATATAGCATGAAGGGGATTAGGAGCCTTTGGAAGTCACTGGAGGGGTAGAGGTTGCCATAGGGCATTGGTAAGACCTTTTAAATAGATCTTTCCAAGGGTTCGCTCATCCACATTTGTGCTGATGAAAACTCTCAGGGTCCAGAACCACAAGTCCTTGAAAAGCTAGTTTGACTTCTCATAAACTTTGAGGGATAAGGAGTTGCCAGCCTTCTCCAGAGAGCACAGGGTGTGAGTTCGTGGCCTGCACCAGCCTATCATCTTGTACTGGTCAAAATCGGGAGGCACAGAGAACATACCAGGAATCCTGGAATCATATTCCAGGTGCAGTCTGTCAACATCCAAGGAGTCTGTCAGACCCCATGAAAATCTGGCCCCGTATCGGCTATCATACGGTTGGCACTCGAACCACTCAACTTCTAATGGACAGCTTAATAGAATCTTTGTCAGGATCTATCCTGTGATTGAACGAAAGTTTATCCTTCAGGGGTGGTTAGCTCAGTTGGCGGCATGACTAATTTGTGATGCAGAGTGATGCCAACAGCATAAATTCACATCCGGCACTGGCTGGAGGTCCTGCTTCCTGAACCTTGCCCCTCACGTGCAGGAAGCAGATGGTGATAGTCAAGGTCTGTTTGTGTGACTGGAAGCCTGCCTCCAGTGGAGTTCCACAGGGATCAGTGTTGGGACCCTTGCTGTTTGTGGTATACGTAAGCAATTTAAACTTTAATGTCAGATGTTTGATGACTAAGTTCATGGATGATGCAAAAATGACTGCGGTTGTAAATAGTAGGGAGGATAGTTTTAGATTACGGGGGGATATGGACAGGCTGGTCACATGGGCTGATCAGTGACAAATGGAATTCAATCTGGATAGGTATGAGTTGATACACTTGGTCAGGACAAACTAGGCAAGAAATACAAGGCAAGATACCATGATCACCATCTGTGGATAGATCCTATCCCACTGTCAGGACACACCCAGCAGAGGTGGTGGCACAGTGGTGTACAGTCAGGAGGCAGTTGCCTTGGGAGTCTTCAGTGTTGACACTGGACCTAATTAACTCGCAGGGCTTCAGATTAAATTCCCACATACTGTCCTCTGTTTTCTGATGAGTCAGTACTCCTCCATGTTGAGCAGCCCTAAAGGAAGCACTGAGGATGGGCAAGTGAACAAAACATAGTCTGGATTTCACTGTCCATCATTGAGAATGGCTGAGCAGCACCATTCCTGACCAAGATAACAAGGCGTGGGGCTGGATGAACACAGCAGGCCAAGCAGCATCATAGGAGCAGGAAAACTTGACGTTTCGGGCCTAGACCCTTCATCAGAATGGATCCCAAAGGATCCTCACAACCTGACTTAAGCAAATGCATCTGACAAACGCACCATCTCTGTGAAGGCAAAGTGCATCTTCTCATTGGGAATGCTGTCCATTGTGTGCTGTGGCATTGTCCCCGTGCCCAATGGGATATACTTCGAACAGAACTCAAGACCGAGCATCCATGAGATGCTGTGGATCATCAACAACAGAAGAATTGTACTCCAGCACAATCTGCAACCTCATGGCCCAGCATATTTCCCACTCAACCATTGCCATCAGGTCAGGGGTTCACTGCTGGTTCAGTGAAGAGTGCAAATGGGCTTGTCAGGAGCAGCACTGGGCATATCTCAAAAAAGGACAACTTGCATGCCAAACAGCACAAGCAGCAAGTGATCGACAGAGCTAAGTGATCCCACAGCCTATAGATAAGATCTAAGGTCTGCCGCATCCAGCCATGAATGGTGGTGGACAAGTGAACAACTCAGTAGAGGAAGCAGCTTCGCAAACATCCCCATCCTCAGTGATGGGGAAAGTTGAGTGCAAAACATAAGGCTGAAGCATTTACAGTAGTCTTCAGCCAGAAGTACCAAGTGGATGATCCATCTTAGCCTCCTCCAGAGGTCTCCAGCATCACAGGTGCCGGTCTTCAAACAATTTGATTCACTCCACCTGATATCAAGAAATCATAGAATCTCTACAGAGTGGAAGCAGGCCATTTGGACCATTGGGTCCACACCAACCCTCCGAACAGCATCCCACCCAGACCCACCCCCTACCCTATCCCTGTCACCCTACATATCACATGGTTAGTCCACCTCACCTGCACATCGCTGGACGTTATGGGCAATTTAGCATGGTCAATCCACCAAACCTGCACATCTTTGGACTGTGGCAGGAAACCAGGGCACCTGGAGGAAACTCCTACAGACACAGGGAGAATGAACAAACTCCACACAGACAGTTGCCTGGGAATGGTGTCAAACCCGGGTAAATGGTGCTGTGAGGCAGCAGTGCTAACCACTGAGCCACTGTGCCACCAGATATGGTTGGTGGTATTGAATACTGGAAAGGCTATTGACCCTGACAGAATTCTGGCAATATCACTGAAGACTTGTGCTCCACAATTTAGTGCTCCTGTAGCCAAGCTGTTCCAGTACAGTTACAACACTGACGTCTATCTGAAATTGTGGAAATTGTCCAGGTATGTCCTGTGCATACAAAAAGCAGGACAAATCCAACCTGGCCAATTACCACCCCATCAGTCAACTCTCGATCATCAGTAAAGTGATGGAAAGTGTCATCAACAGTGCTATCAAGCTGCACCTGCTCAGCAACACCCAGTTTGGCTTCCACAAGGACCACTCAGCTCCTGACTTCATTTCAACCTTGGTTCAAACATGGACAAAAGGGCTGAATTCCAGAGGTGAGGTGAGAGTGACAGCTCTTAACATCAAGGCTACACTTGGTTGATCGTAGCATCTAGAAGCCCTAGCAAAACTGAAATTTGAATCATTATTGGAGGTGTACCTGGAACATAAGAAAAAAGTCGTAGTTGTTAGAGGTCAGTCATCTCAGTGGGGATGTTTGCTGAAGATTGCATAATGTTTTTGCACGTGCACGAATTTTCAGATATTGAAGCAATCATACACAAGTGCAACAAGATCTTGACAATAGCCAGGCTTGGGCTGACACGTAGCATGTAACATTTACACCAGGCAATGACCATCTCCAATAACAAACACTCTAACCACTGTACCTTGCCTTTCAATGGCGTTACCATCACTGAATGCTCCACTATCAACATCCTTGGGGGTTACCATTGACCAGAAACTCAGCCTTTATGACCATATAAATACAGTGGCTACAAGACCAGGTCAGAATACTGTGGCGAGTAGCTCACCTCCTGACTCCCTAGAGTCTGTCCACCGGGCACAAGTCAGGACTGTGGTGGAATATTCCCCACTTGCCTGGATAGTTGCACCTCTAACAATATTCAAGAAGCTTGACACCATCCAGTACGTACCAACCTGCTTGAAAAGGCACCACGTCCACAAACATCCAGTCCCTCCATCAGCAACTCTCAGTAGCAGCAGTGTGAACGACCTACAAGAAGCATTGCAGAAATTCACCAAAGATCCTTAGAGCGTCCCTTGCAAACTCACGACCACTTCTATCTCAAAGGACAAGGGCAGAAGATACATGGGAACGCAACCACCTTCATATTCCCCTCAAAGTCACTCCCCACCCTGACTTGTAAATATATGGTCATTTGTTCACTGTTGCTGGCTCAAAATCCTGGAATTCCCTCCCTAATGGCGTTGTGGGTCTGCCTACAGCACATGGACTGCCGCGGTTCAAGAAGACAGCTCACCACCACTTTCTCCAGGGCAAATAGGTTTGGGTAATAAAAACTTTGGCCGCGAGTGACAACCATGTCCCATGAGTGAATTTAAAAAAAAAGAGCTGACAAGCCAGGTTTTCTTCTGGGATCTTACTTGACCCTCGTTCCCATCACCTGGAATCTGTATGGAGGAGAAAGCACCTGTCCCCAGCCATCAGCCTGTTAAAGCCAGCTGGAACTGTCGCAGCACTTGGGATTCTGAGTGAGAACATCATCACCCTTTCCTCTGAGCTGTATAGCTATGCAGCCACTTGGATGTCCCACACATGCCACAGGCCCTGGTCACATTATGAAGCCTGCATTTGGAAGTTGCTGCTGCATATGGACCTCGGAGGACACTGTAGTGATTGGAACCACGTGGATCATGTTAACGATGAGGTTCTTGACTGGGGCTGTTAACCTGGACCAACCAGGAAAGCCCTGGCTGATAATCTAACCAGGAGATTAGAATCTCCTCGGTTGAGGACGGACTCCAAACTGGCTGGCCAGAGCCAGTGTACTGTGCGCTAGTAAATAAACGGTGGTAAGACACTGACCTCCGTGCAGTTATTTCAGCTACACAGTGGATATCAAAAATTAGACAAAATGTAGAACATCAAGCATGAAAAATTTCAAATCTTCAACTTCTTGTCAAGAGAAAGCAAAAGTCAAATGATGCATGAGAGACAGGGGAGGCAGAGCTATTATTGTGTGGCATTTGCCTGGGCTTGGGCTGATATCTGGACAAATATTTAGTTTTTCGACACACGTAGCTTTCTGTTGCGGAATATGAGGTGCTGCTCCTCCAGTTTTCGGGTGGCATCGTTGTGACACTGGAGGAGGCCCAGGATGTACATGTCGTCCAGGGAGTGGGAGGGGGAGTTGAAGTGGTTCGCGACGTCGTTTGTCGCTTTGTGGAAAACTGGAGGAACGGCACCTCATATCTCACCTTGGAACCCTACAACCCAATGGTCTCAATGTGGACTTTATGAGCTTCAAAATCTCCCCACCCCCGACCGCATCCCAAGACCAGCCATCCCTCTCGTCCCCGCCTTTTTGACCTGTCTGTCTTCTCTCCCACCTATCCGCTCCTCCCACCTCACTGACCAACCCCCACCCCCATTTCCTACCTACACTCACCTTTGCTAGCTTCATCCCTGCCTCCTTGACCTGTCCGTCTTCTCTCCACCTATCTGCTCCACTGTCCATCTTCTGTCACTGCCTCCCCCTCTCTCTATTTATTTCAGAGCCACCTTCCCCTCCCATATTTCTGAAGAAGGGTCCAGATCCGAAACGTCAGCTTTCCTGCTCCTCTGCTGCCTGGCCTGCTGTGTTCATCCAGCTACACACCTTGTTAGCTCTCAGACTCCAGCATCGGCAGTTCCTACTATCTCTGTAGCTTTCTGTTGTTGGCTCCAGATTTTCCGTGGTTGAATTATTTTTTCCTTTTGACAGGCACCCCTGATGAAATTCTGCCAAAGGTTGAAGCTTACCCAACTACAAAAGAAAGGAAATCAAAACAGAAAGCTGCAGGTAAGTGTGCCTTACTGCCAGCAATGGGGAGATTTAACCTTGCCAACTAATGGAGATCTATTCAAACGCAGAGACTGAGAAGGTTTCCAATGGTACTGCATGTATTTGCAGGAGTAAGCAGAGTTTGAAATGTTGGCATATATTCTACATTATAATTCCTCTGTTGTATTATTTGCTCCACGCTCCCCCCCCCACAAGAATCCATAACCCAAAAGTTAAGTTTTTATCAAATGATAGCAAATAACAAGATTAACGGACAAGATTTAACTTTATGTTCAAGTTTAACATGAATCAGAATCAATTAAATTAACAAACAGACCCTGTTCAACAATCCCAGTGGTTAATGCAAGCTATTAATTACACACGGACTATAAATATGTCTCTCCGGTAGCCTGCTCCATCTGGGTTGATTTCAGGACGAAAGGTTTCCGGTTTTGGATCTTGCTGGACAGGATTGTCTGAATTATCTGTGTAAACAGAGTACTGTATATGTAATCTTTTACATGTCTCTTAGTGGAACCTTCTCAACCTTTAGCTTCCATCGATATGGTTTCAGTCCCGTCAGTTGTGATAGCTTGGGTCTTCACATGGTGACTGATTCTGGGTAAACAGTCACTTAGCAGCAGTGGCTAAATGAACTTTTTAAACTGCGCAGGAATCTTGCTGTCCTCTTTCCTTGTTGTCCTTCAGCCATAAGGGCTGCATCTTTTTCTTTCTCCTTGTTGGTACTGTCTCCATGTTAAGGGTCACATGGATCAGTACTTCTTATTCTCCCCAAATTATAATTGATCCCTTTGCAATTGATACAGCTCCTCAAAGCCCTTTTCAAACATTTTAAAAACATTACAGATGGTAACAATTACAGAAATAATTACAGATTTTCCTTTCTATCAGTGTTTTTTTAGTCAGAGGCCATCACACTGGATGTAGAGCCAGGATGGTGACAACACCAAAGGGGGCCACTCAGCCGATCGTGCCTGTACTGGCTCCTGTGACCATAACTGAACGAGTCCCAACCTTACTTTATTTCATGTAACCCTGTAAATATTTTCCTTTCACATCATTATCCAACTCCTGTTTGAAAGACATGGTCGAATTTGTCTCCATCACATTCTCAGATGGTGTATTCCAGCTCTTTATCTCAGTGTGGAAATACGTTGTTTGTTGTGTTGAGTTTGGTTCTCTTGCTTGTTGGTTTCATTTGATTTTGTTCACCCATTGCTGACATGAAGTTTCCAGTTAAGCAATGCACTGATTAAAAGACAGAATCACAGAATGGTTACCACACAGAAGAGTTCCATTCGATCCCTCATGTCTGCACTAGCTCTCTGAATGAGACAATATGAGGTAGGAGCAGAAACAGGCCATGCAACTTATCAAGCCTGCTCTGCTATTCAGTGAGACCATGGCTGACCTGATAATCCTCAGTAATATCTATCTGCCTAATTATACTAACCTGTCCCACGAGAGGGCATAGGTTTAAGGTGAGAGGGAAAAGATTTAATAAGGACCTAAGGGGAAACTTCTTCACACAGAGAGTGGTGTGTATATGGAAGGGGCTGCCAGAGGAAGTGGTTGAGACAGGTACAATAGCAACATTTAAAAAACATTTGGTTGGGTACATGGATGGGAAGGGGTTAAAGGGATATGGACCAAATGCAGGCAACTGGAACCAGCTGAGTGGGCACCATGGTCAGCATGGAGCATTTCGCCCTGAAGGGCCTGTTTCCATGCTGTATTACTCTATTACTCTATAACTACTACAATCATATTTCCTCCTCCCACTTGAATGGCTCCAGGCACAACACTGTCATGGTCCATTTGCTTAACCTCCCTACAGTACTCATTCCCGTCTAGAGCGGTTGTAAGAATCTTGTTGCTGTGTACAGTTGCAGAGACTGTGGCTCCTTGTATGCTACTCCTTGAGTCCCTGTATCTGCCTCACCTACAACCACGCTGTCCTGTTCTTGGCCACAAACCAGGTTTGAAAGACCTACTTTAAGGTGAGTGGCTGCTTCACAGTGAACTTCCCCTCCCTAATGCATCGTCACATCTGCAGCTTAGATCCCAGATCCTCGAACACGGATCAAGCTGCAAACACTTGCTAACTTGCATTTAACTGAGTTATTAATTAAAATCACTCTGGTATCCCTGCCCTTCTTACTTCAATGTTTTAACCCCTTTATTACGCTCTAATATCAATCCTATACCTAAGACACAATTTTTAAAAGAACAAAAAAGATTGGAGACCTCGACTGCAAATCATGCTTTCACTTTAAAGATGAAAAATGCTCACCAATAAGCTGCTTTGTCGAGGCAGAAGTCAACCATAATCTCTCTCCTTTCTTCACCAAACACCTTGAGAAATTTAACTCCTGCCCTCTGTTGTAGCACTCTCACACTTACCTCCTGCGCTGTATTTTGAGTCACACACTCATAGCGCTAACTACTGCACTGTCTTGTAAGTTACTTGCTGACACCGTTAACTCCTGTACCCGATTGTAAGTCCCACCCTGACCCCGTTAATTCCTGTACCCTATTGTAAGTCGCACCCTGACCCCGTTAACTCTTGCACTCTGTTGTAAGTCACGCTCTGACGCTGTTAACTCATACACTCTCACTGTAAATCGTACTCTCACACAGTTAAGTCCTGCAGTCTATTGTAAGTCACACTATGAGAACAATAACTCGTACACTCTATTGTAAGCTACACTCTCACGCTGTTAACTCCTGCATTGTATGGTAAGTCTTCCTGTTCCGCCGTTAACTCGTACACTCTGATATAAGCAGGTTAGTGTGCAGGTACAGCAAGTAATCACAAAAGCTAATAGAATGTAGTGCTTTATAGTGAGTGGTATTGAATGCAAGAGTATGGAAGTTATGCTGCAGTTATACAAAGCATTGGTGAGACTGCATGATGAGTACCATGTATAGCACTATTCACTGTATTTATGGAAGAATGTTAATATATTGGAAGCAGTTCAGAAAACATTTACTAGGCTAATGATGGAATGGATCGATTCCCCTATGGGGGAAAGGTTAGACGGGCTGGGCCTCTATCTTCTGGAGTTTAAACAGTCAGAAGGGACTGAATTAAAACATATGAGATCCTGAGGGGACTTGATCTGGTGGATGTGGAATGGATGTTTCCTTTTGTGGGAGAGTCTAGAAGGAGGGATAATAGTTTAAGAATAAAGGGTCACCATTTAAAACAGAAATGAAGAAACATTTTTTTTCTGTCAGAGGGTTGTATGTCTTTGGAATTCCCTTCCTCAAAAAGGCAGAATCTTTAAAGATTTTTTAACGCAGAGAGAGATAGATTGGTTGCCCAGGGGATGAAAGATGATAGGAGATGTGCAGGAATTTTAAAAAAAAAAATTTGCTTGTGGGACATGGGCATCGCCAGCTGGCCAGCATTTATCGATTGTCCCTAGCTGCCTTTGAATCTGAGTGGCTCGCTCAGCCATTTCAGAGGGCAGTTGAGAGTCAGCAATGTTGCTGTGGGTCTGGAGTCACGTGGGCCAGACCAGGTGAGGATGGCAGATTTCCTTCCCTGAATGATATTAGATATACATGTGAGGTTTTCCGACAATTGGCAACAGCTTTGTGGCCTTCAGAAGATTCTTAATTCCACATTTTTAAAAATTGAATTCAGGTTCCACCATCTGCCATGGTGGGACTTGAACCCCGGTGCTCAGAACATTAGCTGAGTTTCTGGATTAACAGTTTAGAGACAATAGCACTAGGCAATGAAATATAGGAATATAGAGTTAGGGTTAAAGCCAAATCAGCCGTGATCTTTTTGAAAGACAGAGCAGGCTTAATGGGCCAAGTGGCCGACTCTTGTTCCTTATTTGAATGTACCTAGAAATGGCCTAGTGAACTTTCTCTAGATGTTCTCCAAATGCCAGTGTATCTTTTCTTAGATAAGGTCCTCAAAACTGTTCACAGTATTCCAGCTGTGGAAATGAAAATACTCAAAATTGTGGAGCTAATTTTTCTCCTTGCCTAATTGGAGCCTTATAACTTCGGACTTCGACCAAAAACTAGCTTGTATGGCCTATATCCACTGACCATCTACAGCAAATACTGAGCCTCAATCATCCATTCTAATGCACCCAATAATTAACAGTTTGGCTGATCAGACAAAGTTTTATGATCCTCATTCTTGATTACTGCATGGTTTCTAACACACACCCTGTTCCTTCAAAGCTTTTCTGCTACTGTATTCCTAACTATTATTTCTGTATATGCACACATAACTCTGAATTCATCATTTGCAAACTACCTCCCATTATCATTCAGAAATTTTGTACATGGCCCAAGACCAGTTCCTAACACTTTTTCATTACTTTATCCACAATTATTTTCTTATCCTGACTGCGTATTCTTGTTGACCACCTAAATCTGGGGGCCAAATTTAAAAAAATATAAAATACATCTGTTTCTTTCTTTGTCCCAAACCATTAAATCCATATCCCTTACTTCACTGAAATCCCCCAGTAAGAGCAGATGTACTTCGGGCAGTGACGCTGGCCTTAGTGGTATTTATTAAAAATGTTGTGTCTTTCACTTAACTCTTTGATAAGCTTATTAAGTTCCTCATCCCTTATTCCTATTCCCTCTCCTAAAATTTTTAAACGTTTGGAGGACAGTGAACAAATTGCTGAAGTAGTTTTAACATGATTACAT
This sequence comes from Ginglymostoma cirratum, assembly GCA_024137785.1. NCBI lineage: Eukaryota > Metazoa > Chordata > Chondrichthyes > Orectolobiformes > Ginglymostomatidae > Ginglymostoma > Ginglymostoma cirratum. The sequence continues at coordinate 3,819,116 of JAHRHZ010000279.1, read as the reverse complement.
TTTTCTAGTCAGAGTTTTATTGTAACTTACATATCACAAAACCTGATCACACTGATTACTTGCTGTCCATATATAAAGCTAATGGTAAAGTTATAATCGTCCTCGTGCATCATGGGCTGCTTGCTCATGAGAGAGAGATTGAGTTGTTTAGCCTGAGAGGAGAAGTTGAGAAGGAGAGGGCTTCATGGTAACCTCAGTCACACCCAGTTCTCACACCCATTTGTCCCTCAATAAACATAACGTAGGAGAATAAATTGTTCTCATTGTGAAGATCCCATACTCTCACGATATAACGGACTTAAATTAACCAGCTATTGGTCTGAAATGTTGCCTGACTTCAGAGAATGCATCCAGTCAATATTGCTAAAAGTGAGATTCATGTTGTGGCACATGTGATATATCTTTGTAGTTGGTCTGTGGCGTAAGATCTTTTCTGCTCCCTGAAACACAACATTGTTTAACAAGATATGTACCCAGCTCACTGGAGGTGTGAAGTTCCATTGTAGGAGTAACTAGAAACACCGAACACAAGTAAATGTCGGTATCTTAAAACTTGATGATTGTGACAGCCTCATAACCAAGACTTGAATTGATGCAAAAGCATAGGTGTGGTTCAAAGAAACAAGGTTGGTCTGTGAACTGTTTGCATGACTTTACATTATTGTGTCGACATTAACTTTCGATATACTTTCTGCAAAAAAAAAATAAAAATCATATGTTTTGAGAAAAATAAAGCCATTACGTGTTCCCTGGTTCCATTAGGTCTCAGGCATTCCTGCCTGAGCACATGAGATATGAAACTATCCAGGTGATGATCTAGCTTTGATATTTATTTCACATTTGAAATGTGTTGTCTGCAATTTCACTGTTGCACTCAGCATGTCTGTCCTCTTCCAACTCAGCTGAGATAAAGAGTCCAAAGGAGGAGGAACAGGAACCCAAGGAGTTGACACCAGTTGAAGAAGAGCAAATGGAGATTCATATTGGACCTGAGGAAGTGAAGAAGGTTGGCGCAGTATCATTGAAAGTGTACCGTTCGTACTGGATGTCGGTTGGCAAATGCCTGGCATTTTCCGTGCTTGTATGTCTATTCCTGATGCAAGGTAAAGGATTTAGTGGGGTCACCTTGAGCAGAGTGTAATATGGAAAGTGTAGTCGAAGGGGTGATGTTCATTTCTGTGTATTTCCACATTTTCTGTTTTCGTTTGAAACATCACCTGATCTGTTGTTCTACTTTAGTGTATTGTACTGACAATGTGGCCTTGGTATTTTCTAATAAATCTGCTGGAATGATGTTATGACAGACCTCTCAAACAGGTGAGACCTGAACCTGGTCATTCTGGGCCAGCGGTGGTTGGCAAAGACCTGGAAAATATCCAGGCTTGGGGCTGACAAATGTCAAGCTGTGTAAACTGCTGCTTTAGGTCACAACCCTATGACTGCTTGCATTTCTGAGCACCACATTGGAGGAAGGGTGTTCGTGCACTGCTGATGGTGCAGAAGAGATATACCAGGATGTAGTTTGAGTTGGAGACTGGTTTGCTTGCCTTGGAGCAGTGAAGGTAGAGAGGTGACCTGACAGAGGTGTGTAATATCACCAGGGGCATAATTAGGGTGGATAGGAAACAATTTCTTCAATAGAAAAGGAGTCCGTAACCATGAGGCAGAGATTTATTGAGATAACAAGGTGTGGAGCTGGATGAACACAGCAGGCCAAGCAGCATCATAGGAGCAGGAAAGCTTGATGTTTCGGGCCGAGACCCTTCATCAGAAATGGGAAAGGGGAATAGGGTTCTGAAATAAATAGGGAGAGAGGGGGAGGTGGATAGAAGATGGATAGAGGAGAGGATAGGTGGAGAGGAGGCAGACAAGTTAAAGAGGCGGGGACGGAGCCAGTAAAGGTGAGTGCAGGTGGGGAGCGTAGGGAGGAGATAGGCCAATCCAGGGAGGACGGACAGGTCAAGGGGGCGGGATGAGGTTGGTAGGTAGGAGATGGGGGTGGGGCTTGAGGTGGGAGGAGGGGATAGGTGAGAGGAAGAACAGGTGAGGGAGGCGGGGACGAGCTGGGCTGGTTTTGGGATGCGGTTGGGGGAGGGGAGATTTTGAAGCTTGTGAAATCCACATTGATACCATTGGGCTGCAGGGTTACCAGGCTGAATATGATTTGCTGTTCCTGCAGCCTTCGGGTGGCATCATTGTGGCACTGCAGGAGGCCCAGGATGGACATGTCGTCTGAGGAATGGGAGGGGGTGTTGAAATGGTTCGCGACTGGGAGGTGCAGGTGTTTGTTGCGAACTGAGCACAGGTGTTCTGCAAAGCGGTCCCCAAGCCTCCGCTTGGTTTCCCCGATGTAGAGGAGGCCACAACAGGTACAGCGGATGCAGTATACTACACTGGCAGATGTGCAGGGGAACATCTGCTTGATGTGGAAAGTCTTCTTGGGGCCTGGGATTGGGGTGAGGGAGGAGGTGTGGGGGCAGGTGTAGCACTTCCTGCGGTTGCAGGGAGAAGTGCCGGCTGTGGTGGGGCTGGAGGGGAGTGTGGAGCGGACAAGGGAGTCCCGGAGGGAGTGGTCCCTCCGGAAAGCAGACAAGGGTGGGGAGGGAAAACTGTCTTTGGTGGTGAGGTCGGATTGCAGATGGCGGAAGTGTCGGAGCTTGATGCGTTGGATCCGGAGGTTGGTGGGGTGGTACGTGAGGACGAGGGGGATTCTTTTTTGGTTGCTATTGCGGGGACGGGATGTGAGGGATGAGTTGCGGAAACGCTGGTAACCCGGTCGAGGGTGTTCTCGACCACTGCGGGGGGGATGTTGTGGTCCTTGAAGAATGAGGACATCTGAGATGTACGGGAGTGGAATGCCTCATCCTGGGACCAGATGCGGCGGAGGCGAAGGAATTGGGAACAGGGGATGGCATTTTTGCAGGAAGGTGGGTGGGAGGAGGTGTATTCTCGGTAGCTGTGGGAGTCAGTGGGCTTGAAATGGACATCGGTTTCTAGGTGGCTGCCCGAGATGGAGACAGAGAGGTCCAGGAAGGAGAGAGAAGTGTTAGAGATGGTCCAGGTGAACTTCAGGTTGGGGTGGAAGGTGTTGGTGAAGTGAATGAACTGTTCGAGCTCCTCGTGGGAGCACGAGGCGGCGCCGATACCGTCATCAATGTAACGGAGGAAGAGGTGGGGTTTAGGGCCAGTGTAGGTACGGAAGAGGGATTGTTCCACGTAACCTACAAAGAGGCAGGCATAGCTTGGGCCCATGCAGATACCTATGGCCACCCCCTTTGTCTGTAGGAGGTGGGAGGAATTGAAAGAGAAGTTGTTGAGGGTGAGGACGAGTTCGGCTAAGCGGATGAGTGTGACAGTGGAGGGGGATTGGTCAGTTCTGCGGGACAGGAAGAAGCGGAGGGCCTTTAGGCCATCTGCATGGGGAATACAGATGTATAGGGACTGGACGTCCATAGTAAAAATGAGGTGTTGGGGACCGGGGAATTGGAAGTTCTGGAGGAGGTGGAGGGCGTGGGTGGTGTCACAGATGTAGGTAGGGAGTTACATGGAACAATCCCTCTTCCGTACCTACACTGGCCCTAAACCCCACCTCTTCCTCCGTTACATTGATGACGGTATCGGCGCCGCCTCGTGCTCCCACGAGGAGCTCGAACAGTTCATTCACTTCACCAACACCTTCCACCCCAGCCTGAAGTTCACCTGGACCATCTCCAACACTTCTCTCTCCTTCCTGGACCTCTCTGTCTCCATCTCGGGCAGCCACCTAGAAACCGATGTCCATTTCAAGCCCACTGACTCCCACAGCTACCTGAAATACACCTCCTCCCACCCACCTTCCTGCAAAAATGCCATCCCCTGTTCCCAATTCCTTCGCCTCCGCCGCATCTGGTCCCAGGATGAGGCATTCCACTCCCGTACATCTCAGATGTCCTCATTCTTCAAGGACCGCAACATCCCCCCCGCAGTGGTCGAGAACACCCTCAACCGGGTTACCAGCATTTCCGCAACTCATCCCTCACACCCCGTCCCCGCAATAACAACCAAAAAAAATCCCCCTCGTCCTCACGTACCACCCCATCAAGCTCCGACACTTCCGCCATCTGCAATCCGACCCCACCACCAAAGACAGTTTTCCCTCCCCACCCTTGTCTGCTTTCCGGAGGGACCACTCCCTCCGGGACTCCCTTGTCCGCTCCACACTCCCCTCCAGCCCCACCACAGCCGGCACTTCTCCCTGCAACCGCAGGAAGTGCTACACCTGCCCCCACACCTCCTCCCTCACCCCAATCCCAGGCCCCAAGAAGACTTTCCACATCAAGCAGATGTTCCCCTGCACATCTGCCAATGTGGTATACTGCATCCGCTGTACCTGTTGTGGCCTCCTCTACATCGGGGAAACCAAGCGGAGGCTTGGGGACCGCTTTGCCGAACGCCTGTGCTCAGTTCGCAACAAACACCTGCACCTCCCAGTCGCAAACCATTTCAACTCCCCCTCCCATTCCTCAGACGACATGTCCATCCTGGGCCTCCTGCAGTGCCACAATGATGACACCCAAAGGCTGCAGGAACAGCAACTCATATTCTGCCTGGGAACCCTGCAGCCCAATGGTATCAATGTGGATTTCACAAGCTTCAAAATCTCCCCTCCCCCAACTGCATCCCAAAACCAGCCCAGCTCGTCCCCGCCTCCCTAACCTGTTCTTCCTCTCGCCTATCCCCTCCGCCCACCTCAAGCCCCAACCCCATCTCCTATCTACTAACCTCATCCCGTCCCCTTGACCTGTCTGTCCTCCCTGGACTGACCTATCTCCTCCCTACCCCCTGACCTATACTCACCTTTACTGGCTTCATCCCTGCCTCTTTGACTTGTCTGCCTCCTCTCCACCTATCCTCTCCTCTATCCATCTTCTATCCGCCTCCCCCTCTCTCCCTATTTATTTCAGAACCCTCTTCCCCTCCCCCATTTCTGATGAAGGGTCTGGGCCCGAAACGTCAATCTTTCCTGCTCCTCTGATGCTGCTTGGCCTGCTATGTTCATCCAGCCCCACGCCTTGTTATCTCGGATTCTCCAGCATCTGCAGTACCTATTATCTCTGAGGCATAGATTTGTTGTAAGGTTGAAGACTAATGGGGAGTTGATGAGAATGTTTTTCATCCAGGGAGTGGTGGGAGTCTGGTATTTACTGCCTAAATGGTGTCTCAGTGAGAACCTCTGATAACCTTGAAGCAGTTTTGAGATATTTATAGCTTTCAGAGCTGGAGAATGGATTGGTGTTGTCAGACTTTTGTTGACCTGTGTGGACACCATGGGCCAAATCATGTCTTCCATGCTGTAAACGTCGATGAGTCTAAATATAACGAGTAATATAAATGGCAAGTGTTAGAGAAATGCCAGGCAATTACCATCTCCAACAAGAGAGAATCTAGACATCACCCAATTAATTTAGCGGCATTACCATTGCTGAACCCCAAGTATCAACAAATAACCGAAAGAACTGCGGGTGCTGTGAATCAGGAACAAAAGCAAAGTTGCTGGAAAAGCTCAGCAGGTCTGGCAGCATCTGTGAAGGAATAAACAGTTAACGTTTTAGGTCCAGTGATCCTTCCTCAGAACAGGGTCTGTTCTGAGGAAGGGTCACCGGACCCAAAACGTTAACTCTGTTTTTTCCTTCACAGATGCTGTCAGACCTGCTGAGCTTTTCCAGCAACTTTGCTTTTTTTTTCCAGAGTATCAACATGCCGGTGATTCCCATTGACCAGAAACTGAGTTGGACTAGCCATGGAAATACAGTGGCTGTAAGAGCGGGCCATAGGCTAAGAATTGTGCAATGAGTGGCTCACACCCTGACTCTCCAAAGCCTCTGAACCATCCACAAGGCACAAATCAGGAGCATGACTCCCCACTTGCCTGGCTGGGTGCAGCTCCAGTGTCACTCAAGAGCAAGACAACATCAAAGACAAAGCTGCCCACTTGATTGGCACCAACTTTCAGTTCCCCTACCATTGACATGCAGTAGCAGCAGAGTGTACCATTTTCAAATGCACTGCAGAAATGCACCAAGGCTTTTGGGACAGCCCTTTGTAAATCCATGACTATTATCATCTAGAGATAATGGCAGCAGATTCCAGCTGCAAGGCGTTGTGGGTCTACATATAGCACATGGTCTGGAGCAGTTTCTTCTGAATGAATAAAAAAAACTGTGGTTTTTAGCTTCTGATCAATTCAGTTCACAGCTGTTTAGACTTAGCATGAAGGTCAACAATTTCAAATAGCAAGCTCTGCCCCTTTTCTATTTTCTGCATGTTTAGTTATGACAGTCATACCTATGTTTTTATAAACATTTTGCTGATATACGGCCATCAACATGAAAAATTAACTGGTTCTTTCTCCTCCTCAGGCGCTTGTAGACTTGCTGTCATGCTCAATATAGGCTCTTAGTTTCATAGTTTGGCTGAGGCTCAAGCTGAATTACGCGTGGGGTGACAGTCTAGGCAGAGCTTCAGCATTCTTGAGCTTCAAATAGAAAAAGTGAGGTGACCTAAGCTGATTCATAACTGGTTAAATCCCTCTGGAATGTCCACATGATTTAAGGGAGGACTAGGTTGGACTTGGTTGTGATGGCCCACATCTGTGAATATAGTGCTGACATGATTGACCATGAAGACTTTATATGATGAATGGCTACTGGAGTGAGATAGCCAGGAGCAGTTGAGACTCAAAACCTTGAGGAAAGAGAATTGTAGTTAAATGTGACGACAAAGTGCTAGAAGTATTCAGCAGATCTGACAGCATTTGCAGAGAAACATGCAAAGTTGAATATGACTTCTTCAGAATTAACTGATTTTTATTTGTACAATCGTCTGTGGAGAATTTACATCACAACTAATGGTTTCTGGAAACAAGTCAAAGGGAAGACATTTGTGTGCCCACTAGAGGCAGACCAGTGTAATTATGATAGGAAATAACAAAAGGACATTAAACAAATAGTTTGTACCTTTTGACAATGTGAAGAACCATCCCGAAGAAACGGGTAACCAAGAGAAAGAGGAACTTAAAGCAATCGGTATAGCTAGAAATAGTTCTGGAGAAATTAATGGGACCAAGGAACAAAAAAATTCCTGGAATATCCTGAATCCTCGGATTTGTACACTGAACGGATCAATTTTAATCTTCTGGAATTCCTTAGATCGTTAAGGTAAAGTCACATCGTCCCAGAGGATCATACTGCTGCAGTGGTGGTGATTTTACCTGAGGGTCACCACTCCTGAGTTAAGATGTTGAGAGGGTTGCACGGTGGCTCAGTGGTTAGCACTGCTGTCTTACAGTGCCTGGACCCAGGTTTGACCCCATCCTTGGGCGACTGTCTGTGTGGAGTTTGCGTGTTCTCCCTGTGTCTGCCTGGATCTCCTCCAGGTACTCCAGTTTACTCCCACAGTCTGAAGGTGTGCATGTTAGGTGAATTGGCTTTGCTAAATTTTCCATAGTATCCAGGGAGGAATGTAAGGTCGCAAGGATAAGGTAGGGGGCTGGAGTCTGGATGGGCTGGTATTTGGAGGGTCGGTATAGACTTGATGGGCGGAATGATCTGCTTCCGCATTGTAGAAATTCAATGAAAAAAAGACCTCATCCAGTGTGAGAATTGAACCCGTGCTGTTGGCATCACCCTGCATTGCAAGCTAGACATTCAGCCAATAAGTTAATCACGTTCCCTCCACCCCCCACCAGATGGCATAACCATTCCGAAAGATGGAAAATTAACAAACATAAGCTGCTATTTAGGAAAGGAGAAAGAGGAAACAGGCAACAGTTGGCTAACATAGTGAGCAAAAGAGACATAGAAACAGGGCAATATTTTATTTGGAGATAGAACAGCAGATGCTGGACTCAGAGATAACACAGTGTGGAACTGGAGGAACATAGCGTGCCAGGCAGCATCAGAGGAGCAGGAAAGTCGATGTTTCAGGTCAGGACCCTTCTTCAGAAAATGTTCTTCACAACGTTTTTGTACTTCTGTGAGGCGTGGATGTCACTAAGTCAACATTTCTTATTTGTTCCCAGTTGCCATGGTGGAGGTGTTGCTGAGCTGGCTTTTTGTCCTGCTGCTGTTATGAAGGGAGTTCCAAGGTTTTGGCCCATTGACAGTGATGATATGGAAATCTAGTTCCAAGTCAGGATGGTATATGGCTTGTGGTGGAGATTTTGAAGGTGGTGGTGTTTGGACTCTGTCCTTCTAGGTAGTTCAAGTTGTGGTTTGGAAGTTGTGGGACCTATGATAAGTTACTGCAGTGCATTTTGTAGGTGGTACACATTGGTGGTGGAGTGAGTGGATATTGAAGTTGGTGGATGGGCTGCATGGTCCTGGATGGTGACAAGCTTCTTGAGTGTTGTTGGAGCTGCATATATCTTGGACAAGTGGGAAATATTCCATCAAAGTCGCCTGCTCCAGTGGTCCGCAGCATTACAGTTAGCAGTTATCAGCCAATACAATTCACTCCACGTCATATCAAGAAACGGTTGGAGACACTGGATACTGCCACAGCTACTGCTCTGACAACATTCCGGCAATAGTACTGAAGGCTTGCGCTCCAGAACTTTTTGCTCCTGATCCAAGTTCTTCCAGTATTTATAACACTGGCATCTAGTTGACAGCATAGAAAACTGCCCAGGTATGTCCTGTACGTAAAAAGCAGGACAAATCCAACCCGACCAATTACTGCCCCATCAGACTCCTCTCGATCATCAGTAAAGTGATGGAAGGTGTCAGTAACATTGCTATCACGCAGTACCTGCTCAGCAATAACCTGCTCACTGACACCCAGTTTGGGTTCCGCCAGGGCCACTCAGCTCCTGACCTCATTACAGCCTTTTTCAGACATGGATAAAAGAGCTATTTTAGTGGGATTAGAGTAGATTCAGAGTAGTTTTTGCCAATGCAGACTTGATGAGCTGAAGAACTACTTCTGTACTGTTTGATTCAATGATTTCCTTTCCCTAAAGAACATCAGTGTACCAGATGGGTTCATAGAAAGATTGTTGGTGGTTTCATGATACCACTACAGGGACTAGCTTTCAATTCCAGGTTTATTAACTGATTTAGATTACAACAGCTGCCCCCTTGATGGGATCCCAGCCTAGGTTGTCATTCATTTGTGAGATGTAGGTATTGCTGGCTGGCCAGCATTTTTATTGTCCATCCCTCATGGACCTTGAGAAGAAAATGGTGAGCTGCCTTCTTCAACTGCTGCAATCCACCTGCTGTAGGGAGCGAATTCCAGGATTTTAAGCTAGCGACAGTAAAGGAACAGGGATATATTTCCAAGTTAGGATGGTGAATGGCTTGGAGCAAAACTTGGAGGTGGTGGTATTCCCATGTGCCTGCTGCCCTTGTCCTTCTAGACTCTACCTGATGAAGGAGCAGTGCTATGAAAGCTTGTGATTTTAAATAAACTCGTTGGACTGTACTCGGGTGTTGTGTGGCTTCTGACTTTCTGCTTCTGGCTAGAGGTGGCTGTGAGTTTAGAAGGTGTTTTCTGAGGATCTTTGGTGAATTTCTGAAGTGCATCTAGTATATAGCATGCACTGCTGTGACTGAATGTCGGTGATGGAGGGAATGGATGTTTGTGGAGGCGGTGCCAATCAAGCAGATTACTTTGTTCTGCATGGTGTTAGGCTTCTGCAATGTTGTAGGAACTGTACTCATCCAGGCAAGTGAGGAGTATTATGTCTTGTAGATGGTGGACAGGCTTTGGGGAGTTGGGAGGAGAGTTACTTGCCGCAGTATTTCTAGCCTGTGACCTGCACTTGTAGCCTTTTTTCTATTCATTCACAGGACCTGGGGTTTTTCCGACAATCAGCAATGGTTTCATGGTCATCATTAGGCTCCTAGTTTCAATTCTTTATTGAATTCAAATTCTACCATCTGTCATGGCGGGATTCAAACCCAAGTCCCCAGAAGGTCTGTGCATTAACAGTCTAGTGATAATGCCAGTAGGCCAACACCACCTCAGTATGTGGTGGGTCAAGTTGAGTTTCTGGTCAATGGGAACCCCAAGGATGTTGCTAGTAGGGTATTCAGTGATCATAACACCATTGAATGTCAGAGGGTGATGGTTAGATTGTCTCTTATTGGAGATTTTCATTGCCTAGCATATATGTGGCGTGAATGTTACTTGCCACTTGTCTGCCCAGGCCTGGATATTGTCCAGATCTTGTTGCATTTAAACATGGACTGCTTCAATATTTGACGAGTATCAAATGGACATTGTGCAATCATCGGCGAACATCCCCACTTTGGTTCGTATGATGGAGGGAAGGTCATTGTTAAAGCAGCCGAAAATGGTTGGGCCCGGGACACTACCCTGAAGAACTCTCGAAGAGATGTCCTGAGTATATTGTGTACAAATGTGTATAAAGCTTACAATGTTTTCAGAATACTTCCCGCTACTCGTATGTATGGTGCCGTTTGACAGCCGTGTCCAGCACTTAAAGGTTTGCAGCAGCTTTCTGGTGCCATATGGAACCCAGATGTCTGATTAGTTCAAGCGACTTATGGATATAACATCTCAGCTTCCTATTTCCACAGCCTCTCGTAATTTGTCTGACTGGTGGCTGTCTCACTGGATCGCTCATGTGGAGCATAAGAATGCAACTGAACAAAGCAGACCTTATGCAGCTCTCTATACACGGCAATTAATGCGCTTCATTCGGTAAGTACCAATGAGAGAATGTGGAGTATGTGTGATTCTTGAATGTCTTGTTAGGCAAAGAATCTATACTTCATGGCTTAGAGAGGCAGGTAGTTATCCTGTGTGGAACTGGATGAACACAGCAGGCCAGGCAGCATCAGAGGAGCAGGAAAGCTGACGTTTCGGGTCTGGACCTGAAATGTCAGCTTTCCTGCTCCCGCGACGCTGCCTGGCCTGCTGTGTTCATCCAGCTCCACATCTTGTTACCTCAGATTCCAGCATCAGCCGTTCCTACTACCCCAGATAATTATCCTGTGTGTGTGAATTACTACTGAGTGCAGAATGCTGCTTCAGGGTGTGAGGTCATACACAGTGGCAAAAATATCTTCACTATGTGAATTCATGCTGAGTGGCAAATATACATTCAGTGTGTGACTTCATATATAGTGCTGAATGTTGTCTCAGTATGTGGGTGATTAACCAGAATGAGATGTCCCCTCAGTGTGGGGATTAATACTGAGTGCGGAATGTCTCCTCAGTGTGGGGTGTAATACTGAGTGTGGAATATCCCCTCAGTGTGGGGTGTAATACTGAGTGTGGAATATCCCCTCAGTGTGGGGTGTAATACTGAGTGCGGAATGTCCCCTCAATACGGGCCAGTTCGACTAGCAAGTCAACAACCTCACCCACAACTCGTGCTACAAGTCTTTGCCAAAACTTTACAGATACACCATTTGTGTTTGGGGTCTTTTTGGGTAGGAAACTGCCCATTCAGTTCAGGTGCAGTGATAAACATAAAGTGAATGATATGGCAGACTGATACTTTAACATATTTAGAGATGGCGAGCAGACTGGATATGGGTCAGCATATATATGTTGTCTCTGCAACGTTTGAGTCTAGTTCTGTCAGCCAGTTGTGCAATGCAACAATTATCTTGCAAAAGGATTGAACTCAGTGGGGTAGATTTTGAACTTGACTCCCAGGCATCAAACTGGCATTGCAGGTTGGATACTTTTATATTTGACAACTAAATTTTATTTTCAGTGAAAACGAGACATTCTTTGTAATATGCGGTGGACCCTCAAAACCTGTTTTAGCGACGGTGACAAATTGAAAACAAAACTCAATTTTTTTTTAACTATGAACCCCTAATGTAGAGAGGTGAATTGCTGCTCTTTCTCCCAGCTATAGGAAAGATGTTGTGAAGCTTGAAAGGGTTCAGAAAAGATTAACAATGATGTTGCCAAGGTTGGAGGGTTTAAACTATAGGGTGAGGCTGAATAGGCCAGGGCTTTTCTCCCTGGAGATTTGGAGGCTGAGGGGTGACCTTACGGAAGTTTATAAAATCATGAGGGGCATGGATAGGGTGAACAGCCAAGGTCTTTTCCCTGATGTGGGTGTGTCCAAAACTAGAGGGCATGGATTTAAGGTGAGAAGGGAAAGATTTGAAAGGGACCTAAGGGGCAACTTTTTCATGCAGAAGTTGGTGCATGTGTGGAATGAGCTGTCAGAGGAAGTGGTGGAGGCTGGTACAATTACAGCATTTAAGAGGCATCTGGATGGTTACATTAATAGGACAGGGTTAGAGGGATATGGGCTAAATACTGGCAAATGGGACTAGATTAATTTTGAATATCTGATTGGCATGAACAAGTTGGACTGAAGGGTCTGTTTCCATGCTGTATGTCTCCAAGACTCTGAGACTCTAGTGACTGCGGAATGTCCCCTCAGTGTGGGGATTAATAGAGAGTGCGGAATGTCCCCTCAGTGTGGGGATT
>JAHRHZ010000279.1:3791753-3806641 GCA_024137785.1 Ginglymostoma cirratum | reverse complement strand
TCTGGAATGTCACCTCAATGTGGGGATTAATAGAGAGTGCGGAATGTGCCCTCAGTGTGGGGATTAATAGTGAGTATGGAATGATTCCCTCAGTGTGGGGCATAACACAGAATGTGGAATGTCCCCTCAGTGTGGGGGATAACACAGATAGAGTGGCAAATGTCCCCTCAGTGTGTGGGAGATAACACAGAATGTGGAATGACTCTCAGTGTGGGGGATACACAAATTGGGGAATGTCCCCTCAGTGCGGGTCATAACACAGAGTGGGGAATGACTCCTCAGTGTTGGAGAATAACACAGAGTGGCAAATCACCTTTATTTTCGTTCCCAGTACTTTTTCAAGTTAAGACATTATGGCTCGTAGATCATTCCATCCTCTGTTCCTGCTTAAGAAACTAAACATTCACATCAAGAATTTCTGCATCCATATAAAGCCTTTGCTTGTAATGCGTTAGATAAAAACATGTTTTTCTGTGCCTGTTTGGTGGAAATTTCAAGGTTCCTACCTGAGGAGTACAATGATAGGTACAGGTATATCCATCATGATTGTTAGAATTTTAGCTAAGCCTTTGAGTTATGCAGTTATATATATATATCTGATCATCTAAGATTATCAAATAATCTCAAATGTATCCAGTTTGATTTTTGACCCTTGTATAGTCTGTGCTTGAGGATTTTCAGTTGATTGGTCTGATATCACTTCATTGAAACCACATAATGAGGGAAGTATATGATCCGTGGTTAATTAAAAACCTCAAAGATCGTATCAACTTCAAGGAAAACAGATAGAATTGCACAAGGATGGGGGACAGGTGAGACATTTGCACAGAAGATAAAAAACAGCCAAGAATTATGAAAAGGTTAACTTTCTCCTACACAGTACACTGGCTGTGGCCAGGCAGCTTGGAGTCAGTTCCCTGAACTGAGGAGATCTAATCTCCTGGTATTAATTTTTTATTTTTTTTTATTTGTGTAGGTGCAAGACACAGTGAAAACATCAAGTGTGCAAATAACTTTATTAACATTTTCATCACTAGCAAAAACAGCCATGTGGCCAAAGAACCAGTGACAAGCAGAGCCCCTATGCTATGTGAAATAAGAAGTGAAGGGGTGGGTAGAGACAAATCAGAATAGAGCTGGTTGGGGAAATAATGCACTTCACTCCCTGCCCAGCTCTCCCTGAAGGCATTGAGATTGTTGATGGACACTGTGTGCTCCTTCTCCAGTGACATCCAGGCTCGATCATAACCATGGAAAAGGGGCAGGCAGTTGGCCAAAATGACCCCCTCCACTGCCCGCTGCCTGGACCTGTTAATGGCCAGCTTGGCCAGGCCCAGGGCCAGACCCACAAGGACATCCCCCGACCTGCCCACTTCCCCCCCCCCCCCCCCACCGGGTACCCAAAGATCAGGAGCATGGGGCTGAAGTGCAACCAAAGAAGGTTCTTTAGACAACTAAGCAAGGAATGCAAGTGCCCACACCCTATACTTACATGGTCCACCGAATCCATCGCACCAGAAAACACACAGTTGGGATGGGAGTCCATGAATGACCGCAATCTGCTGTTGCATGAGACTGCTCCATGCAACACCCTCCACCCTAGATCCCTGAGGGAAAGAGGGAAGACTCCCAGGTAGAGAGCCCTCTGCTGGGGATCTCCACTGCCAGGTGGCAAATGGGCACGCCAAAGCATGTCCGGATGGTGGATAAAGGAGAAGAGGTGGATGGTGTGCAGCAGCAGTCAGTACAGGGCCTGCCGTTTCACTTCTTTAGAAGACACGTAACAAAAATTCCAGAGGCAGCTCAGGTTGTGGGGCACAGGCTCCCGGGTGACTTATGGGATCCTGGAGCCAATGTGAAATTCTGTCCAAGCAGGGGTACGTGCAGACAGAATCCCATTGCACACCTGAGCATCCTCCAAGGTGCACAGGTGCACAACATTGGGTCCGAGCACTGCCGTTTCATGGCGTCGAATGACAGTGGTCGCGAGCTGGACATCTGCTGCCACCTGCATGCCAATTCCTGCGGCAACACCCAGTCCAGGCCCCATCACCCAGCATGTCGTCGACACAGGTCACCCCTGTAGCCACGGCCCTCCCCTCCGCCAGGCACATAGATAAGTGGGAATGTAAGGTGTGAAGAGCACATAAGGAGTCGACAAAGGTATGTAGGAGCAAATGGCTGCAGATGCTAGAATCTGTACTGATATCAACAGATGCTGGAGATCATAGTAGGTCAGACAGCATCCGTGGAGAGACAGCAAGCTAATGGTTCGAGTCTAGATGACTTAATCGGAAACTGAAGTGAAGTGTGGAGGGGGCAGCATTTATGCTATAGTTGTGGGTGGGGTGTGTGGGGGTGGTGGGGTGTGTGGGGGTGGTGGGTGTGGGGTGCTGGTGAAGATAAGATGTTGATGGTTCAGATTAAGTGATCTGAATGTGAAAATGGCAGAATAATGGTGTGTCTCCCTGTCAGACTAGAAAGAACAGACAGTCCCACTGGGTTGGGGTCAGGGGAGAGAGGACATATTAACAGAGAATGTTACAAGTAAAGCTAAAAGAAAGGGAAGGAATGGGAGAATGTAACACATAAAGCCAAAAGAAAGGGAAGAAATGGGAGTTGGTTCACAATTTGAAGGTGTTGAACTCAGTATTCAGTCAAAGGCTGTGAAGTGCCTCGTATGAAGATGAGATGTTCATCCAGTTTGCACTGTCACTCACTGGAGCACTGCAGCATGCCGAGGACAGACAAGTGGGCATGCGAGCAGGATGCTGTGAAAATTGACCGTCTATGGGAAGGTCGGGGTCTTGCTTGCGCACAGACTAGAGTTGTTCTGCAAAGCAGTCACTCAGTCGACATTTTGTTTATTCGATGTCGAGTGGGGCACATTGCGTGCAGCAAATACAACACACAAGGTTGGAGGAAGTACAGGTGAAATGCTGCTTCACCTGGAAAGACTGTTTAGCCCCTTGGACGGTGAGTGGGACGAGGTGAAGGGGCAGGTGTTGCACCTTCTGCGACTACATAGAAAGGCGGCATGGGGAGGGTTGGTGGTCTTGGTAGTCGTGAAATGGACTAGGGTGTCACGGAGGGAGTGATCCCTGTGAAATGCAGACAGGGCAAGTGAGGGCAAGATATGTTTTGTAGTGGTGTTCTGCTGGAGTTGTCTGAAATGGCGGAGAGTGATCCTTTGAATGCGGAGGCTGGTGGGATGAAAAGTGAGGACAGGAAGAACCTGATCCCGCTGTTGTCTGTTTGGCAGAAATTTCAAGGGAAGTGGCAATGTCGGATGTGCTTGAGGGCCCTGTCAATCACAGTGGGCGGGAACCACTGTTCTATGAACCACTATGGAAGAAGGAAGCCATGTCAGCAGTGCAGTTTTGGAAGGTGGCATCATCTGAACAGATGCGATGTAGGAGAAGGAACTGGGAGAATACGATGGCGTCCTTTCAGGGCGTGGAGTGTGAGGGGCTGTAGTGAAGGTAGCTATGGGAGGCAATTACTTTCTAATGGATGGCTGTGGATAGGTTATTCCCCAAAATGGAGATAGAGAGGTCAAGGAAAGGAAGTGTCGGAAATGGACAATGTCAAAGCTATCGAGGAGTGGAAATTGGAGGCAAAATGAACAAAGTTTTCAAGGTCCTGGCCGGAGTGTGAAGTCGTGCTGAAGCATCGTCGATGTACTGAGAAAAGAGTTGTTGGAGATGGCCAGTGTAAGACTGGAACAAGGAGTGTTCCACATACCCCATCAAGAAGCAGGCGTAATTGGGACCCAAGCGGGTGCCCACTCCTTTGGATTGGCAGAAGTGAGGCGAATTAAAGGAGAAGTTGATCAGTGAGAGAACAAATTCAACCAGGTGGAGGAGACTGGTGGTTGATGGAGATTGTTCAGGCCTCTGGTTGAGGAAGAAACCTATACTGTATCCGCTGTTCCTGTGGTGGCCTCCTCTACATCGGGGAAACCAAGCGGAGGCTTGGGGACCGCATTGCAGAACACCTGCGCTCGGTTCACACTAAACAACTGCAACCTCCCAGTCACGAACCATTTCAACTCCCCTTCCCATTCCACAGACGACGCGTCCATGCTGGGCCTCCTGCAGTGCCACAACGATGCTACCCGAAGGCTACAGGAACAGCAACTCATATTCTGCTTGGAAACCCTGCAGCCCAATGGTATCAATGTGGACTTCACAAGCTTCAAAATCTCCCCTCCTCCTAACGCATCCCAAACCCAGCTCGTCCCCGCCTCCCTAACCTGTCTTTCCTCCCACCTATCCCTTCCTCTCACCTCAATCCCCACCCCCATTTCCTACCTATAACTTTATCCCGCCCCCTTGACCTGTCCGTCCTCCCTGGACTGACCTATCTCCTCCCTACCTCCCCACCTACACTCACCTTTACTGGCTCCTTTCCTGCCTCTTTGACCTGTCTGTCTCCTCTCCACCTATCTTCTCCTCTATCCATCTTCTATCCGCCTCCCCCTCTCTCCCTATTTATTTCAGAACCCCCTTCCCCTCCCCCATTTCTGAAGAAGGGTCTAGGCCGGAAACGTCAGCCTTCCTGCTCCTCTGCTGCTTGGCCTGCTGTGTTCATCCAGCTCTACACCTTGTTAGCTCTCAGACCATCCTGGTGTGGAATAGAGGTATAGAGGGACTAGACATCCATGGTGAACAGGAGGCAGTTAGGGTCAGGCAACTGGAAATTAAGGAGATCATCAGAGGACATGAGAGGAGTCACAGATGTAGGTGGGCAGAGACTGAATAATTTGAGAGAGAATGAAGTCAAGGTAGGAGGAAATGAGCTCATTGGGACAGGAACAGGCTGTCACGATGGGGCTACTGGCACAGTCTGGTTTGTGGATTTTGGGAAGGAGGTAAGAGTGGGCTGACCAGGTTTGGGAGACTGTCAGGTTGGAGGCAGTGGGGGTTGATCTTCGGAGCTAATGAGGTCGGTAGCAGTCCTGACAACAATAGCTTGATGTGCGGATGTGAGATCATGGTTCAGGGATGGTAGGAAGAAGTGTCCGAGAGTTGGCGTTGAGCCTCCACAAGGTAAAGATCAGTGTGCCAGATTATAACAGCACCAGCTTTATCGGCCGGTTTGATAACGAAGTTAGGGTTGGACCTAAGAGTCATAGAGTCAGCGTGTCATAGAGTTCTACAGCATAGAGATTGACTTTTCGGCCCGCACTGGCCCATGCCAGCCAACATTTCCATCCACGCGAACCCCACTTCCTTGCACTTGGCCCATTTCCTTCTCACCCTTTCCTATCCATGTATTTGTCCAAATGCCTTTTAAATGTTGTTAATGTACGTGCCAGTGCTGGCAGCTCATTCCGTATGCGTACCACCCTCTTTGTAAAAAAGGTGTCCCTCAGGTTCCCATGTATTCTTTCCCCTCTCACCTTAAACTGAGGCCTTCTCTTCCTCTATTTCCCAACCCTGGGAAAACGACTGTGTGTATTCACCCTATCCATGCCTCGCAAGATTTTATACACTTCTATAAGATCCCCCCTCAGTCTCCTTTGCTCTAAAGAAAAAGTCTTAGCTTGTCCAACCTCTCCCTATAACTCAGTCGTTGAGTCCTGGCAACATCCTTTTAAATTTCTTCTGTATTCTTTCCAGTTTAATAACATCCTACCTATAGCAAAGTGACCAAAAACAAACACAATACTCCAAGTGCAGCCTCACCAACACCCTGTACAACCGTAACATAATTTCCCAACTTCTATACTCAGTGCCCTGACTGATGAAGGCCAGTGCGCCAAAAGCCTTCTTCACTGCTCTGTCTACCTGTGACTATACTTTCAGAGAACCGTGCACCTGAACTCCGAGGTCCATCTGTTCCACTACACTCTTTAAGGCCCAACCATTGACCATGAAACTCCTACTGTGATTTGACTTTCCAAAATGCAAACCTTACACTGACCTATATGAAACTCCATTTGCCATTTCTCAGCTCACTTCCCCAGCTGATCAAGATCCTGCTGCAATTTCTGATGACCTTGCTTACTGTCCTCGATACCACCTATTTTAGTGTCATCCGCAAACTTACCAATCATGCCTTCTCTGTTCTCATCCAAATAACTGATATAGAAAACAAACAGCAATGGGCCCAGCACTGACCCCTGGGGCACACCAATAGTCACAGGCCTCCAATCTGACAACCATCCTTCCACCATTACCCTCTGCTTCCTACCATCAAGCCAATTATGTGTCCAATTTGCCAGCTCTCCCTGGATTCCATGTGATCTAACCTTACAGAGCAGCCCACCATGTGGAACTTTATCACAGGCCTTACTGAAATCTGTATAGACTACGTCTACTGCCCTGGCCCATCAACCTTCCTGTTCACTTCATCAAAGAACTCTGACAAATTTGTGAAGCATGTTCTCTCACACACAAAGCCACGCTGACTACTCCTATTCAAACCCTGTCTTTCCAAATGCATGTATATCTTATCCCTCAAAATCTTCTCAAGTAACTTAGCTACCAAAGATGGTAGGCCTATAGTTCCGAGGTTTTTCTTTGCAGCCCTTCTTGAATAAGGGCACAAGATTCGCTACTTCCAGTCTTCAGGAACCTCACCCGTGGCTAGCAATAATGCAAATATATCAGCCAAGTTCCCTGCAATTTCTTCTGTAGCCTCTTGCAGGTTTCTTGGATATATCTGATCAGGATCAGGAGATTCATCCACCTTCATACATTATAATATGTTCAACACCACCTCTACAGTAATATGGACTTTCCCCAAGATCTCGCCACTAACTTCCCCAAGTTCCCAAGTCATCTTGTCCTTCTCCACAGTAAACACAGAGGAGCAATATTCATTGAGGACCTCACCGTCTCTGCGGTTCCATATATATGTGTCCACTTTGGTCCTTGAGGCGTCCTATTCTCTCTCTCGTTATTCTTTTCCCTTTAATATATTTAAAGAATCTCTTTGGATTCACCCTAATCTTCTCAGCCAAAGCTATTTCATGCCTCCTTTTTGGCCTCCTGATTTCCTTCTTCAGTAAACTCCTGTATCCCCTATATACCTCCAGGGATTCCCTTGATCCCAGCTGACTCTACCTGAGCCATGCCTTCTCCTTTTTTCTGGTCAAAGTCTCAAATTCTCTTGTCATTCAGGGTTCCCTACTCCTACCAACCTTGCCCTTCACCCTCACAGGAACATATAGACCTTGAACTCTAGCTACCACACTTTTAAGAGCCTCCCACTTGTCAGAGGTCCCTTTGCCTGCAAACAGCTACTCCAATCAACCCCTGCAAGCTCCTGTCTAATTCCATCAAAATTCGCCTTGTCCCAATTTAGAACTTGAAACTGTGGACCAGTTTTGTACCTAAACCATAACTATTTTAAAATTAATACTACTATGGTCACTGGTTCCAAAGTGCTTCCCCACTGTCACCACTGTCACCTCAGTCACCTGTCCTGCCCTATTTCCCAGTAGCAGGTTGAGTTTTCCGCCTCCCCAAGTAGGACTCTGTATATACTGCTTGAGGAAACTTTCGTGAACACACTTAACAAAGTCCACCCCATCTAAGCCCTTAACACTATGGCAATCCCAGTCTGTTCGGAAAATTGAAATCCCCCACTATGACGACCCTGTTGCTCCTGCAAGTCTCCCCGGTTTCCCTACATATTTGTTCCTCTAAATCCCGTTGACTATTTGGGGGCCTTAAGTGCAATCCCAATAACAAAACAGAAGGCTGCTAATGCGTTGGAAGCCACTCAGAGAAAGTTTACTTGACTAATGCCTAGAATGAGAGGATTGTCTTAGTGGGAAAGGCTAGAAAGGCTAGGCATGAATCCTGTGAAGTTTAGAAGAGTCAGAGGTGTCTTAATTGAAGCATATAAAATCCTTGACTGGGTGGATGTTGAAAGGATGTTGCCTCTTGTGGGAGAATCTATTACCTGGGGTCATAGTTTTAACATCGGAGAGCTGTTGTTTAAAAGAGATGAGGAACTCTTTTTCCTCTGAGGACTGAGAGTCTTTGGAATTCCCTTCTTCTTGAGGCAGTGAATGTAGAATCTATGATTATTTCTAAGGCAGAGGTTATTAGATGCATGATAACCAAGGGGATGAAACTTGGGGATATGCAGGGATTTTGAGTTTAGGCTAAAATCAGATCAGCCATGATTTTATTGAATGGCGGAGCTGGTATGAAGTGCTGAGTGGCCTTGTTGCTTATTTGTATATTCTTCTAATGCTGAGCACATGCACGATAGCATGATCGCTACTGCAATCATAAGTTAAAATCTTGTGAGTAGTCTTCGCAATCATACTCTGCTGGCTGATCTTCAATCAAATATTTGTCTACAAAACAAGGTTGTGTGTAATTACTGATCAAGTCAGTTGCTCCAAAGCATGCCCTTTCCTACACCTTAATCTCCTCCTGAAAGGGTGGTGCTCAGAAATGAATCATGACTCCAGTGACGAGTTAACCACTGCTTTATATAAATTTATCATAACCTCCACGTATTTTCAGTCTGCCTCTGTTTGTGAAACTCTGGATCTCATATGCCTTCCAAGCTATTTTCTCAGTCTGCATTGCTATCCTCAGTGTTTTATACACATGCGTCCCCCAGATCTTCCTGTCCCTGTCCTTAACAAAATGCATCATTTCACATTTTATCATATTCATAGACCAAATGTGAGCTTCCCTGGCATTAAATTTGATTTGCCACGTGTCTAACTATCTGTGGATTTAAACAGAAGTTACACGACACCAGGTTATAGTTCAACAGGTTTATTTGAAATCATAAGCTTTTGAAGCAGGGGCTATGCTCCGAAAGCTTGTGATTTCAAATAAACCTGTTGGGCTTTAACCTGGTGTTATATGACTTCTGACTTTGTCCACCCCAGTCCAACATTGGCACCTCCAAGTTATATCTGTGGATTTGTCCAGGGTGGATCATTGCTTTTGTAGAGTTGACAGTGGATGTTAACAGTTAAATTATAATGGATGGCTGAATATCAAATTGTTTTCTGTGTGGCACATTTAATGCCACGGCAGATAATTCAAGGCATCTGCATAACTCCAGAATGTTTCTGAGAGAGTTGATTAGACTCTTGTGTAATAGTATACTTACTATGAAATCAATGGCTGTGACCCTGATGTCTAATACACTCCATTTATGTTGACAGATCTCAGTCCAAAGGAAAAATTTCGCCGCAACTCAAGTTCTTTCTCACCGTCTATGGCTGCATTGCTGCCATAAACACAGTATTCACCGCAGCCCGAGCCTTCCTGTTCGCCTATGGAGCAATTTGTGCCGCAGTGATTATTCATAATAAACTTTTACTTCGGGTACTGAAGGTCAGTGGCTCATTGCAGGTTTCCTAGGGTTCCAAATTTTTCCTAGTTTGATCTATATACCTTTCAACTTTCCACTTCAATATACACAAGTGAGATAAGCTATCCTCCCAGAGGTGACCATTGTATTCAGTCTGGTGGTCTGTATGTGATTGAACATAGGGCTTCAGTGCAATCAATGTTCTGGCATGGTTATTGGCATGTCTTGCTAGCTGCTTTCAGAGGCCATGCCCTAAACCTTTCGATTGCAGGCATCAGACTACATAAGAAAATAAGAAACAGGAGCAGGTGGCGGCCATCTGGCCCATCGAGCCTGCTCCACCATTCAGTAAGAACATGGCTGATCTTTTCAAGGATTTGGCTCCACTTACCCACCACTTACCGTAACCCTTAAATCCATTATTGATCAAAAATCTATCTATCTTTGCCATAAAAACATTCAATGAGGTAGCCTCAATTGCTTCACTGGACAGGGAATTCTACGGATTCACAACCCTTTGGGTGAAGAAGTTCTTCCTCAGCTCAGTTGTAAATCTGCTCCCCTTTCATTTGGAGGTATTGCCCTCTTGTTCTAATTTCACCAGCCAGGGGAAACAACTTCCCTGTTTCTATCTGATCTATTCCCTTCATAATTTTGCATGTTTCTATATTGTTTTTGCATGTTTGCATTCTTCTCAATTCAAGTAAGTATGGCCCCAGTCCACTCAATCTCTCCTCATAAGGCAACCCTCTCAATTCCGGAATCAACCTCGTGAGCCTCCTCTGCACCCCCTCCAGTGCCAGTACATCCTTTCTCAAGTAAGTAGACCAAAACTGACACAGTACTCCAGGTGTGGCCTCACCAGTACCCAATATAGCTGCAGCATAACCTCCCTGTTTTTAAACTTCATCCCTCTAGCAATGAAGGACAAAATTCCATTTGCCTTCTTAATTACCTGTTGCATCTGCAAACCAACCTTCTGTAATTGATGCACAAGGACACCCAGGTCCCTCTGTATAGCAGCAAGCTGCAGATTGTCACTATTTAAATAATAGTTCATTTTGCTGTTGTTCCTACCAAAATAGATGACCTTGCATTTACCAACATTGTACTCCATTTGACAGGCCCTCACTTAACCTATCTGTGTCTCTCTGGGGACTTTCAATTTCTTCTGCACACTTTGCTCTGCCATAGTGAGTGCGAACTTTGAGATTCTACGCTTGGCCCCCAACTCTAAATCATCTACGTAAATTGTAAAAAATTGTGGTCCCAACAGTGATCCCTGAGGCACACCACTAGCCAATCGCCAACCAGAAGAACACTAATTTATCCCCACTGTTTGCTTTCTGTTGTTAACCAATCCTCAATCCGTGCCAATACATTGCCTGTAATGCTGTGCACCCTTATCTTATGCAGCAGCCACTTGTGCGGCACCTTGTCGAATGCCTTGTGGAATCAAGGTACATCACATCAACTGGTTCCTCGTTGTCCACCCTGCTCATATGTCCTCAAAGAATTCCAGTAAATTAGTTGAACATTACCTGCTTTTCATGAACCCATGCTGTGTCTGCCCTATGGGACAGTTACTATCTAGATATCTTGCTATTTCATCCTTGATGATGGATTCAAGCATTTTCTCCGCTACAGAAGTTAAGCTAGCGGGCCTATAGTTACCCGCTTTTGTCTGCCTCCTGTTTTAAATAATGGTGTCACGGCTGCTGTTTTCCAATCTGCTGGAATCGCCCCAGAGTCTGGTGAATTTTGCTAATTTACCACGAGTGCAGTTGCTGTTTCCCCACCATCTCTTTTAGTACCCTGGGGTGCATTCCATCAGCTTTCATCCATCCAGCTTTCATCCCTTTAGCTTGCCCAACACTACCTGTTTCATGATAATGATTGTTCCTAGGTCTTCACCGACCGTAGCCTCCTTGCCATCAATTATTGGCATGTTATTTGTGTCTTCCACTGTGAACACCAATACAAAATACCAGTTCAAAGCCTTGCCCATTTCCTCATTTCGCATTATTGAATCCCCCCTCTCATCCTCTAAAGGACCAATGTTTACCTTAGCCACTCTTTTCTTTTATATATTTGTGGAAATGTTTGCTATTTGTTTTTATATTCTGAGCTTGTTCACTCTCATAATCTATCTTACTTTTCTTTATAGCTTTCTCACGGCTTTCTGTTGACCTTTACAGATTTTCTGATCCCCCAGTTTCCCACTAATCTTTGCTACTCTGTATGCATTTGCTTTCAATTTGATACCCTCCTTTATTTCTTTAGTTATCCATGGCTGATATCTCACTGGCATATGCTTTTGCTGAACGCTGTGAAAAATCACTTTGAAAGTATTCCACTGTTCTTCAGTTGCCCTACTGTATAGTCTTTGCTTGCAGTCTACCATGGCCAGATCCTCCTTCAACCCATTGTATCTCATTTGTTTAAGCACAAGACACTGGGATTGGATTTTATCTTCTCACCCTCCATCTGTATTCTAAATTCAACCATGCTGTGATCACTCCTTCCGAGAGAATCCCTGACTGTGAGATAATTGATCATTCCTGTCTTATTACACAGGACCAGAGATGGGAAAGCTTGCTCCCTCAAAGTTTCCATTACGTACTGTTTGAGGAAACTATCATGGATACATTCTATGGACTCCTTCTCAGGGCTGCCTTAACTGACTTGGTTTGACCAATCACTATGTAGATTAAAATTCCCCATGATAATTGCTGTACCATTTTTACATGCATCAGTTATTTCCTTGTTGCCCACCTCACTGTGATGTTATTATTTGGTGGCCTACAGACTATGCCTATCAGTGACGTTTCACCTTACTATTTCTAACCTCCACCCAGATTGATTAAACCTTTTTCTCCAAAGAACCTATATCATCTCTCACTACCATCCTGATGTCATCCTTAAATATCAGAGCTACACCACCTCCTTTTCCTTCCTGTCTGTTCTTCTGAATAGTCTGATACCCCTGAAAATTTAATTCCGAATCGTGACCATTCTGCAACCATGTCTCTATAAAGGCCACTAAATCATAACCCATTTGTGATGGTTTGCACTGTCAACTCATTTATCTTGTTTGGAATGCTACGAGCATTCAGGTAAAGTGCCCTTATGCTAGCTTTTATACTTTCATTTTGAATCCTAACACCTCCACAAGAAGAGCCTTTGCTTTCAAACATTCTCATTTTTTCTGTCACTACCTGGTTTGCACTCATCTTCATGCTACATTGCTCACCTGCTTCTTGCTTTTTCTTTACTGTCTTGATTCTCCTTTGTCTTAAGCCTTCACCCAATCTAGCTAACTCAGAGCCTTCCCTTAGGTTCTCCATCCCCCTGCCAAACTAGTATAGAGTTCACCCAACAGAGCTAGCAGTAGGTGAAGAAACAGATCAAAGGAGATTAAACTAGGCATAATGCCAGGGATAGGTATTCAGACAGTCTAACACTGAGCGTTTTCCACTATTTAATGAGATCTTAGCTGATCTGCAGCCATTTGCTGCATTCCTTCACACCTTGTGGTTTGAAAGCAAATTTTTCAGCTCAGGTTTTAAATTAACAGATGATCTGGAATCAATGACCCTTTGTGGGATCAAGTTCTGCAATCTCCTACTCCTTGTGAGAAGGGACGATTCGCTCTTTCACTCCTGAGAGTTCCACCTTCAAGGTTTAGGTCCACCCCCAACCCGTAGAAATAACTTCTTTGTGACAACTCTATTGTTTCTGCTTAATGTTTTCTATCAGAGAGTGGTAATACAGTGCCATTATTTAAAACAGAGGCAGAGAGAAAACATGAAGTTAGTCAGCTGGTCCCAGTTCAAAATGCTGGATTTGTCTTGATTCTTTGATGGGTGGTAGGTAATGTTGCAAAGCCCACAGCCCGAAATGCCGTGGAACTGAGTGACTTGTGTACACATTTTGGAGGCAGTTATGAGTGAACCACTTTGCTATCAGTCTGGGAAAATAGGCCAAACCTGGTAATGACGGTACATTTCCTTCTCGGAAGGAAATTAATGAAGCTGCTGTATTTTTACAACAATTGTTGACAGTTCCATGGTTACTATTGCTCATACTAGCTTTTAATTCTAGATTTATTCATTGAACCCGTCACCAGGGAGTTATGATGTGGAGGTGCCAATGTTGGACTGGTGTGGACACAGTCAAAAATCACACAACACCAGGTTATTGTCCAACAGGTTTATTTGAAAACACTAGTGCCCTGAGCTCAGGTCCTTCCTCAGGCATAGTGAGAGAGAAGGTATAAGACACAGAATTTATAAGCAGAAAGGTAACGAGCCTAAAACTGGCCGCCTCTTGTTGAATCTATAATCAGTTAGGAAGGAGACTACTGATTAAAATGCAAAATCCAGATTCCTGTCAATTCATTGCGCCGAGATAATTAAAGGTTTTATCAACGTATACAAGAGGTGACATCTCAGCTCAAGCAATGCATTGTCCTTATCTACCATCCCACCTGCCCATTTACTTCCTCCTTCCCCACTACCCAAGGGCCCAAACAGAACTTCCAGGTGAAGCAGTACTTTACCTGCACTTCACGCAATCTAGTCTACTGCATTTGCTGCTCACATTGTGGTCTTCTCTACATTGGGGAAACGAAGCCTAGACTGGGTGACCGCTTCAGAGAACGCCAATGTTCTGCCTGCAAAAAAGATCCTGAGCTTCCAGTTGCCTACCACTTTAACATACCACCCTGTTCTCTGTGCAACATCTCCATCTCAGACTTGCTGCAGTCTTCCAGTGAAGCTCAGCGCAAGCTGGAAGAACAACACCTCATTTTTTGCTTGAGGATCCTGCAGCCCTCTGCACTCAATATCGAGTTCAATAATTTTAGGGCTTGAGCTCTCACATCCTGGCTCCCCCAACTCTCACACCAGGCCTTGTTATCACATAGCTTGCTATTACACACTACCTATTGTTAGTCACTAACAGTCTCCATTGATAGTGATTCACCCTCCTCGCCAGATCGTTATACACTCCTCTGTCTGTCTGACTGCTCTTCTCTCTCTCCGGGCTCTAACCCCACCTACTGTTGACTCCATACCCCCTCCCCCCACCCTATCTTATTCGTACTCACTGACATATCTTCAGTTCTGAGGAAGTGTCACTCGACCCAAAATGTTAACTCTGATTTCTTTTCATAGATGCTGCCAGACCTGCTGAGCTTTTCCAGCAATTTCTGCTTTTGTCTCTGACTTTTAACACCCACAGTTGTTCGGTTTCTTTAATATATCCAGCAAGTTTGGTTGAGTGTTTTAAGGAGGAAGTAAGCACAGTGGATGGTCTTATGGTGAGGCACGGACAATCCCTGCCTCGAGGCATGCGGTTTAGCCTCTAGTTCCAGTCATGGATCTGTTGGCCACACAACATGATCAAACGTGAGGCTGATGGGTGTGGAATGACTACAGGATGATGGGTGTGGACAGACTGTGGACTGTTGGATGCGGGTTGACTACAGGTTGATGGGTGCGGTGTGACATTAGGCTGATGGGAAGAGATTGATTGTGTGCTGATAGTTAATTGACTGCGGGCTGACGGGGAATGGATTGACTGTG
>JAHRHZ010000279.1:3780801-3791743 GCA_024137785.1 Ginglymostoma cirratum | reverse complement strand
GCTGATAGTTAATTGACTGCGGGCTGACGGGGAATGGATTGACTGTGAGCTGATAGTTAATTGACTGCGGGCTGACGGGGAATGGATTGACTGTGAGCTGATAGTTAATTGACTGCAGACTGATGGGGAATGGATTGACACTCAACAGAGTGAGGCATATAGATTACACTGCTCAGGCAGTGTGCAAAGCAAAATCAACATTAGCGAGGTCAACATTATTTGAAGTTAGAGAGGTCCATTCAGCAATATAATAATGGCAGGGAAGAAGGTGCTCTTGAACCTGTTGGTGCATGTGTTCAAGCTTCTGTATCTTCTGCCTGACAGAAGAGGTTGTAAGAGAGCATTACCAGGGAGGGAGGGGGCTTTGATGATGGCAGCCTGTCCTCGGCAATTAGATGCAAATGGAGTCCGTGCATTGGAGTTTGGCTTCTGTGATGGCCTGCGCTGTGCAAACAACCTTCTCTAGTTTCTTACAGTCCTGGACAGTTGCCATACCAGGCTGTTATGCACTCAGATAGTGTGCTTTCTGTGGTGCATCTTTAAAAGTTGGTGAGAGATCTTATGGACATGCTGAATTTCCGAAGCTGCCTGATGAAGAAGAGGCATTGTTGTGCCTTCTTGACTGTTGCATCTATGTGGGAGGTCCAGGACAGATTGTTGGTTATTGTCTCTCCTCGGAACTTGATGCTCTCAACCTCCCCTCTGTTGATGTAGATGGGGGCGTGTTCTCACCCTTTCTTTCTGATGTCAATGATCAGTTCTTTAGTTTTGCTGACATTGAGAGAGATTATTGTACACGACACCAAGCCCTCTACCTCCTTCCTGTATTCTGACTCATCGTTGTTTGATACCCATCCTACCTTGGTGGTGTCATCAGCAAACGTGTAGATGGCATTTGTTCAGAATTTGGCTACACAGTTGTGGGTGTACAGAGGGCTCCAGTGTCAAGGGTCATTGTGGAGGAGGTGTAATCGTCCCTCTTCACTGATTTTGTTCTATGGGTCAAGAGCTAAGGATCCATTTGTAGAAGGCAGAGCGCTGCACTCTCCATTGACCCAGGGGTGATCCCTGGCTTAATGTTAATGGCTGAGTGGGGGATATGCTGGTCCATGAGGTGGCAAGTTGAGTTGGAGTACAGTTCTGCTGCAGTTGATGGCCCACAGTGCCTCATGGATGCCCAGTCTTGAGTTGCTAAATTTGTCCACAGTCTGTCCCATTTAGCACAGTGATAGTGCCACGCAACACAATGGACAGAATTCTCAATATGAAGATGGGACTTTGTCTCCACAAGGACTGTGCTGTGGTCACTTTTACTGATATTGTCATGGACAAATGCATCTGCAGCCGGCAGATTGGTGAAGATGAGGTTGACTATGTTTTTTCCCCTCTTGTTTTCCTCACCACCTGCTGCAGAGCCAATTTAGCAGCGATGGCCTTCAGGACCCGACCAGCTCGATCTGCTGACCCAGTCTTGGTGGCAGACATTGAAATCCTCCACCTGGAGTACATCCTGCACCCACACCATCCTCAGTGCTCTGTGATCATGGTAGATGAGTGCCCCTTGCTGGGCGATGATGATCATGGTAGATGAGTTCCCCCTGCTGGGGGATGATGATCAGGGTTGGTGACTGCCCCTTGCTGTGCGATGATGATAATGACTGCTTCCTGGTGGACATGTCTCCTCTGAGGCTGATGTTGGCTGCTGTCAGGTAAATTATTGTGGTGGGGAACAATCCTTAGTATTCTTTAAAAATCCATTATTTTTCAAATATCTAAACATCCCAATTTATTTTGCAAGTTAAATTCGCCTATTTAAAATACTTTATTTTTACCATGCGCTGATCTGAACCATCCATTAATCGCAGCTTCTGTGTCGCAATTGCTAGCAGAGTACCTATCGACACCCTCGACACTAGTCTTATAATCCTTTCCATTTGTTCGTTCTGTGCATAAAGTATGTATTTTCTGCTGACCCTGCATTACATTCTTTCCTTTCATTGAAGTGCCTTATCTCTCCTTCCTACTACCACTTTTCCTATATTCCAGTGCATCATAAACCTGCTGGATTTAATTTGCATTTCCACCCATCATGTCTCAGTAATGGCTACTGTGTCATAACCTCTAATGGAAGTCTATGCCTGCAATTTAATCTGTTTCTTTCCTCATCTTTAGTGCATTCATATAAAGGCACTTAGTTCACCTGCAATAAAAACCGAAAGAACTGCAGATGCTGTAAATTAGGAACAAAAACAATGTTGCTGGAAAAGCTCAGCAGGTCTGGCAGCATCTGCGAAGGAAAAAATAGAGTTAATATTTCGGGTCCAGTGACCCTTCCTCAGAACTGCAAGCCTGTCTTTCCATTCTCTTGTTTGACACAACCCTTTCCTTTTTCTCACCTTATGTCCTTTAAGAGCAGAAGAAAGGGGAATATGAGACCAGTCCAGCTGCTTTGACATTGAGTACAAACATAGCTGACCTTTGAGCTGAACTATGCTTTCTTTCTCCCTGCTTCTCCTATACCTTGACTACAAGAGAGGCATACAATCTGACTATCTCAGCCGTAAATATATTCAGCAATAGAAGAGTGGAACTGAAAATTTCCAAGATTCAAATCCTTGTGAACGAAAACATTTCTTCTTTTCTCTGCACTAAATGATGGACCACTTATCCTGAGACCATACATGCATGTTCTAGATTCCCAAGCCCCTTTAGAAGCTTTAATGTTTCAATAAGATCACCCTCATTCCTCTAAACTCCAGAGAATATTGACTAAATTTATTCAGCTTCTCATCATCGCACAGTCCTCTCATACCAGAGATCAGTGCAGTGAACCTTGGCTGTACCACCTCCAAAGCAAGTCCACCCTTCCCTAAATACGAAATTTGAAACCCTACACAATACTTCAGATGTGTCTTGCCAAATTTCTGTACAGTGTAGAATGTTCTTCTTCTTGTATTTCAATCTACATGCCATCTACCTTTAAACTTCTTGCTCAAAGTAATAGAGGGGTCATGCAGTGCTTGTCTGTGATCCCTGAAGGCAGCAGGACAGGATAGTAGATAGTTAACAAGGCATAAGGGATGCTTGCCTTTATCAGTTGTGACATACATTATAAGAGCAGGAAGGTCGTGTTGGAGCTGTAGCAAAATTTGGTGAGGCCACAGCTGGAGAACTATGTGTAGTCCTGGTCTCCACATTATAGGAAGGATGTGATTGCACTGGAGGGGATTCAGAGGAGATTCTCCAGGATGGAGTGTTTCAGCGATGCAGAGAAGCTGGATATGCTCGGGTTGTTTTCTATGGAATGGTAAAGGTTGAGGTGGGCCTGTAGAGGTGTATAACAGTAAGAGGGACATGAACAGGATGAATAGAAAGCAGCTGCTCCCCTTGGTTGAAGGATCAATAACAAAGGGGCACATTATAAGGTGAAAGGCAGAAGGTTTCGAGGAGGGTTGAAGAAAACCTTTTTACCCAGCAGCTGGGTGCACTGGGAACCTGGAATGCACTGCCTGGGAGGGTGCCTAAGGCAGGAAACCTCACAACCTTTAAAACGTACTTGGATGAGCACTTGAAATATCAGAACATGCATGGCTATGGGCCAAGTGCTGGAAAGTGGAGTTATTGTACATTTAGTGCAGTTTTTTTGTCGGTTCAGACTCAGTGGACAAAGGGCCTCTTCCGTACTGTATGATTGTATGAAGATCATGGCTGATCTGATTTTAACCTCAGCTGTACTCTGCTGCAGTTCCCTGACCTTCCTCAACGATGTTGGAGTTAGTATATTGATGTCAATGGAGAACTGGCTAATGGGCAGGAAACATTAAGTGGGGACGTGGGGTCCTTTTTCAGGTTGGTGACCTGTACCAGTCAAGTTCCACAGGGATCAGTGCTGGATTACAACTGTTTACAATATATATTAATGACTTGGAGAAAGGAAGTGAATGCATTGTAGCCAATTTGGAGACGACACAAAGATAGGTGGAAAGCCTGGCTGCGAGATTGATGCAGATAGTTTACACAGAGATATTGAGAAGTTCAGTAAGTGGACAAAAAGTTGGCAAACAGAGTGTCATGCAGGAGAATGTTGTTCATTTTGGAAAGGAGAACAAAATGACAGTTTTATTTAAATGGAAAAGAAAACAGCTGAAAGCTACAACACAAATGGACTTGAGGATATTGTGCATGGAACATAGAAAGCTAGCACACAGGTACAGTAGGTAATCAGGAAGGCGAATGGAATGTTGGCCCTTATTTCAAGGGGGTTGCAGCGTAAGAGTAGGGAAGTCCTACTGCAACTGTGCAAGGTGCCTTTGAGACCACATCTGGAGTACTGTGAGCAGTTTTGGTCCCCTTGTTTAAGGAAATATATCATCGGAGGCAGTCCAGAGAAGTTTCACTGGGCTGATCACTGTGTGGAGGGATTGTCTATGAGCAAAGGCTAAACAGGGTGGGACTCTACTCACTGGCATTAAGAAGAATGAGAGTTGATCCCATTGAAACATATTCGATTCTTAAGGGGCCTGACAGGGTAAATACTGAGAGGATGTTTCCCTGTATGGGAGAGACTAGACCAGAGGGCATTGTTTCAGAATAAAGGGGCACCAGTTTAAGACTGAGATCAGGGGGAATTTCTTCTCTGAGGGTTGAGAGTCTTGGGAACTCCTTGGCACAGAGAGCCGCTGGGGCAGAGTCTTTGTGTATATTTAAGGCTGAGATGGATAGGCCCTTGATCAGTCACGGAATTATAGGTTATGGAGAAAAGGCAGGAAAGTGGATGTGAGGAATGTCGGATCAGCGAGGATCCTGTTGATGGAGGAGCAGGTTCGAGGTCTGGATGGTCTACTTCTGTTATGTTTCTTATGTTGATATGGTCTTATGGATAATCTTTCATTCCATTTGTTATCAAGAAACCATCTACCTCTGCCTTAAAAATATTGAAAGATTCTGTATCCACTTCCTGTTACGTAAGGGAATTCCAAAGGCACTCAGCCTCCAAAGAAATTTTTTTCCCTCATCATAGTTTGAAATGGGGGCCCCCTCATGTTTACAGTAGGACCCTGAATTTTGGATTCTTCCACAACAGTAAACGTCCTTTCAACATTTGAAACAAAACCCAAAAGAACTGCAGATGCTGTAAATCAGGAACAAAAACAGAAATTGCTGGGAAAGCTCAGCAGGTCTGGCAGCATCTGTGGAGACAAATCAGAGTTAATGTTTCCGTTTGAGTGACCCTTCCTCAGAACTTTGGTTAGAATGTTTTTAGTAATAGCTTCTAACATTTTCCTTTTGACAGATGGTAAACTATGAGCTAAAATGCTGATCTCAAATGTTGAGCTGAAATGCTTAGAGCCAGTGCAGAAATGATGGGAAGAATGGCCTCTTCTCTATCACAGAATCTCTGTTAAATCTCATTATTCTCAGTTTTTACACAAAATTTATGTTGTGTTCTACTTACTGACTCAAATACCTAAATCTACCCCAGAAGGACAGAATTTAAATTCTGTTCACAAATGAAGTGCATAGGACGGTGCGTTGTATCTATGAGCATGCAGTGTGCAAAGTTCTTCGAACATCACTGTGATGATTTGAAAGAGACGAGCTGAGTTCTCTTTCTAATTGTCATGCAGAAATCTCCAGATGTGAAATAACGTCACATATAGATGAAGGCAGTGTGGGAGCTGATGTGAATCGAGAATGATGTGTCTACAGAGTCAGTTTGGGTTGAGGTCAGGAACAAGAAAGGAGCAGTCACTTTGTTGAGGGTTTTTTTACAGACCCCCTAATAGTTGCAGAGAAGTAGAGGAGTGGATTGGGAGGCAGATACTAGAAAGGTGCAGAACTCACAGGGTTGTAGTCATGGGTGACTTCAACTTTCC
The DNA here is from genome assembly GCA_024137785.1 of Ginglymostoma cirratum. Taxonomy (NCBI): domain Eukaryota; kingdom Metazoa; phylum Chordata; class Chondrichthyes; order Orectolobiformes; family Ginglymostomatidae; genus Ginglymostoma; species Ginglymostoma cirratum. The sequence goes on along the minus strand of JAHRHZ010000279.1, from coordinate 3,785,867 downwards.
AAATATTGATTGGAAACATTTTAGTTGTAATAGCTTAGATGGAGCAGATTTTGTCCAGTGCGTTCAGGAAGGATTCCTGACACAGTATGAAGATAGACCAAGACGAGGAGAGGCCACTTTGGATTTGGTGCTTGGCAACGAACCGGGCCAAGTGTTAGACCTGTTTGTAGGAGAGTATTTTGGCAGTAGTGATCATAGCTGTTTCTTTCCCGATAGTCATGGATAAGGATAGGTACATATGGCAGGGTAAAGTTTATAGTTGGGGGAAGGGTAATTACAATTCAGTTAGGCAAGAACTGGGTAATGTAAATTGGGAACAGATGCTGTCAGGGAAGAGCACCACAGAAATGTGGCGATTGTTTAAGGAATGCATACTGTATGTGCTCAATATGTTTGTCCCTAGCAGGCAGAGAAGATGCGGTCGAGTGAGGGAGCCATGGTTCTTGAGAGAGGTCGAATGACTGGTTAAGAGGAAGAAGGAGGCTTATGTCAGGTTTAGGAAAAGAGGAACGGAGAAGGTTCTAAAGGGATACAAGTTAGCCAGGAAGGAACTGAAGAAAGGGCTTAGGAGAGCTATAAGGGGGCACGAGAAAACCTTGGCGGATAGGACCAAGGAAAACTCGAAGGCTTTTTACACGTATGTGCGGAACAAGAGAATGACCAGAGAAAGGGTAGGGCCGATCAAGGATTGGAAAGGGGATTTGTGCACAGAGCCTAAAGAGATAGTAGAGGTCCTTAATGAATACTTTTCTTCAGTATTCACAACTGAGAGGGACCTAGTTGTAGAGGAGGACGTTGTGAAACAGGCAGGTAGGCTAGAGGAGGTTGATGTTAGTAAAGATGATGTGCTGGAATTCTGAGGAAGTTGAAGGTAGATAAGTCCCCCGGGCCTGATGGGATTTGTCCAAGGATCCTATGGGAAGCGAGGGACGAGATCGCAGGGCCTTTGGCGATGATCTTTTCGTCCTCACTGTCCTTGGGTATAGTGCCAGAAGATTGGAAAGAGGCAAATGTCATTCCCTTGTTCAAAAAAGGGAACAGAGATAAGCCCGGAAATTACAGACCAGTTAGTCTTACATCAGTGGTGGGCAAATTATTGGAAAGGGCTCTGAGAGACAGGATTTATGATCACTTGGAAAGACACCGTTTGATTCGTGATAGTCAGCATGGATTTGCGAGGGGTAGATCATGCCTCACAAGCCTTATTGAATTCTTTGAGGAGGTGACTGACCAAACACATGGATGAAGGTGGAGCGGTGAATGTGGTATACGTGGATTTAAGTAAGGCGTTTGATAAGGTTCCCCATGGTAGGCTTATGCAGTAAGTAAGGAGGCACGGGATAGGGGGAAATGTGGCAGATTGGATTCAGAATTGGCTGAGCCTTAGAAGACTAAGGGTGGTAGTGGACGTAAAATATTCAGCATGGTGCTCAGTTACGAGTGGTGTACCACAAGGAACCGTTCTGGGTCCTCTTCTATTTGTGATTTTTGTCAATGATTTGGATGAAGGAGTGGAAGGGTGGATTAGCAAGTTCGCGGATGAGACGAAGGTGGGTCACGTTATGGACAGTGCGGAGGGCTGTTCTAGGTTACAAAGAGACATTGACAGAATGCAGAGCTGGGCTGAGAAGTGGCAGATGGAGTTTAACCCTGAAAAGTGTGAGGTGATTCATTTTGGAAGGACAAACTTGAAAGCAGAATACAGGGTTAACGGAAAGATTCTTGGCAGTGTGGAGGAGCAGAAGGATCTTGGGGTTCATGTTCACAGTTCCCTGAAAGCTGCCACCCAGGTGGATAGAGTTGTTAAGAAGGCATATGGTGTGTTAGTTTTCATTAATAGAGGGATGGAGTTCAACAGCCGTGAAGTTATGCTCCAGCTATACAAAAGCCTGGTTTGGCCACATCTGGAGTATTGTGTCCAGTTCTGGTCGCCTCATTACAGGAAAGATGTGGAAGCATTGGAAAAGGTCCAGAGGAGATTTGCCAGGATGTTGCCTGGAATGGAGGGAAGGTCTTACGAGGAAAGGTTGAGAGAGCTCGGGCTTTCCTCTTCAGAACGACGAAGGATGAGAGGTGACTTGATCGAGGTGTACAAAATGATCAGCGGTATAGATAGAGTGCACGGCCAGAGACTTTTTCCTAGGGTGGAGGTAGCTTTTACGGGGGTACCTAGTTTTAAATTGAAAGGAGGTAGATATAGGGGAGACGTCAGAGGTAGGTTCTTTACTCAGAGAGTGGTCGGAGTGTGGAATGCATTGCCGGAGAGGGTAGTGGAGTCGGCCTTATTAGGGCCATTTAAGCAGCTATTAGATAGGCATAGGGATGATAGTATAAGGTAGCGGTGGAGGTTAGATAGACCTTAGGTTTCGGGTAAAAGTTCGGCACAACATCGTGGGCCGAAGGGCCTGTACTATGCTGTTCTGTTCTATGTTCTATGAATCCTCGACAGGTCAGGTCCTGTCTTGTTAGATCCTGACTTTGTTTTCTTTTAACTGTAGAGTTCAGTTACTGACTGTAAAATATATATTTTTTAATACATGCCTGGTCAGGCATTAGGAATAGAAATTGAAAAAATTGGCAATGTTTTTCAAGGTGTTTTTCCTTCCTTTTAGGCAACAACAACATTCTTTGATGTTACACCAGTTGGACGCATTGTGAACCGTTTCTCATCCGATCTCTACTGTGTGGATGACACACTACCCTTCATCCTCAACATATTCTTGGCAACTATATATGGTCTGTTTGGGACAATACTGATGATCAGCTACAGTCTTCCCTGGATCTTGCTCGTTCTAGTGCCATTGGTTATCCTGTATTTCTACATGCAGCGTTACTATCGCTTCACCTCGAGGGAGCTCAAGCGGCTTACAGCTATTACACTGTCACCCATCTATACACAGTTCTCAGAGACTCTGACTGGTCTCACTACCATCAGGGCATCGCGAGCAGTTGCAAGGTGAGCTATTCAGAAAAGGTGACCTTTTGGCAAGGACCCCCCAATCTGCAAGTTATATTTTGGAAAATCGTGTCAACTGGTATTTTTAGTATATGTTTAAATTCTGAAGAAGGGTTCAGATCCAAAATGTCAGCTTTTCTGCTGTTCTGATGCTGCTTGGCCTGCTAAAGAGACTGACAAGAGGCTGCAGTATTATTCTGTCGTAAATAATGAAACGTTTATTAAATAAGATTTAAAAAGTGAACAATCCTCCATCAGACAGAAAGAAGTTGGAGAGATTTCATGGCAGATCTCAGAATAGGAGTCAGAATCACACTACAGTCATAGAAAAAGGTTCTAAACAAAACCTAATTATTCTAATCCCATTTTCTAGCATTTGGCCCATAGCCTTATGCCTTGGCAGCGCAAGTGCACAACAAAATACTTGTTAAGTGTTAGGAGTTTTTCTGCCTCTGTCACCCTTACAGGCAAAGTTCCAGATTCCCATCATCCTTTGGGTATTTGTAAAAATATTTCTAAACCTCCTGCTTCTTACCTTAAATCATTGTCCCTGGTCATTGATCCCTCCATCAAGGGGAAATATTTCTTCCTGTCTACCCTATTTATGCCCCTCACAGTCATGTCTCCCCAAAGTCTCCTCTGCTCTAAGGAAAACAACCCCAGTCTGTTCAATCTTGCTTCAGAACTGAAACTCTTCAGTCCATCCTGATAAATCTCCTATAATGTGGATTCCAGAACTGCAAACAATACTTTGGTTTGGCCTAACCAATTTTTTTATAGAGTTCCAGTATAACCTTCCTACTCGTCAAATCTTTGGTATGCATAATAAAGGTAAGTATCCTATTAGGTAGTAAGAACAGCCGATGCTGGAGTCAGAGATAACACAGTGTGGAGCTGGAGGAGCACAGCAGGCCAGGCAGCATCAGAGGAGCAGGAGCGTTGATGTTTCAGGTCGGGACTCTTCTTCAGAAAACCAACTATCCTATCCTATTAACCTTTTTAACCACTTTATCCAAGTGCGTCACCTCACATTTCCATCTGGATTGAATTCATAGAATCCCCTACAGCGTGGAAACAGGTCCTTTCGGTCCAACAAGTCCACACCAAACCGCAGAGCATCTCCCTGTAACCCACCTAATCTACACATCCCTGCAGACTATGGGCAGTTTAGCATTTTAGCAATTTAGGAGGCTATCCTCCTCATTAATTCGTACCCAACCAATTTTTGTGTTTTTGTTTCGCCTTATACATTATGCACTACTCCAGAGCTTCTGCTGCTTTGAGCCCTCAGTATGTGCTTAGACCCTCCCTTTTTCTCTTTATCAAATCTTGTATATACTTTGATATTCAGGGTTCTCAGAGGATTTGATGTTTCCATCTTTTTGTCTATATGGGAACATGTTAGTCCTGTACTCTCCGAATTTCCTTCTTTAAGGTATCCCACTGTTCTAAGACAGATTTATCTAAAAGTCTCTGTTCCCAGTCCATTCCTGCAGAATCATACCTGATCTTATTAAAATCTTCTTGACCCCAGTTGAGAACTTTGGTTTCAGGCTCAGCCTTGTTCTTTTATGCAGTCATAGAGTCATACAGCATGGAAACAGACCATTTGGTCCAACCAGCCCATGCTGAACATAATCCTAAACCAAACTAGTCCCTACTCCTGCTCCTGGCCCATATCCCTCCAAACCTTGCCTGTTCATGTACTTATCCAAATGTCTTTTAAACGTTGTAATTGTACCCACGTCCACCACCTCCTCAGGAAGACTTTTCCATTATAATCTTGAATCTAACCGAGTTAGGATCACTGTCTGCAAAATGCTCCCCCACTGATAAGTCAAAGATTTGCTTGGCTTCTCTACCTAAAATTAAATCCAGGGAGGCCCCTTCTCATGTCGAGCCTTCTGCATACTGGCTTAAAAAGTTCTCCTGGATGTATTTTAAGAATTCTGTTGACTCTCACACTATGACAACCCTGGTTAATGTTGGGAAAGTTGAAATCCCCCACTATCATGACCCTGAGATAACAAGCATGGGGCTGGATGAACACAGCAGGTCAAGCAGCTCCTATGATGCTGCTTGACCTGCTGTGTTCATCCAGCCCCATGCT
>JAHRHZ010000279.1:3764611-3780401 GCA_024137785.1 Ginglymostoma cirratum | reverse complement strand
AGCATGGGGCTGGATGAACACAGCAGGTCAAGCAGCATCATAGGAGCTGCTTGACCTGCTGTGTTCATCCAGCCCCATGCTTGTTATCTTGGATTCTCCAGCATCTGCAGTACCTTTTATCTCTGATACAAAACTATCATGACCCTATTACTTTTACACTTCCCTGCACTTCGCCTGCATATGTGCTGTTGTGTTTCTCTTAGACTTTTAATGGAACACTCCTATCAATGCAGTTGCTCCTTCTTAAGTTCTTAAGTTCCACACATAAAGCTTCATTTGAGGAGCTTTTCAAGTTGTCATCCCTCCTTATTGCTGTAATAGTTTCCCTCATCAAAATTGAAACACTCCCGCCTTTTTTTTAATCCTCCTTCCCTGTCTCACCTGAAGACATATATCCTGGAATATTGAGCTGCCAATCCTGTCCCTCTTTCAACCATCAGTGATACCAATGACACTGTATCTCCATGTGTTAATTTGTGCTCTCAACTACTTTCTTTGTCGGACTCTCTTCATTCAAATAATTGTGTTTCAACCTTGCCAAACTCCCTGGTGCCTGAAATGGCTTATAATGTCTCTGCCTTCCTGATTCCCATGCTTTCTATTCTAATTTTGACAGTTCGTCTTCCTTGGCTGAACATGTTCTTGTTGGAGATAACAAGCATGGGGCTGGATTTTATCTCTGATGTTCTTGTTGGATCCCACTCGCCTCTTAAATTAGTTTGAACACTCCCTGACAGCATTAGCAAACCTCTCTGCTAGTCCCATTTCAGTTCGGGGGAACCTTCCTGCCTTGTACAGGTCTCACCACCCCAAAAGATTCGTCTCAATGTCCCAGAAACCTGGATAAGCCTTCCAGTTCTAAACTCACTCGTAGAGTCATAGAGTGACACAGCATGGAAACAGGCCCTTTGGCCCAAATTGGTCCATGCTGACCATGATGCCCACTCAGCTAGTACCAATTGTCCTCATTTGGTCCATATCCCACTAAACTCTTCCCATCAATGTACCTATCCAAATGTTTTTTAAATGTTGCTATTTTACCAGCCTCAACCACTTTCTCTGGCAGCCCATTCCATATACGCACCACTCTTCATGTGAAGAAGTTGCCCCTCAGGTCCTTCTAAAATTTTCCCCCTTTCACTTTAAACCTATGCCCTCTAGTTTTCCATTCCCCATTCCTGGGAAAAAGACTAGATGCATTCATCCTGTCTATGCCCCTCATGATTTTAAACAGCTCAATAAGTACACCCCTCAACCTCCTACGTTCCAAGGAATAAAGTCCTATCCTGGCAAACCTCTTCCCTATAACTCAGGCCTGCTAGTCCTGGTAACATTCTTGTAAACTTCTTTGCACACTTTCTAGTTTAACTATTTCTTTCCTGTAACAGCGTGACCAAAACAGTACACAATACTCCCAAGCGCAGCCTCACCAACAACTTATACAACTCAACATAACGTCCCGACTCCTATACTCAGTGCCTTGACCAATGAAGGCCAGCATGCTAAATGCCTTCTTCACTACCCTGTCTACCTGTGACACAGCTTTCAATGACCAATGTTCTTATACTTCTAGGTCCCTCTGTTCCTCACCACTGCTCAGGACCTTATCATTTACTATAATGAGTCCTCCTTTGGTTTGACTTTCCAAAGTGCAACACCTCACACTTATCTGTATTGAGCTGCACTTGCCAATCCTCAGCCCACTTCCCCATCTGAACAAGATCCCTCTGTAATTTTTGATAACCTTCTTCACTATTAATGATACCTCCTAATTTTGTATCATCCACAAACCTCCTAATCATGCCTTGTACATTCACATCCAGATCATTTCTGTAAATAACAAATCACAAAGGTCCCAGCACCAGCCCCTGTAGCACACCACTAGTCACAGGCCTCCAGTCCGAGAAACAACCTTCAACCATCACCCTCTGCTTCCGACCATTGAGCCAGTTTTGAATCCAATCCAGAAATAAGCCAGGGATTGCTGTCCTTTGAGTCCTGTTCTTTAATCTATTTTGGGACTCCCTGAATTCTGCTTTCAGGATATCATCCCTTTTTCTACCAAGTCATTGGTACCAACATGTACCACCACCTCTACCTTTTACCCTTTACAATTAATCCCTCACTGCCTCACTGCATATGGTTCTGGTTTTTCCTCCTTTTTTGTAACAGACACACCCATGGTGCCATGAGGTTAGCTCCCACTACTTTGCCCTGCATAGTCGTCTCCTCCCCCAGTGGTGTCTAAAATGATATATCTGCCAGAAAGAGGGATAGTTACGGGGGTCTCCTGCATGACCTGCCTTCCTCTACTCTGCTCAGCACACTTCTACTCAAGCTATGCCTCATTCAGGTTGTACTGTCTCCCAACGACATGTACAAAGTACAGCGATAGCTCAGCAATATCCTTACAGACACCCAGACCTCAATGAAGAGTCATCACTAGAGTTTCCTCCCACTTCCTACAGACACAATTCCTCCCACTTCCTACAGACAAAGGAGGTGGCCATGGGTACCCGCATGGGCCCAAGCTATGCCTGCCTCTTTGTAGGTTACGCGGAACAATCCCTCTTCCGTACCTACACTGGCCCTAAACCCCACCTCTTCCTCTGTTACCTTGATGACTGCATCGGCGCCGCCTCGTGCTCCCACAAGGAGCTCGAACAGTTCATCCACTTCACCAACACCTTCCACCCCAACCTGAAGTTCACCTGGACCATCTCCAACACTTCTCTCTCCTTCCTGGACCTCTCTGTCTCCATCTCGGGCAACCACCTAGAAACAGATGTCCATTTCAAGCCCACTGACTCCCACAGCTACCTGAAATACACCTCCTCCCACCCACCCTCCTGCAAAAATGCCATCCCCTATTCCCAATTCCTTCGCCTCCGCCACATCTGCTCCCAGGATGAGACATTCCACTCCCGTACATCTCAAATGTCCTCATTCTTCAAGGACCACAACTTCCCCCCGACAGTGGTCGAGAACGCCCTCGACCGTGTCTCCTGCATTTCCCGGAACACATCCCTCACGCCCCGTCCCCGCAATAATAACCAAAAAAGAATCCCCCTTGTCCTCACATACCACCCCACCAACCTCCGGATCCAATGCATCATCCTCCGACACTTCCGCCATCTGCAATCAGACCCCACCACCAAAGACATTTTTTCCCTCCCCACCCTTATCTGCCTTCCGGAGGGACCACTCCCTCCGCGACTCCCTTGACTGCTCCACACTCCCCTCCAGCCCCACCACACCCGGCACTTTTCCTTGTAACCGCAGGGAGTGCTACACCTGCCCCCACACCTCCTCCCTCACCCCAATCCCAGGCCCCAAGAAGACTTTCCACATCAGGCAGATGTTCACCTGCACATCTGCCAATGTGGTATACTGCATCCGCTGTACCCGTTGTGGCTTCCTCTACATCGGGGAAACCAAGCAGAGGCTTGGGGACCGTTTTGCAGAACACCTGCGCTCTGTTCGCAACAAACAACTGCACCTCCCAGTCGCGAACCATTTCAACTCCTCCTCCCATTCCTCAGATGACATATCCATCCTGGGCCTCCTGCAATGCCACAGTGATGCCACCTGAAGGCTGCAGGAACACCAAATCATATTCAGCCTGGGAACCCTGCAGCCCAATGGCATCAATGTGGATTTCACAAGCTTCAAAATCTCCCCTCCCCCAACTGCATCCCAAAACCAGCCCAGCTCATCTCCACCTCCCTAACCTGTTTTTCCTCTCACCTCAAGCCACACCCCCTACCTACACTCACCTTTACTGGCTCCATCCCCGCCTCTTCGACTTGTCTGCCTCCTCTCCACCTATCCTCTCCTCTATCCATCCTCTATCCGCCTCCCCCTCTCTCCCTATTTATTTCAGAAGCCTCTTCCCCTCCCCCATTTCTGATGAAGGGTTTAGGCCCGAAATGTCAAGTTTTCATGCTCCTATGATGCTGCTTGACCTGCTGTGTTCATCCAGCCCCATGCTTGTTATCTCAGATTCTCCAGCATCTGCAGTACCTTTTATCTCTCATCATGAGAGTTTCTTGTTCCAGCGGACACAGCTCTCATCTGTTTCTTTCCGGTGAATTTCTAGACGTTCACTCAATGGTTATCTTCAGTTAGTATTCCTCCTTGAGACAGATGAAATAAATTGCAAACTAAACTCACCCTTACTTTCACTACACTCAGTGTCCAGTATCTTACAGACTGACTTCTGCCTGTCTCTGTATGTCACTCAATTCCTGTTGCTGGGGAACAATGCTGTTTTCTTCCTCTTACTACCTTTCTCGCTGCATTGAACCGTTATCCGTGGTGCTTCCAGTAAAAGAAAACTTTGTAAACAAAACAGACCTCCAGACTTCTGAATACCGCAGCCGCAAACTCTCAATGAACCCCTCAAAATATTAAATCATGTAAACCCTTCTCAGCTCAGTTTACAGCAGAAAAAGCAGGAAGAGAAGGGTGGTCATGGAGTTTGGTTAATATGAAATGGAATAAATACGATAACAAAAAATGCTGGTGGTTGGGGAGGGAAGGGAAAGGGGAAAACAAGAGGATATGGCAGTGTTAGAGGGCAGCTATTTGGATAATGATAGCCAGGGTGGACAGAAAGGGACAGAGTTTACAAACATTGAAAAATAACAGTAAATAGGGTCAAAAAGGGAAAGACATCATACAAAGACAAAATTAATGGCTCTTTGCTTTGGAACAAATGAGATGATTTAACCTCACAAATAAAAGTTAGTAGCTATTTTATTCCATCCATTACAGAGACAAGCTGATTAAAGTTTGAACTGAATATTCCAAGGTATGTGAATTTTGAAAATACAGGCAGGATGGGAAGGTGGGTAAGTTAGCATTGTTGGTGCAGCATTGCATAAGTTTGATAGCTAGAAATGATCTCAGATAGGCAGATGTAGAATCTATACAGGTGAAAATGAGAAATAAGAAGGGAAGGAAGGTTCAGGTCAGAGTAGACTACGAGCTCCCTAATAGTAGCAATCCAGGGCTTAGAGAATAAACCAGAAAATAACGAGGGCATGTCACAAAAGAAGTACATTCACCATGGCTAACTTTCATCTTCTCGTAAATTGGGATAGTCAGGTTGGCAGAGGTAGCCACAAAGAAGAACCCATAGAGTGTATTTGAAATAGTTTCATAGAATAATATGTGGTGGTTCCAACCAGGGATCAGGCTGTTTTGAATCTGATGGTGTGTAATGAAGCAGGTTTAATAAATACGGCAGACTGAAAAGTTCCCTAGGAAACAGTAACATGGTAGAATTTAGCATTTTGTTTGAGAGGGAGGAACTTGTGTTGGAAATAACTGGACTGGACAGGGGAAGGGGTTTTGCAGCAAAGACAGCTGTGTTACAATGGCAGGCATTTAAAAAAAATAGTTTGTGGCTCAAAGCAAATATGTATCCCAGTGAGGAAGAAGGATTCTGGGAAGGGGATAAACCAACCATCATTTACCTGGGAAGTTAAGGATAGCATCAAATTGAAAGAAAATGTGCAATGTGTCAAAGATTAGTGGTAGGACAGAGGATTGGGAAAGTTTTAAAAATTAACAAAAGACTCCAAACAAATAATAAAGAGGGAGATAATAGACTTTGAGGGTAAACTTAAAATTAACATCAAGACAGCCAGCAAGAGTTCTTTGTATATATAAAAAGGAAGAGAGAAGCCAAAGTGAGCACAGGTCCCTCAGAGAACAAGACTGGGGAAATAATAATGGGGAACCAGGAAATAGCAGAGGAGTTGAATGAATACTTTGCATCCGTCTTCACAGTAGCAGACTCTAATAGCATTTCCACATTATTAAATAATCAAGAAGCAAAAGGAGGAAAGGAGATAAACACAATAACCATCAGAGAAAAAGTGCTAAGGACATGAAGGGGCTACTGAAGTGCCCTCGACCTGAAGGGATGCATCCTGGGATATACAAAGGAGTTCTGTAAAGATAATGGATTCACTGGTAGTAATCTCCAAGAATCATTACATTCTGAAAAAGTCCCAGAGGATTGGAAAACTCCCAGCGTCTTAGTCAGTAAGGGGTAGAAGACAGAAAAAACAGGCCCATTTTAGGTCAGTTAGCTTTCACTGGGAAAATGTTTGTGTGTCTTCTAAAGGAAGTAATGCAGGCTCCAGATTCGAGTGTTTATCTGTCAATATTGACATGATGCTTCTTGTTTTGTTGCCAGAGTGCCATTGATATGAGCTCCTAGGTTGCCTTCCTTTCAGGTTTTTCGAACTTATACTCTCAGAGTAGCTGTCCACTTAGTTGAGATTCTTTTGTTAAAGTTTCTCTTGATGGTGTGTTCAGGTTTGAGGAGGAGAATGCTCGTCGTCTGGAGCTCAACCAGCGCTGCCTTTACATTGGCAACACAGCTGTGCAGTGGCTTGACATCAGACTGCAGATGATTGGTGTTGCCGTGGTGACTTCCATTGCCATTATTGCTGTCATCGAGCATGGACTGAAAAAGGGGAATCCTGGTAAGTTAGAATGGTTTCACTCCTTCTCCTCTTTGACATATGCAGCACAATGATTCAGTGAACCAGTACAAGATCGCCACTGTCACTGTGACCGTCCCCGTACCGAATTCATCCTGATCTCGAGGACTGCAGCTCAGTCAAAATTCAAGAACTTGAGTTCTTTGAGGATACAGTAGTCCATTGATCAGATCTCATCCATCAGTGGGGCACGGGGATTGGAATTATCCTATTGACATGATGTATTGCTGCAACTCACCAAGGCTCCTCAACCACAACCAACTCCTGCTGCTGAGAAGAGCAAAGCAGATAAGGGAATGGTGACACCACCATCTCCGACTTTTCATTCAGTCATCCTGAACTCAAAACTAGTGCTAGGTACAAACTCTGGAGCATGGTAGGAGTGACATGACCACATCAAACAACGTGCACAATACACAGGGCAGTGGGAAACTTTATTGCACAATGGCAGCAACCCACCAGAGAAGTGTCAGCCCCATGCTGGAACGGAGACATTCTGAAAGGAGCTGTTCCTCCAAACAGAGGCTGCTTCTCCCTTGTGTTTGCCGAAGATAGGCTCACAACGGTATAGTAGGAGAAGGGAGGGGTTCCAGAGGGTAGAAAGAGAGAATTTAAGGGTTCCTGAGGGGAGAGGGGGGAGACATGAGTGACTTCAAAGGGAAGGGGCGGGGGGGAAGCAATGATAGGTTCCAGAGGGTTGGGGGGGAGAAGTGAGAGATTCCAGAGGGGAGAGGGGGAGAAGTGAGAGGTTCCAAAGGGGAGAGGGGGAGAAGTGAGAGGAGCGACAGGGTAAATATGAGGGATATTTGATTGAAGTGGGAACTTAGAGCATGGGGAAAGGTGATTTAAGTAATGTTCATTGTAAGAAGTTAGGCTTGCTGAGTGTGAAAGACATGTTCCTGTATTTACATCTGCTGTTAGGGACTGTGTCTGAAGTGTAACTTAATGTAAACATTGAGAAATGCAAATTTTTGACCACAACCTAGCATAAGAGAAATAAGTGTATAGTAAACAGTGCTGAAGTAAATTTAAGGAATTGCAGCAGTAGCTGCAATCCAGCCCGAAGTGCCAATCTTGGCCTCCTCCAGTGATCCCAGCATTACAGCCAATTCGATTCACTCCACATGATATCAAGAAACTGTTGGAAATCCTGGATAGTGCAAAAGCTATGGGCCCAACAACAATTTCAAAAATAGTACTGAAGATTGGTGCTCAGAATTTCCTGGTCCCCTAGACAAGCTGTTCCAGTACTTTTACAACATTGGCATTTATGCAGTAATATGGAAAATTGCCCACAGTTGTCCATAAAACTGTCCACAATTGTCCATAAAAAGCAGGACAAATCCAACCGGCCAATTACCGTCCCATCAGTCTCCTCTCGATCATCAGTAAAGTGATGGAAGGTGTCGCTAACAGTGCTATCAAGCAGCACCTGCTCAGCAATAACCCGCTCAGTGACGCCCAGTTTGGGTTCCAGCAGAGCCACTCAGCTCCTGATCTCATTACAGCCTTGGTTCAAACATGGACAAAAGGGCTGAATTCCAGAGGTGAGATGAGAGTGACAGCCCTTGACATCAATTCTGCATTCGACCGAGTGTGGCATCAAAAGCCCTGACAAAATTGGAATCAGTGGGTATTAGGGGACAAACTCTCCACTGATTGGAGTCATACCTGACACACAGGAAGATGGTTGTGGTTGTTAGAGGTCCGTCATCTCAGCTCCAGGACATCTCTGCTGAAGTTCCGCAGGGTAGTGTCCTAGGCCCAACCATCTTCAACCATTTCATCAATGACCTTCCCGCTATCATAAGGTCTGAAGTAGGGACGTTTACGGACGATTGCACTACGGCATAATTTGCAACCCCTCAGAAACTGAAGCAGTCCATGTTCAAGTGGACAATTTACCACCACCCCTTGACATTCAATGGTGTTACCATCACCAAATACTCTGCCAATAATATTACCATTAACCAGAAACACAAACCACATATACGCAGTGGCTATAAGATAAGGTCAGGCGCTGGGAATACTGTGGCAAGTAACTCTCCTCCTGACTCCCCAAAGCCTGTCCACCACCTACAAGGCACACGTCAGGAGTGTGATGGAATGCTGTCCACTTGCTTGGCTGGGTGCAGTTCCAACAACACTGAAGAAGCTTGACACCATCCAGGACAAAGCAGCCCATTTGATTGGCGCCAACACCACAAACATCTGCTCCCTTCACCGCCGATGTTCAGGGACAGCTGAAATTCACCAAGGATCCTTTGACAGCACCTTCCAAAGCCACGGCCACTTTGATCTAGAAGCACAAGGGCAACAGATACATAGGAACACCACCCCCTGAAAGTTCCCTTCCAAGCCACTAACTATCCTGACTTGGAAATGTATTGCTGTTCCTTCACTGTCACTGGATCAAAATCCTGGAATTCCCTCCCTTCCCATTGTGGTTCTATCTGCAGCAGGGGGACTGCAGTGATTCAAGAAGGCAGCTTACCACCATCTTCTCAAGGGCAGTGGGGAACAGGCAATAAATGCTTGTCCAGCCAGCGGCACCCACATCCTTCAGTGTAATAAGAAGAGAATGAGAGAGAGCGCCATGATGGTGAATTTTGATGGGTAATGTAGGGAGGAGACCTGAATGGTACATAAGCATATCACTGCACTGGGCTGAGTTGGCTGAAAGGTCTGTTTCTGTGCCATATTATCCAATTTGGCTGGCTACAAACTTTAGTATTGTATTCATTGGCCTTTGACTGTTTAGACATTGATTGTTACACACTTGTTACCATTTGAGGAATACAGTAATCCAATTGCTGCTTGAAGCTGCAGCCCTTTAGGCTCGTGTAACACTGGATGGCCACCTTTGAGCAAGAAGCAGGCTGCTAATGACAAAGCAAAGTTGGAGACAACATTGCTGACATAGAGTCATAGAGATGTACAGCACGGAAACAGACCCTTTGGTTCAACTCGTCCGTACTGACCAGATATCCTAAATAAATCTAGTTCAATTTGCCAGCATTTGGACCACATCCCTCAAAACCCTTCCTATTCATATTCCCATCCAGATGCCATTTAAATGTTGTAATTGTACCAGCCTCCACTACCTCCTTTGATATGATTTTATTTATTTATTTATTTATTTATTGTCACTTGTACCGGAATACAGTCAAAAGCTTTGTTTATGAGCGGTACAGACAGATCATAGTAAGCAAAGGATGTCTGGATCGAGAAGACTTAGACAGAGGCATACTGGTTTCATTGCACAGGGCATGCTCTCGGCGAGATCAGCATTAGCAAGATCAGCATAATTTTAGGCTAGACAGTCCATCCATCAGTCTAATAACGGCCGGAAAGAAGCTGATCCTGAACCTATTAGTGCATGTGTACAGGTTTATGTATTTTCTGCCTGACAGAAAAGGTTGTAGGAGATCATCACCGCGGTGCGATGGATCTTTGTTGATATTGGCAACCTTTCTGTGGCAGCGAGCCGTGTAAATGGAGTCCATGGATGGAAGGTTAGCTTCCGTGATGGTCTGGGCTGTGCACACCACCTTCTGTGGTTTCTTACGGTCCTGGGCAGAGCAACTGCCATTATGCACACGAATGGTATGCTTTTCAGTGGTGCATCTGAGGTTGGTGAAGGACCTTATGGACATGTCTGGCACAGAAGAATCATGGAATCCTACAGTACAGAAGAGGCCCTTTGACCCTCTGAATTTGTAGCGACAGAAAAAACTTCTTGAAGTCTGCACTAGAGTCGTAGAGTCACAGGGATATACAGCACGGAAACAGACCCTTCGGTCCAACCCGTCTGTGTTGACCAGATATCCTAAATAAGTATAGTCCCATTTACCAGCATTTGGTCCATATCCCTCTAAACCCTTCCTATCCAAATGTTGTAATTGTACTAGCCTCCACCACTTCCTCTGGCAGCTCATTTCATACACTTAATACCTTATGCATGAAAAAATTGCCCCTTAGGTCCCTTTTAAATCTTTTCCCTCTCATCTTAAACCTATGTCCTCTAGTTTTGGACTTCCCCACCCTGGGGAAAAGACCTTGGCTATTTACCCTATCCATGCCCCTCATGATTTTATAATTTGTGATTACAGGGAAAATAGCCCCAGTCTATTCAGGCTCTCCCTGTAGCTCAAACCCTCCAGCCCCAGCAACATCCAATCTTTTCTGCACCTTCTCAAGTTTACCACCATCCTTCCCATACAAGAATGACTACAATTGTACATAATATTCCACAAAGTGGCTTCACTGACATCTGTACAGCCACAACATGACATGAGGTTGCAGACTTACTTGCCAAGCCGGTGTGTTTGATTGCAGATGTTTCGTCGCCCTGCTAAGTAACATCGTCAGTGCATCTTCCCATGTAGAGTCGACTGGGATAACACATCCATAATAGCACAAGCCAAACAGAGACATGCCAGGGAATTCCTGGAGGCCTGGCATTCCAACCAGAACTCCATCAACAAACACATTGAACTGGACCCGATACACAAACCACTGAGAAACAGAACCGGAAGTAATACCGACCACCCCAGCAAACCGAGGCATATAAATAACAAGCAGCACAGAACACCAGCGCTTCGCTGAAGGCGCACTAACGATGTTACCTAGCAGAGTAATCAAACTGCAATCACACACATTGGCTTGGCGAGCAAGTCTACAACCTCATTTACGACCTGAACTATAAATCTTCTCAAAAACTTTAAACAATATGACATCCCAACTCCTGTACTCAACTCACTGACCAGCAAAGGCAAGCATGCCAAACGCCTCCTTCACCGTCCTGTCTCTCTTTATCTCCACCTTCAAGGAAGTG
The DNA here is from genome assembly GCA_024137785.1 of Ginglymostoma cirratum. Taxonomy (NCBI): domain Eukaryota; kingdom Metazoa; phylum Chordata; class Chondrichthyes; order Orectolobiformes; family Ginglymostomatidae; genus Ginglymostoma; species Ginglymostoma cirratum. The sequence continues at coordinate 3,769,046 of JAHRHZ010000279.1, read as the reverse complement.
TGCACCTGCACCCCTAGTTCTCTTTGTTCAGCCACACACCCCAAGGCTCTACCATGAATGTATAAGTCCTGCCTTGGATTGCTTTACCAAAATGCAACAGCTCATATTGATCTAAATTAAACTCCATCTACCATTACCTCTCCAAGAAATTCAATCTAGTTAGTGACACATGAAAGTCCTTGCCATTCCAAATGCATGTAGATCCTGTCCCTCAAAATCCTCTCAAACAACATACCCATCACCAATGTATGGCTCAGGGGTCTATAGTTCCTGGCTTTTCCTTACGACCTTTCTTAAATAATGGCACCATAGGAGCCAATCTCTAGTATTCTGACACCTCACCACCGCCGTTGATGATACAACTATCTTAGCAAGGAGCCCAGCAATCTCTTCCCGAACTTCCCACAAAATCCTTGTGAATTTTTTGTGAACCCTTTCAAGTTTCACAACATCCTTCCTATAGCAGGAAGACCAGAATTGTACACAGCATTCCAAAAGCAGCCTAACCAATGTCCTGTGCAGCCACAACATGATCTCCCAACTCTTATAATCAATGCACTGACCAACAAAGAGAACCATACCAAACGCCTTCTTCACTATCCTACCTATCTGCAACTCCACTTTCAAGGAACAATGAACTTGAACTCCAAAGTCTCTTTGTTCAGCAACGCGCCCCAGGACCTTACCATTAAGTGTATAAGTCTTGCCCTGATTTGCCTTTCCAAAATGTAGTACCTCACATTTATCTAAATTAAACTCCCTCTGCCACTCCTTAGCCCATTGTCCTATCTGATCAAGGACCCACCATTGTACTCTGAGGTAAACTTCTTTGCTGTCCACCACACCTCCAATTTTGGTGTCATCTGCAAACTTACTAACCATACCTCCCATGTTCACATCCAAGTCATTTATATAAAATGACAAAAAGCAGTGGACCCAGCACCGATCCTTGTGGCACACTGCTCGTCACAGCATCCAGTCTGAAAAGGATTCCTCCACCACCACTCTCTGCCTTCTACCTTCAAGCCAGTTCTGTATCCAATCCAGATCTGTCCTTCTTTGGTCCAAAATGGATGACTTCGTAGTTAGCTGAGTTGAAAGTCACGTGCTGTGTTTTTGACCACTGACTTTGTAATTTGATGCTCCTGACTGCACTATTGACACTGAAGTCTCTGGCATGTGGCTTGAACCATCAGCCTTCTGACTTTGAAGGTAAATACAACTGTTTCACTCTTTGTGTTATGCTGTTTTGTGACACTGCTTGTGAAAGTTTGATTGAGTTTCATTCTGACCTCAAGTAAACAGCAGTATTTTTCACATTCAGGTCTTGTGTGACCTCTGCCGTTTTTTCCTCTTCACTCAGGACTCGTGGGTCTTGCTATGTCCTATGCACTGTCAATCACAAATCTACTCTCTGGGGTAATATCTAGCTTCACACAAACTGAAACACAGATGGTCAGTGTGGAACGTTTGGATGAATATGTCACTGAGATTCCCATCGAACCACAGGAGGGGAATAGTGAGGTAAGAAGTAATTTAGGTACAGTATGGGAGATTTTACATTTATGAGGTTGGGGGGAGAGAGAGAAGGGGTGAAAACAAAGATATTGATTTGACATTGAAAAATGCAGGGAGAGACAAATGAAACTGAAATGACCACGACACATGTGACAGGTGAAAATAGAGCAATAACTAAAAGTAAGCCAACGTGAAGGCCAATGTGGGTTAGACAAACCCAGAATAAAGTACACTCCACATGATAGCAAGAGAGTGGGAGAATAAAATAAATGAAGGAGAACAGAGGTTGGTTGAAGCTTCCATTTCTATAGGCTTGATGTTGTGTTCCGACTGTACTGCAGTGTGTGGGTTAAAGTCAAAATCTGTGATTCGCTCTGAGAGTCTGGAGTATAGACCTGGACCAATTAGATTCAATGTGCTGGGTTTTTAAAAATTCATTTATGGGATGTGGGCATTGCTGGCTAGACCAACATTTGTTACCCATCCTCAGTTGCCCAGGGGGGCAGTTAAGAATCAACCATGTAGGCCAGACCAGGAAACGATGGCAGCTTCCTTCCCTAAAGAACATTAGTAAACCAAATGGGTTTTTCTGACAACCAACAATGGATTCATGGTCATCATTGGACTCTTAATTCCAAATTTTTTTTATTGAATTCAAATTCCACTGTCTATGGGATTTGAATCTGAGTCTCCAGAAAATTACCTGAGTCTCTAGACTAACAATTCAGTGATAATACCAATAGTCCATCACCTCCCTCCAGACAAGAGAGTTAGTTAAATGAGTTATATAAATACTGTGGCTACAAAGTTGGTTCAGAGAATGGGAATTCTGTAGTGAGTAATTTCCCTCTGGATTTCCCAAAGCCTGTCCACCATCCACATCAGAAGTGTGCTGGAATAATGGAATGCAGCTCCAACTCTCAAGAATCTCGACACCATCCAAGACAATGGAACAGTCATCTTGCTGTCCCTGTCCTTTATCTTAAAAATTCACTTTCTCCATGAGCAACACAAAGGAATATGTACCACAGAGAAATGCACTTGTCTAAGAAAGTACCTTCTAAAACACAAGCCCAGGACCAACTATAAGGATAAGGACAGCAGATATATTGGAACTCCACCAACTACGCGTTCCTCATCAAGCCACCCAGCCTTCTGATTTGGAACTATATCACTGTCTGTCTTTATTGCTGAGCCCTGGAACACCATCTTGATACCCAACCAGCATTATTGGTGTCCCGACATCCCAAGGAGTGCAGCAGTTAGAGAAGACAGCTCACCACCACCGTCTCAAAGGCAGCTACAGATAGCCAACAGCTTGTGCCAACAAAACTCTTAATGTGTGAACGTGGAACATCAAAAATCTGACCAAAGCATTGCTCCGCTGATGAATACCTCGGCAAACTTAACAACATTCAGTGTCAAAGAAACAGAAAGAAAGCAATCACTGTTTCACATCTTTGTTACTCCTTTCCAGGATGTCTAAATATAGCTGATAAAGGGCAATCTGTCAGTGAGCGTGATTGGGGCGGTGTGTACACTGACCTGTCAGTGAGCGTGATTGGGGCGGTGTGTACGCTGACCTGTCAGTGAGCGTGATCGGAGCGGTGTGTACGCTGACCTGTCAGTGAGCGTGAGCGGGGCGGAGTGTACGCTGACCTGTCAGTGAGCACGATCAGGGTGATGAAACTTGTTGATATCGCTAAGTAGTCAGTTCAGTGATTCCTTGCCATGAGTCCAAAGGAAGAAAATGTCGTCAGTGTATCTGATGTAAAGTATTGTTTGCAGGTCCTCTGCAGGAAAGCTGTTTTGCTCGAATGTGTGTTTGAAAATGTTGGCATATTGGGTGCAAATTTGGTCCCCGTGGCTGTTCCGTGTGTCTGGATGAAGAACTAGTTGTCAAAGGGGAAATGTTGTGGTTGAGGATTAAGTGGATGAGTCGTAGGATTACATCTGGAAATTAGCAGTTGTTGGTATTCATTATTGAGATTTTTGCAGTGATGCGTTGTCATGGGGAATGCTGGTGCTGAGTGCCGAAATGTCCATTGAGACGACCTTCACAGAAGACAGACACAGGATACAACCGATGGAGTACCCTTTGTCGTCCAGTACTTCCCCAGCACGGAGAAACTACCCCATGTTCTTTGCAGCCTTCAACACATTATCAGTGACAATGAGCATCTTGCCAGGATCTTCCCCATGCCTCAACTTCTTGCTTTCAAACAACCACCAAACCTTAAACAGACCACTGTTTGCAGCAAACTACCCAGCCTTCAGGACAACACTGACCACAACACCACACAACCTCCCATGGTAACCTCTGCAAGACATGTCAGATTATCGACATGGATACAACTATCACACGTGGGAACACCACCCACTGTGTACACGGCAGATACTCATGTAACTCGGCCAGTGTTGTCTATCTCATACGCTGCAGGCAAGGATGCCCCAAGGCATGGTATATTGACGAGACCCATACAGACACTACAACAACAGGTGAATCGACACCGTGCAACAATTACTGGGCAGGAACGGACCCTCCCAGTCGGGGAACAATTCAGTGATCAAGGACATTCAGCCTCCGATCTTCAGGTAAGCGTCCTCCAAGGCGACCTTCAAGATACACAACAACGCAGCATCGCCGAGCAGAAACTGATAGCCAAGTTCCGTATCCATGAAGTTGGCCTCATTTGTGATCTTGGATTCATATCATGCTACATGTAACCCCAAAACACTTCTGTATCTGTAAAATCTTCCTTACTGTCCTGTTTTAACACCATCACCTTGATAACTTATTATGATCTTTATCTTTCGAAGAGGCGGGGATGGAGCCAGTAAAGGTGAGAGATTCCCTGAGGTTTGTCCGGAGGGAGGAGGGTAACTTCTTCAGGGTAGGCATCCTTAGAAGAGGCTT
>JAHRHZ010000279.1:3750842-3764211 GCA_024137785.1 Ginglymostoma cirratum | reverse complement strand
CCCTATTTATTTCAGAACCCTCTTCCCCTCCCCCATTTCTGATGAAGGGTTTAGGCCCGAAACGTCAAGTTTTCCTGCTCCTATGATGCTGCTTGACCTGCTGTGTTCATCCAGCCCCATGCTTGTTATCTCGGATCCTCCAGCATCTGCAGTACCTTTTATCTATGATCTTTATCTTAATTAGTTTGTGCAGTTTCGGAGGACTTGTTACTTTGGTTAGACTCTCGGCATGCGACTCTAATACCTATCATGTTATTGCAGCCATTTGGTTTATCTCCAGCAACACCTTAGTTTTAATTTTTTGTAATTATCTTTCTGCCTTGTTCAATCAGATTATAGGTCGTCCCTACACTTGCTATTCAGCTGTTGACACTTTATTCACACCGTCTACACACTTGATCACCTGCACAGACTTATTATTCAGCCTGTTGACAATCTACTCACACCATTTGTGTGCTCTTTTGATTTCTCTACTTATAAATTCTGTGCCTGTGTGTTTCCCTTCACTTCACCTAATGAAGGAACAGTGCTCTGAGGGCTTGTGATTTCAAATAAACCTGTCAGTCTATAACCTGGTGTTATGCAACTTCGGACCTTTTCCACCCAGTCCAACACCAGCACCTCCACATTAGTGGCAGGAGGCACAGGGGGATGGTCGAAGCGGGTTTTTGTGCCTGGATGCCTGTGTCCAGTGGTGTACCTCAGGTTTCAATGGTAGAGTTTTTGCTGTTTATTGTGCACATTATTGATATAGACACAGATAACATAAAAATTTGGTGATGTGTTTAATAGCGAAGTGGAAAGTGTTAGACAACAGGGTAGCTTAGATGAGCTGAAACTGACAAGTGGAATTTAATCTTGAAAAAATGTGTGTCGATGCATTTTGGCAAGACGAACAAGGCAGGGCAGTCAGTGATGAATGATAGGATCAGTGGAAGTGTAGAGGGTCAGAGAGACTTTGGTTAACATGTCCATAGATCATTGAAGGCAGCAGGACAAGTAAATATTAGTTAGGCCACAGCTGGAGTACTGTCTGCAGTTCTGCTGTCCATGTTATAGGGAATATGTGATTGCACTGGAGAGGGTGCAGAGGAGATTCAGCAGCATGTTACGTGGGGTGGAGCCATTCAGCTATGAAGTGAGCCTAGGTAAACAGGGTTTGTTTTTCCAAGAGCAGAGTAGACTGAGAGGGAGATCTGATTGAGATGAACTAAATTATGTGGGACATGGAGTGACTATGAAGGAACCCTTTCCCTTTGCGCAGAGATCAATAACCATGGACCATAGATTTAAGCTAAAGGCAGGAGGTTTAGAGGCAATGTAAAGAATTTTTTTCACCCAGAAGGTGGTGGGTATCTGGAACTTAGGGATGGCACATTGGTTAACATTGCTGCCTCACAGTGCCAGGGACCCAGGTTTGATTTCAGCCTTTGGCGACTGTCTGTGTGAAGTTTGCGTGTGCTCCCCATGTCCATGTGGGTTTCTGCTGGGTGTTGTGGTTTCCTCCCACAGTCCAAAGATGTGCAGGTTAGGTGGATTGGCCATACTAAGTTATCCCATAGTGTACAGGGATGTGCAGGTTAGGAGGGTTAGCCATAGTAAATGCAAGCTTATGGAGATTGGATGGGGGCTGGGTCTGGAGGAGTGTTGGTGCAGATCGGTTGGGCCATTTAGCCTCTTTCTGCACTGCAGGAATTCTACGATTATAACTTACTACTAAAAGGGTGATAGAGATGGGAACCATCACAACATTTAAGAAATATTTGGATGATCACTTGAGGGCCCCTTAAAGATTAGCGTGGCTGTCTACGTGTGGACCCACAGGAAATGGGTGAGATACTAAACAAATGTTTTGCATCAGTATTTATTGTGGAGAAGGACTTGGATGCAAATGAACTTGGGGAAATAAATATTGATGTCTTGAGGACGGTTCATATGACCGAAGAGTAGGTCTGGAGTCTTTCGACGCACAAAGGTAGATAAATCTCGAGGACCCGATCAAGTATTTCCCAGAACTTAGTAGGAAGTTAGGGAAGAGATTGCTGGGCTCCTTGCTGAGACAGTTGTATCATCAATAGCGATGGGTGAGGTGTCAGAATACTGGAGATTGGCTCCTATGGTGCCATTATTTAAGAAAGGTTGTAAGGAAAAGCCAGGGAACTATAGACCCGTGAGCCTTGCATCAGTGATGGGTAAGTTGTTTGAGGGGATTCTGAGGGACAGGAACTACATGTGTTTGGAAAGGCATGGATTTTCGTGTCTCACTAACTTGATTCAGTTTTTTGAAGAGGTAGTGGCAGATGGAGTTTAATTTAGGTCAATGACGTGTTGCATTTTGGTAAAGCAAACCAGGGCAGGACTTATATAGTTCATGGTAGATCCCTGGGGAGTATTGCTGAACAAAGAGACCTCGGGGCGCAGGTGCACACTTTCTTGAAGGTGGAGTCCAAGAGAGACAGGGTGGTGAAGGAGGTGTTTGGCACGCTTGCCTTTGTTGGTCAGTGTGTATAAGAGTTGGGATGTCATGTTGAGGCCGTACAGGATGTTGGTGAAGCCACTTTTGGAATATTGTGTACAATTCTGGTCACCCTTCAGTAGGAAGGAAGGTGTTAAACTTGACAAGGTGTGGAAAAGATTGGATATTGCCAGGACTGGAGGGTTTGAGCTACGGGGAGAGACTGAATAGCCTGGGACTATTTTCCCTGGAGCGTTAGAGGCTGAGGGGTGACCTTATAGATGTTTATAAAATCATGAGGTGCAAGGATTGTGTGAACAGCCAAGGTTTTTTTCCCTCTGTAAGGCAGTCCAAAACTAGAAGTTACAGGTTTAAGGTGAGATGGGAGAGATTTAAAAAAGACAACGAATAAGAAGGGTTTAGAGGGATATGGACCAAATGCTGGCAAATGGGACTAGATCAGATTGGGATGTCTTGTCAGTGCAGACAAGTTGGCGTGAAGGGTCTGTTTCTTTGACTCTATGACCAGTGGAGACAGGGTCTCCCTGGGCTGAAGGGTCTCTTTCTGTGCTGGGGATTTCAATGACTTTACAATGCAGCAAGGAGATGAGGGCCTTAATTATCAGAAGCCACTTGTTATCAACTTCCTGATTTCAAGATGGCTCCTAGTCATATCCACAGCAGTCACCCTGGAACATCACAAGATATTTCGACATTTCAATGCAGTGTATTTACAGTTTTGAAGTATTTTACCTTGACCACAGCTGCTGCGTCAGGACCAGTATTAAGCAACAAGAACTCCTTCAACATCTTCACAGAGTAAGCCAAGGCTGTATACTCTCCCCACCCTTTTCCTGTTGGGTATTCATTTCATTGTAATGATGGTGATAGTGGAGCAGGTTTTGGCATCCTGTGGCAACATAACCAGTTGATGGAGCTGGATTTCACAGTGTTGCCTAGCTGGCCAAAGAGTCAGGTATGCTCCTAGATTTGTATTGAGAGTAGAAATGTCAAGATTGGTTGACATGTAAGCTGTACGAAGGTTAAGACAATGATGATTGGATGGCAACTCCCAACACCATCAATCAATTCTGCTACCAAGGTAACTCCATCTCCTGGGAAAATGATGTACTGATCAACATGCACACAAGAATTAGTCAAGCAGCATCACTCTTTCTGTGACTCCAGTAGTTGTGAGCATCAAAAACCATCACCACAACCATGAAGCTGCAACCCTACATGCCCATAATGGTACCAACTGCAAGCTGTGCCAATGAAACAAGGAGGAGAATGACAAACATGTAACCAAATTGGGCATCTACAACCAGATGTGCCTAGATAAGATCTTGGACATCACTTGAAGAGACAACATCACCAAGTGCTGCACACGGCAGGACAAAGGTATCAACAGGACATTGTGATAGAGAGTTCACTGAGACTGGCTGAAGTTGTATTTTGCCTGTTGGACATACCTCTTGATATAGCTGATTGGACACCACTGGATAGGAAAGGAAGACTTGGCTAGTGAAAGGAAACCTGGCAAATTATGTTTAAGGAAAGCCTTCAAGACTGGACCCACCCAAACTGGAATTAAAGAGATTGCAATGGACTGGAATTGCTGGCAACGTCTTATTGTCCATTATCCTACACAAGACCAAAGGAACTAAGCCAATTGAGGTAAGTTGTATAAAGGAATCCAATACCTTGGTCCCTATGATACAAAGTACTGCATTAACGAGTATTAATGAGTATTACTGTGTCTGTGTCATGCAAATAACATTTAGGTGTTTCTGCAACCACCTTTACATACAACACATATATAAAACTGTCTTGCAATCTACAATAGAACACTGTCTCTGTACTCTACTATGTAACCTGTTCCGTTTATATCCTTTTAGGTTCCTTCCTCTTGGCCACAGCATGGTGTGATCGTGTTTCAGAATGTGGTCCTTATATATCGGGAGGGGCTTCCTAATGCACTCGATGGAATTAGTCTGAAGATTAATGCGGGTGAGAAAGTGGGAATAGTTGGACGCACAGGCTCAGGAAAATCGACTTTGTTTCTCGCGCTCTTCCGGATGGTGGAGTTGAATGAGGGTCAGATTCTCATTGACAACATTGATATAAAAACAGCCAGCTTGCTGGACATTCGGTAAGAGATTGTGTTTCTTGGCTGTAGTTCCATTTGTCACCTGGACAGTGAGGGAGGCACCTCTGTGCACTGTCAGTAGAAGCAGATGTTAAACTTGATGGCCAGTTAGTGAAGGATAGCATACTTGATTCTCATCTTTATCCTTTTACAAGGTTATTTGCAGGGGTATACATCTCATTCTCTGCACAGGCAGCTAAATCCTTTCTGCCTACTCATACATATTAGTACAGTTGAGCCCATTGATCATTGTACTGTGGCGGATATCAGCAGACGATAATATATGAATTTTATTAATTGTCCATGGGATGTGGTGTGATAGAGTGTGCGAGCATCTGTTGTCCAACCTTAACTGCCCTGGAGAAACAGTGCTGAGCTGCTTTCATTGAACTGCTGCAGTCCTCAGGGTTTAAGTACACCCACAGTGCAGTTAGGGAGGAATTCCAAGAGTTTGACCCAGCAACACTGAGGAATTGGTGCTATCATTCCAATCCAGGATGGGGAGTTACTTGATGGGCAGTGTTTGTGTTTTAGTGTTCCCAAGCATCTGCTGCCCTTGAATTCCATCCGTCATTTCGGGTAGTCCAGGTTCCAGTTTGGGAAGGTGCTGTCAAAGGAGCCTTGAATCAGAAGGAGGAGTCCAAAGTGGGGATGTAAGCTAATAATTGCACAATATCCAGGCAGTAACCATGTCCTGCAAAAAAGTCTAAGTATCATTGCTTGACAATCAGTGGCATTGCGATCACCGAATCCTCCAATGTTAGCATCCTTGGGGTTATCATTGACGAGAAACTCAAGTGGACCTCACCACAGAGCAGGTCAGAGGCGAGGAACTCAGCTCCTGACTCCCCAAAACCTGTCCATCAAGGTACAAGTCAGGAATGTGATGGAAACACATTCCCCCCCAACACTCTCCACCAGGCCCCCCACCCCCTATTGTCTGGATGGGCACAGCTCCAACAACACTCAAAAAGTTCAACACCATCCAGGGACAAAGAAGCATGCTTCAATGCATCACATCCGCTCCCTCTATCACTGACACTCGGTGGCAGTTTTATGTACTATGTACATGATGCCTTTGCAGAAATTCACAAGATCCTTAGACAATACCTTCCAAACTTGCAGTCACTACCATCTAGAAGGACAAGGGTAGCAGGTATATGGGAATATCACCACCTTCAAGTTCCCCTCCAAGCCGCGCACGATCCTAACTTGGAAATATATCACCGTTCCTTCAGTGTTGCTGGGTCAAAATCCTGGAGTTCCCTCCCTCACAGCATTGTGTGTCTTCTTACAGCACATGGACTGCAGTGGTTCAAGAAGACAGCTCACTGTCGCTTTCTCAAGGGCAAGTAGGGATGGGCAATAAATGCTGCTGAAACCAACAATGACCACTTGTCATGAGGGAAAACAAATCAGGATTTCTGGAAGTAGAACAAAGAATTGTGGATGCTGGAGATTTGAAACAAAAACAAATTGCTTGTGAGACTCAGCAGGCCTGGCAAGATCTGTAGGAGTAAAGTAGAGTTAATGTTTCAAGTTTGGAGACTCTTCACCAGAACTGCTAGCAGCTCAGAGAAACTGGTATTTGTGTTGACTAGGAGAGGAAACAAAAATCCTATCAAAGATGAACAGTAGCTCTTTAGGGTGGGCATACCTGGAAGAGATGTGGCAGTGTGACTTAAACACAAAAACAAGCAAAGAACTGCAGATGCTGGCGATCTGAAACAAAAATAGGAATCGCTGGAGAAACTGTTCTTCTTGCTCTTGCTTAACTTTAATGAATAGCAGATAAAAGAGAGGACTCCAAATCTTCCACAAAACAACTGAAATTGTACCCCCTTAAAAACAATAATCACACACTCACTCACGAGAACACGAGAAATAGGAGCAGGAATAGACCATCTGGTCCGTCAAGCCTGCTCTCCCATTCCATAAGATCATGGCTGAACTTTTCGTGGACTCAGCTCCACTTATCACCAACCCCACAACCCCCCACCTCACCATAAGCCTTAATTCCTCTACTGTTCAAAAGACCATCTTTGCCTTGAAAACATTCACAATTAAAATAGCCAAAAGACAGGTAGGTATATTACAAATGAAACAATCCTGTACATTTGGATCAAAATTCTGAAGATCAAAGCGTGGGTTAAATTGTCTCACATAACTGCTTTTACGCTGTTGTCTGTAAAGTGATGGTCACTTTCTTCTTCTAGCATGGATCCAGAGTATTTAGGTCTGTTTTCATTAGAATCCTTTCTTTTAAGCTTCCGTGATTTCCTTGCTTTTTCACCCCCATGAAGAGAGGAAGAGCAGTGGGATGTTTTCAGTTTGCAGCTTTGGGGTATCTCTAGCTGCCCTGCAGCAATGAATTTGCAATAAACTACAGTTCAGCTGATATGAAGGCTTTTGTTTGGCAGTATCTCCCTGACAGAAAAGATTCTTGGTGCCATCCAGTTTCACTGCTTCGAAAAATAACATTATCTTCCCCAGCTAAAAATGTGTACCACTTGACTTTTCCAAGTAGTAAAATTCTCCCTGTATTTCAGGTATATAGCAGTCCAACTTCTTCAGTTTATAGTCCAAAAGGTGGTCCTTTACACAGCAGAGAAGAAAACCAAGCAGAGATCTCTTTAAAGCTTTCAAAATCATGACTAGTCTGGATAAAATAAATAGAAACTGTTCCCACTCATAAAAGGATCGAGGATGAGAGGGCATAGATTTAAAGAAGTGTTTTGCAAAAGTAACAAATGTGATGTGGGAAGAAATTTTTCCTACAATCAATGGTTTATGTCTGAAATACACTGTCCAGCAGTGTGGTGGGGTTTGATTCAACGGAGTATTCAAGAAGGCACTGGAAAGTTCTTAAAATACAGTGTGTGGCAGTGGAATGGGAAAAGACAGGAGAAAGGCACAAAATCATAATGCCTAAAATAAACCTGGCAATTTCTAGAGAAACTCGGCATGTTTGGTAGCAATGCTGAGAGAAAACAATTGACATTTTGAGTCCAGTGACCTTTCTTCAGAACTGAAAGTCTCTCGGAGAAGGTTGGTGTATGTTGATTATGGGGGAGGGAGGGAAAAGTAGTGAGCAGATAGATGGAGACGGAGTCCAGGGAGACTGGGGGAGGGAGAGAGAGAGAAAAAAAAAAGTTAAAGTGAGTGTTGATTGTAAGCTAGGGAAGAGGAGAAGCTAATTAGGGGGTATGAGCGGGTGAAAATGGGTTGGCTGTGGTGATAACAACCCAATCGTAACAGGACCTGAACTGGGTAAAAGGAGGTGGTCAGGCTGTATTATTATTGAACTTGATATGGAGCCTGGAAGGCTACAGGATCTGCAAGTGGAAAGTGAGATGCTGCTCTTCCAGCTTGCACTAAAACACTGCTGCAAGCTCGAGACAGGGATCTTGCCCAGGGAACTGTCCTGAGGAAGGGTCACCGGACCCGAAACGTTAACTCTGATTTTCTCATCACAGATGCTGCCAGACCTACTGAGCTTTTCCAGCAACTTCTGTTTTGTTTATGAACTGGAAGCAAGGGTCATTTTCACAGACAGAAAGTAGGTGTCCCCTGAAGCTGTCTGCATTTCTTTCCCATCACTCACTCAACATGGGCGAGCAGATCCTCCTGCCATTCTCCTGGCCTACCTGACATTCAGCACAACCTAGTCTACTGCCTTTGCTGCTCACAGTGTGGTCTCCTCTACATTAGCGAAACAAAACATAGACTGGATGACCACTTTGCTGAACATCTACATTCTGTCTGGTTAAAAAGATCCTGAGCTTCCAGTTGCCTGCCACTTTAACACATCACCCTGTTCCCTGGCCAGCATCTCTGTCTCAGGCTTGCTGTGGTACTCCAGTGAAGCCCAACACAAACTGGAAGAACAACACCTCATTTTCCGTCCGTGGACCCTGCGCCCCTCCACAATCAATACCGAGTTCGATAATTTTAGGGCTTGAGGCATTTTCTAGCAAGTCTTTGCCTCAACCCCAATCTCCAGGCCTTGTTATCACATGCAACAAAAACAGAAATTACTAGAAAAGATCGACAGTTCTGGCAGCATTTGTGAGGAGAAAGCAGAGGTAACGTTTTGCGTCCTGTAACCCTTCCTCAGAACTGCAGACCTTGTTATCACATGGTCTGCTATTACACACCACCCATCGTTAGCCACTAATTATCCACTATTAGCTATTCGTTTCTCCCAGACTGACCATTATCCACTCCTTTTTCTGTCCAACAGTTCTCTCTGTTTGGGCTCTACCCTTACCTATCATTTACTCCTTACACCTCCCCCCTCTTCTGCATATAAACCAGCCTTTTCCAAGCTACCTTCAGTTCTGAGTAAGGGTCACCAGACCTGAAACATTAACTGATTTCTGTGCACAGATGCTGCTAGACCTGCTGAGCTCTTCCAGCAATTTCTGTTTTTGATCCTACACATTTCACTGTCCCCAATTCAATTTATGGTGAGCGTTTCGAGTCCAATGACCCTTCTTCAGAACACTGTTTTCTCTTCACAGATGTTGCCAGACCTGCTGGGTTTCTCCAGCAATTTCTTTTTGTTTGTTTCAGATCTCCAGAATTCACAGATTGTTGTTTCATTTTCTATTAAATTTATTGTCTAGTCTTTTAAGCTATGGCCTCTACTTCCAATTCTCAGTCCTCTTACACAATCAGTTTTTTTTCCCAGTTTCTGATGTTACATAGGAGTTACTCTCGCTGCTCATATTTTTCTTCCTTAGTATCCTGTCTTTCAGATCGCACTGCCCATCCATGAACCTCAGTCCTTAACCATCACCCTGAACATTGTACCAAAATGTAAACTTTCCTAGTACCTTTTCCTGTACAACCCCACAATGATCACTGTTCATTCACCCACTCATTCCAGAGTGTCTGTCACCCACATATAAACAGGGTGGTCGTTAGGACTTCAGTGAATTGAGGGGAAGGGAAGGGAAAAGCTACAGGAAGTATAATGGTAAAAAGAAAAGAAAGCAGCAGGTCACATGCGCAGGAGGGTTTAACTACATTGAAGACTATGAAAGAAATTAAAAGGAAGGAAAACTCAGGAGGTATTATTAATGGAGATGTTAGAATTCAAAAAGAAGATATAAAAACTCGCATGAAGGCACTTTACCCGTATGCTCACAGCATTCAAAACAAGGTAGATGAGTTAACAGCACAAATTATCGCGACTGAGCATGATTTAGTAGCCGTTACGAAGAAAGGATGCAAGATGGTCACGATTGGGAATTAAATTTCCAGGGGAATCAGACTATTTGGAAGGACAGACAGGAAGGTAAGGGAGGTGGTGTTGCACTGATATTTCACGATGACATCAGGGAGTAGTGAGAGATGATATAGGTTCAATGGAGAATAAGGTTTATCCATTTGGGTGAAAATTAGAAATTCTAAGAAGAAAAGTCACAGATAGGCGTAGTCTATAGGCCACCAAATAATAACATCACATTGGGACTGGCAATAAACATAGAAATACCTAATGACTGTAAAAATGGTATGGCAATTATAATGGGGTAGTTTAATCTACATGTTGATTGATCGAACCAGGTCAGTCAAGGCTGCCTGAGCAGGTGTTCATAGAATGTATCTGCAATAGTTTTCTTGAACAGTATGTAATGGAACTGATGACGGAGCAAGCTTTCTTAGATCTGGTTCTGTGTAATGAGAGAGGAATAGTTAATTATCTCATAGTGAAGCATCCTCTCAGAAGGAATGATCACAGTATGGTTGAACGTAGAATGCAGATGAAAAGTGAGAAGATAAAATCCAAACTAGATCCTGTGTTTAAACAAAGGAGACTACAATAAGATGAAGGCGGAGTTGGCTAAAGTAGACTGGAAGTAAAGACTTTATGGTGGGACCGTTGAGGAACAGTGAGGACTTCCAAAGCATTTTTTTAAAGTGATCAGCAAAAGGAATGATCAGCCTTGGATGTCTAAGGAAATAATGGAAGCAATCAAAGTGAAAGATAAGGCATACAGTGCGGCAAAGACCAGTGGGAAACTAGAAGATTGGGAAAACTTTAAAGGTCAACAGAAAGCCACAATAAAAGCTATAAAGAAGAGTAAGATATACTATGGGAGTAAACTAGCTCAGAATATAAAGACAGATAGCAAATGTTTCTACAAATATATAAAAAGAAAACGAGTGCCTAAGGTAAACATTGGTCCTTTAGAAGATGAGAAGGAGGATTTAATAACGGGAAATGAGGGAATGGCTGAGGCATTGAACAGGTATTTTGTGTAAGCCTCCACAGTGGAGGACACTAATAACATGCCACGAATTGATGACAAGGAGACTAAGGTAGGGGGAAGGACCTAGACATGATCATTATCGCCAACGAGGTAATGTTGGGCAAGCTAATGGAGCTAAAGGTAGACAGGTCTCCTAGCCCCGATGGAATGCATCCCAGGGAACTAGAAGAGATGGCAGGAATAACAGCAAATGCACTCGTGGTAATATTCCAAAATTCAATGGACTCTGGGATATTCCAGCAGATTGGAAAACTGCAAATGTGACATCACTGTTTAAAAAAGGAGGTAGACAAAAGATGGCAAATTATAGGCCAGTTAGCTTAACTTCTGTAGTGGGGAGAAATTTATTAGCATGGATTGAGGATTGGGTAACTAACAGGAAGCAAAAAGTGGGGATAAATGAGTGTTTTTCTGGTTGGTGAACAGTGGCTAGTGGTGTACCTCAGGAATTAGTGTTGGGACTGCAATTGTTTACAATTTACGTAGACGATTTGAAGTTGGGGATCATGTGCAGTGTGTCAAAGTTTGCGGATTACACTAAGATGAATGGTAGAGCAAAGTGCGCAGAGGACTCTGAAAATTCGCAGAGGAATATAGATAGTTTAAGTGAGTTGGCAAAGGTCTGGCAGATGGAATACAATGTTGATAAATGTGAAGTCATCCATTTTGCTAGGAGTAACAGTAAAAGGGACTATTATTTAAATGGTGAAAAATTGCAGTGTGCTGCTGTGCTGAGAGACCTGGATGTCCTTGTGCATGAATCAAAAAGCTTGGTTTTGCAGATACAACAGGTAATTAAGAAGGCAAATGGAATTTTGACCTTCATTGCTAGACGGATTGAGTTTAAAAACAGGGAGGTTATGCTGCAGCTATAT
This sequence comes from Ginglymostoma cirratum, assembly GCA_024137785.1. Classification (NCBI taxonomy): domain Eukaryota; kingdom Metazoa; phylum Chordata; class Chondrichthyes; order Orectolobiformes; family Ginglymostomatidae; genus Ginglymostoma; species Ginglymostoma cirratum. Next base: position 3,752,454 of record JAHRHZ010000279.1, on the reverse strand, counting down.
CGGGTGTTGATGAGGCCACACGTGGAGTACTGTGTCAGTTTTGGTCTCCTCATTTGAAAAAGGATGTACTGGCACTGGAGGGGGTGCAGAGGAGGTTCACTAGGTTGACTCCAGAGTTGAGAGGGTTGTCTTATGAGGACAGACGGAGTAGACTGGGACTATACTGATTGGAATTTAGAAGAATGAGGGGGGATCTTATAGAAACATATAAAATTATGAAAGGAATAGATAAGATAGAAGCAGGGAGAATGTTTCCACTGATAGGTGAAACTAGAACAAGAGGGCATAGCCTCAATATCAGGGAGCAAATATAAAATTGAATTGAGGAGGAAGCTGTGCACTCAAAGGGTTGTGAATCTGGAATTCCCTGCCCAGTGAAGTCATTGAGGCTTCCTTACTGAATGTTTTTAAAGCTAAGATAGATGATTTTTTAAATAGTAAAGGAATCAAGGGTTATGGTGAGAGGGTGGGTAAGTAGAACTCAGGCCATGAAAAGATCAGCCATGATTTCATTGAATGGCAGAGCAGGCTCGAAGGGCCAAATGGTCTACTCCTGCTACTGGTGCTTATGCGCTCATGTACCCACTGTGGAGGTTGTTCATCGGATGTGATAGCTTTGCTGTGTGTTTCATGATCACTCACATTGTCGCTTTTCGACCCTTGATCGAGGCTATTTTGTTCTTCTGAACCCCTCATTGAAAAATATCAACATTTAAAGTACAAGGTGCCTCACTCAGTAATGTATATTTTACTCATCAGCCTATTCAGAAACGCTATGACATGCCTCTGGAGCAGATAGGGCTTGAACCTAGGATTCTTGGTTCAGAGGTAGGGACACTGCCACTGCACCACAAAAACCCTTAAAATGCAGTGAACAATCACTGCTGTGACTTGGATTCGAACCGAGGTTGCTGTGGCCACAGCACTGAGCACTAACCACTGTCCAATCACAACACTGCAGACCAAGCTACGTTCACATGTGATTGCTCGGAATATGAGATTTTTGTAATTAATCACAATATTGCAAAGAATAAGCCCTAATAGTTTCATTGCCATGGTTGCTGAGTACTGTCTTCATATCACGAGTTAGTACAGTCAGAGGCCTTCCATTCACTGCGACCTCTCAGAGGATATGACATTTCCTCAGCTCTGTTCGATCTCAGAAGATCCCATACAATGCCTCAATGTTTGCCAAACTTTCTAGGAAACCTGAGTCTGAGTGAAAATCTCTTTCCCTTTATATGATGCATGTCAATGATCCGGGAAAAAAACCTCAGGTTAAGTGAGTTCAACTTCAATATCATCAAAAATGTTGTAGTTTCAATTTGTCATTACTTTAGTCTGGTAGTTTTCTCATCCTTATGATGTATTAATGCGGAAATATTAAAACTGGTAACCATATCACTGATTCTGTGTCACACACAACCACATTACTGACTCTCTCTCACACACACACACCCCGACACTGACTCTGTCTCACACACACACACCCCGACACTCTCTCACACACACACACACACACACCCCGACACTGACTCTCTCTCACACACATACCCTGACACTGACTCTCTTTCACACACACACACCCCGACACTGACTCTCTCTCACACAC
>JAHRHZ010000279.1:3736075-3750832 GCA_024137785.1 Ginglymostoma cirratum | reverse complement strand
CTGACTCTCTCTCACACACACGCACACCCCGACACTGACTCTCTCTCACACACGCACACCCCGACACTGACTATCTCTCTCACACACGCACACCCCGACACTGACTATCTCTCTCTCACACGCACACCCCGACACTGACTATCTCTCTCACACGCACACCCCAACACTGACTCTCTCTCACACACACACCCCGACACTGACTCTCTCTCACACACACACACCCCGACACTATCTCTCTCACACACGCACACCCCGACACTGACTATCTCTCTCACACGCACACCTCAACGCTGACTCTCTCTCACACACACACCCCAACGCTGACTCTCTCTCACACACGCACACCCCGACACTGACTCTCTCACACACACACCCCAACGCTGACTCTCTCTCACACACACACCCCAACGCTGACTCTCTCACACACACACCCTGTCACTGACCCTCTCTCACACACACACCCTGACACTGACTCCCTCTCTCTCTCTCTCACACACACACACACACACACACACACACCCCGATACTGACCGTCTCTCTCTCACATGCACCCGCACCCCGACACTGACTGTCTGTCTCACACATGCACCCCGACACTGACTCTCTCTCTCTCTCACACACGCACCCCGACACTGACTGTCTCTCTCACACACGCACCCTGACACTGACTGCCTCTCTGTCACCCACACACACACACACACACACACACACACACCCACACCCTGACACTGACTGTCTCACACACACACACCCCGAAGCTTGACAGTGACTCAATTGAGTTAATTAACAATTGAATGCATACTGTCCGGGTGCCTATCAGCCTGGTATAGCAACTGCTCTGTCCAGGACTGTAAGAAACTGCAGAAGATAGTGTGCACAGCAGGCAACCTTCCATCCATGGACTCCATTTACATGGCTCGCTGCCACAAAAAGGTTGCCAACATCATCAAAGACCCATCATACCCCGATGATGATCTGCTACAGAAGGTAGAAGGCAGAAAGTACAGAAACCTGAACACAAGCACGAGCAAGTTCAGGAACAGCTTCTTCCTGGCTATTATCAGACTGTTGAATGGACTGTCTAGCCTCAAATTATGCTGATTTTTCTAACCTTGATCTCGTCTAGCACACACCGTGTGCAATGTAACCTGTATGCCTCTGTCCAAGTCTTTTTGATCTGTACATCCTTGCTTACTATGATGTGCCTCTACTGCTTGTAAGCAAAGCTTTTCACTGTACTTCGGTACATGTGACAATAGATCAATTAATTAATCAAACACTGACTGTCTCTCACACACCCTCCTGACCCTGACTCTCGCACACGTAACCCTTGACACTGAATCTCGCACACACACATCCCCTGACACTGACTCTCAAATCCTCCCCTCTGTCACAGTCTCACATGCCCTGTCAGTGTCGTACATGTGCCATATTGAGATTGGGCACAGAGTGTATGCCTCTGTGTGTGTGTGAGAGAGAGTGAGTGAGTTAGTCGGATTTGTTGTTGGAACTCTTCTGCATCGTGTATTCTTTTTCTTCCTTTTTCTATTTCTTTCTCTCTTACTCTTTCTTCTTTCTCCAAAACACCGGAGGTAAATACTTCAGTGGCAGGTGCTGGCAGTGAGCCCTGCAGCAGCGTGTAGGCTGCAAGCCCCAGAGCAGCGCGGGGAAGAGCTCCACAGCAGCACCTAGGGAAGCAGCCCCAGAACATTGTGCAGGCAGCATGTCCTGGGGGATAGCGGTGAGAGTGGGATCGGGCAGCATGTCGTGGGGGCCGGCGGCGAGAGCAGGAGCAGGCAGCGTGTCCCAGGGGCCTGAGGCAAGAGCGGGAGCAGACAGCGTGTCCTGGGGGATAGTGGTGAGAGCTGGAACAGGCAGCGTGTTCTGGGGGCCAGCGGGAGCGGATGGCCCCAAGATGGTGAGAGCGGGAGCAGGAGCAGGAGCAGGCGGCCCCGAGGTGGCAGTGAGGGCGAATGCAAGCCCAAGACTGTGATGTTGAACTAGTACCCGTGTTTATTTGTCTACACTTTAGTAAGTAGGACTGTAATATTTAACTTCTTGGCTTGCTTTCTTTGTTTTTCTGCTTTGTACTAAAATTCTGTGCCTAGGTACATTGTACTGAAGGTGGCGCCCTAAGTGGCAGCTTGTAAACTTTTCACTGTACTCATGTGAGTGAGTATATGTGACAATAAAAGCTAATTCTAATTCTTATTCTAGTTAGTTCGTTCATTAGTTCCTGGGGGCATTAGCTCTCCTGAGTTGGTAGCTTAACCAATTTCACTACATTGAAAGTCTAGTGCAGATTAATTCCTCATGCATGGGTGACTGTAAGCTCTGAGTGTTGTCCTGAAGGTTCTCAGCAGATGATTTTGATTTGCCACATCAGATATCCTTCACTTCCCGGGGAATCTGCTGGTTAAGTATTAGCATAGTCAGGCCACTGGACCAGCACAAATTCTTCGTTCAGATTGATGAGTGGGAGAGAACAAATAGGTAAAATAACAAGATCTGAATGATACTACTCCAGCTCAGGGAGAGATTTATGTATTTATATAACTCTATTGTGCTGGGAATTTTTTCCAGATCGAAACTGGCTATCATTCCTCAGGATCCGTTTCTGTTCAGCGGAACAGTGCGAGAGAATCTGGATCCTCTGAGCCACCACCTGGACAGGGAGCTGCAGTCTGTTTTAAAGGAGTGTCACCTCCTGGATGTCATTCAGAGAATGGGTGAGGCCTGTTGTGATCATGGTCAGTATGCTTTGTCAGTTGGTTCATTGTTTGTTTGTCTCTGTCACTGATCACTGTGCCATTTGTCTCTCCACATCAGGTGGATTAGATGCTGAACTCGGGGACAGGGGGAAGAATTTATCCATTGGACAGAGACAACTGATCTGCCTTGCGAGAGCACTTCTCACTAAGGCCAAGGTACTTACTCAGCAAGCTATCCTAGCATTAGGAATCATTTATACCTTCCCTGTCTTCCCAGCCCCCTGCTCCTTCATGGACTTACAAATGCAGTGTCTTGTTTTGCCTTCGAATGTATATGTCACTGCTATCCTTGCCAGATTAATTAACCAACCCGAGCACAACATAACAACTCAGGATCCTGAGTGCTGGCATTTTGGGGGCACAATAGTTAACGTCATTCTACACATATATTAAGAACAAGAGGATAACTAGGGAGAAGGTAGGACCGCTCATGGATAAAGGAGGGAACTTGTGTCTGGAGGCAGAGGATGTGGGTGAGATCCTAAATAAGTACTTTGCATCAGTATTCACCCAGGAGAAGGATATGGACGATAGTGAGATTTGTGTGGAGCATGCTAATGTGGTGGGGCATTTTGAGATCAAGAAAGAAGTTGGGCATCTTGAAGAGAATTAAAGTGGATAGGTCTCCAGGACTTGATACTGAGAGAGGCAAGAGAGGAGATTGCTGGATTTTGACCAAAATCTTCATATTCTCGCTAGCCACAGGAGAGGTCCTGGAGAACTGATGAGTAGCTAATGTTGTTCCTCTGTTCAAGAAGGGAAATAGGGATAATCCAAAAAACTATAGACCGGTGAGTCTCACATCAGTAGTTGGGAAGCTATTGGAGAGAACTCTTAGGGATAGGATTTACACATCTTTGGAAAAGCATGGCTTTGTGCAGGGTAGGTCATGTCTTACTAACTAGATTGAATTTTTTGAGGAAGTGACAAAGGTGATCAATGAGGGTAGAGTGTGGATGTTGTTTACATGGATTTTAGTAAGGCTTTTGACAAGGTCCCTCATGGTAGGCTCATCCAGAAGATTAAGATGCATGGCATCCATGGTGACTTGGTTGAGTGGTTCAGAATTGGCTTGCTCATAGAAGGCAGAGGGTAGTGTTGGAAAGTTGTTTTTCAGGCTGGAGGTCTGTGCCTAGTGGTGTTCCACAGGGATCAGTACTGGGACCTCTGCCGTTTGTGATATATGTAAATGACTTGGATGAAAATGTAGATGGGTGGGTTAGTAAGTCTGCAGATGGTACAAAGATTGGTGGTGTTGTGGATAATGTGGAAGATTGTCAAAGGATTCAGCGGGATGTCGATCAGTTGCAGATGTGGGCGGAGAAATTGCAGATGGATTATAAACCGGGTAAGTGTGAGGTGCTGCGCTTTGGGAGATCAGATGTTAAGGAAAAGCGTGCAGTTCATGGCAGGACTCTGAACAGCATTGGTGTGCAGAGGGATCTTGGAGTTCAAGTCCATAGCTCCCTGAAAGTAGCCACGTAAGTAGATAAGGTGGTAAAGAAGGTGACTGGCATATTTGCCTTTATTGGTCAAGGAATTGAGTACAGGAGTCAGGATGTCATGTTGCAGCTTTATAAGACTTTGGTTAGGTCACATTTAGAGTATTGTGTTCAGTTGTGGTCGCCACATTACAGGAAGGATGTGGAGGCTTTGGAGAGGGTGCAGAAAATGTTTACCGGGATGCTCCTGGATTGGAGAGTATGAACTATAAGGAGAGGCTAGAAACACTTGGGTTGTTTTCTCTGGAGCAGCAGAGGCTGAAGGGAGATTTGATAGAAGTCAATAAAATTATGAGATGTATAGATAGGGTTGAAGGTAACAATCTATTTCCCAGAGTTGAAATATCTAAAACTAGGTGGCATGCATTTAAGGTGAGAGGGTGAAAGTTCGAAGGAGTTGTGAGGGGCAGGTTTTTTACCCAGAGAGTGGTGGTGCCAGGGGTAGTGGTGGAGGCAAATATGATAGGGGCATTTAAGGGACCTTTAGATGAGCACATGAATATGCAAGGAATGGAGAGATATGGACCAAGGGCAGGCAGAAATATTAGTTTAACTTGGCGTCATGTTTGGGACAACATCATGGACCGAAGGGCCTGTTCCTGTGCTGTATTGTTTTGTGTTTTTTGTCAACGGACTGTAATGGTGTTGAGAGGTAGTGCAACAAGACAGAATGTCATCATACTGCCAAGAGTTAGTGCCATTGTGGTTAACCCCTGTTATGACCCAGAGACAAATCAAATGAGCCAGGAAAGTTGACGTTTTGGGTCGGGACCCTTCTCTGATGCTGCCTGGCACGCTGTGCTCCTCTAGCTCCACACTGTGTTATCTCTGCCTCCAGCATCGGCAGTTCTTACTATCTCATATGAGCTATCTGTATGTGCAACACAGGCAATTAAAGCCTTTAAATACTGTCAAAATTGACCCCAGTGGGGACCCCAATGGTCCCTAACCAGATGTTTTGAATAACAAGTACCAGACTTTGTGAATAACTGATACCAAACACCCGGATTGTAATGTAAACAAAAGATTTAACAATTTGTTGATAAAATAGTAGCTTTAGCTGAGCAAAGTTAAACCACAAGGTAACCTAATTAATGTTTATAATTTAAATACAATCTATATTGATTCTAGCCCCCACTCTCACACAAAGACTGACAGAGAAACAGACACAGTTAATCAAAAAGAAAATAAATAAACAGGATCGAACTGGCCAGTTCACTGAAGCAGACTCCAGACTCTGTAACCTCACAGGCACATGGGATTATATCTCATTTGGTTTCCGAAGACACCAATGCACACAACTAGCTTCCAGCAGGCTCTGAGGAATGTTCATTTTATACTTAGAACTGAGATTTTATTCCCTGAACTTTGAATGAGCTGATAATGGGAGGACAACCAGGGAGTAATCAAACTTCCATTCTGTAGCTTTCACCGGCACAATCCTTCTGATGCACACTCCAAGCTGCCCCTTCCCTGACCCCTCCAGTAACCTTTCACTCCCCTTGCTTTACAAGAATCTATCCACCTCTGCTTTAAAGCATTCATAGGTTCTGATTCCTTTTCAGGAAGAGATTTCCAAAGCTTCTGAACCCTCTGAGAGAAATAAATTCACCTCATCTCAGTTTTCAAAAGGTGACCCCATGATTTTTAAACATTGACCCCTGGTTTGTGATTCTCCCATAAAAGGAAACATTCCCTCCCCACCTCTCCTTTGTCAACGTCCTTTAGCATTTTATATGTTTCAATCAAATTGCCTCTTATTTTTCGAAACTGCAGAAGATACTCCTCACAGTAGGGAGAGTTAGTGTTCCAACCTCACCATCATACCTAGAGTTAGTTCATTACCCCAGACGCCAGGAGGCAGTGCCATAATATGGAACTCCAACAAGGTACAGAGGTTTAGTGCCATGAAACTGGACTCCCACAGATTTCGAAGAGTAATTGCCATAAAGCTGAATCCACCATGCTACTGAGAATAAATACCATGCTATTGAACCTTACTGTGAAACCAATTATGCTGTCGAGTCCCAGTATAGCCAGCAGCAGCAGTCAGCACTCGGATTACCACAGGCACCAGAGTGCAGAAAACACCTGCGCATTTACATCCTCCCTCCCCAGTATCCAAGGGCCCAAACATACCTTCCAGGTGAAGCAACACTTCACCTGCACTTCCAAGAATCTAGTCTACTGCATTCGCTGCTCACAATGTGGTCTCCTCTACATTGGGGAAACGAAGCATAGACTTGACGACTGCTTCGCAGAACATTTACATTCTGCTCGCAAAAAAGACCCTGAACTACTTTTTGCCTGCCACTTCAATGCACCACCTTGCTCCCTGGCCAACATCTCTGTCTCCGGCTTGCTCCAGTGCTCCAGTGAAGCCCAGCACAAGCTGGAGGAACAACACCTCATTTTCCGCTTGGGGGCCCTGCAGCCCTCCGGACTCAATATTGAGTTCAATAATTTTAGGGCCTTAACTCTCCCATGTCCCAGACCCCCACCCCACACACCAGGCCTTGTTACCACATAGCCTGCCACTACACACCCCCTGTTGTTAGTCACTAACAGTCCCCATTAACAACTGTTCACCCTCCCAACCTGATCGTTAGCAACTCCTTTGTCTGTCCAACTGTCTTTCTCTCTCTTCGGGCTCTATCCTATTGTTTATTCCCTAACACCCACCTCCCTATTTTCTGCATACAAACTGATGTTTTCCTAGCCGCCATCAGTTCTGAGGAAGGGTCACTGGACCCGAAACGTTAACTCCGTTTTCTCCTCCACAGATGCTGCCAGACCTGCTGAGCTTTTCCAGCAACTTTGTTTTTGTTCCCAATCTACCAATGGCAGCTCCATTTGTCCATAACAATATTCTGATGAATATTCCACACAGACTCCTTGTGTAGACAAATCTTCATTTTCACATAAAGGATACCATCCAAGACATGATGTGGTACGGCTGCTGTAGTTCAATGTATCTGAAAAACCAACAGATTGCAGTAGGAACTGCAGATGCTGGAGAACCTGAGATAACAAGGTGTACAGCTGGATGAACACAGCAGGCCAAGTTGCATCAGAGGAGCAGGAAAGCTGATGTTTCGCGTTGAGGCCCTTCTTCAGAAATGGGGGAGGGGAAGGGGATTCTGAAATAAATTTGGATAGAAGGGGAGGCAGATAGAAGTGGATAAAGGAGAGGATAGGTGAAAAGGAGACAGACAGGTCAAAGAGGCAGAGGTGGAGCCAATAAAGGTGAGTGTAGGTGGGGAGTTAGGGAGGGAATAGGTCAGTCCAAGGAGAACGGACAGGTTAAGGGGGTGGGATGAGGCTAGTAGGTAGGAGATGGGGTGGGGCTTGAGGTGGGAGGAGGGGATAGGTGGGACGAAGGACGGGTTAGGGAGGCGGGGACTAGCTGGGCTCGTTTTGGGATGCGGCTGAGGGAGCGGAGATTTTGAAGCTTGTGATGTCCACATTGATACCATTGGGCTGCAGGGTTCCCAAGCGAAATATGAGGTGCTGTTCCTGCAACCTTCGGGTGGCATCGTTGTGGCACTGCAGGAGGCCCAGGATGGACATGTCATTTAAGGAATGGGAGGGGGAGTTGAAATGGTTCACGACTGGGAGGTGCAGTTGTTTGTTGCGAATTGAGCGTAGGTGTTCTGCAAAGCGGTCCCCAAGCCTCTGCTTGGTTTCCCCACTGTCGAGGAGGTCATATCTGGAACAGCAGATGCAGTATACCACATTAGCAAATGTGCAGGTGAACATCTGCCTGATGTGCAAGGTCTTCTTGTGGCCTGGGTTGGGGATAAGTGGGGAGGTGTAGGGGCAGGTATAGCACTTGCTGTGGTTACAGGGAAAAGTGCCGGGTGTGGTGGGGCTGGAGGGGAGTGTGGAGCGGACAAGGGAGTCCCAGAGAGAGTGGTCCCTCTGGAAAGCAGTTAAGGGTGGGGAGGAAAAAATGTCTTTGGTGGTGGGGTCGGATTGCAGATGGCGGAAGTGTCGGAGGATGATGCGTTGGATCCGGAGGTTGGTGGGGTGGTACGTGAGGACGAGGGGGTTTCCTCGTTTTTCAAGGACTGCAACTTCCCCCCCTCAGTGGTCGAGAACTCTCTCGACCGTGTCTCCCGCATTTCCCGCAACTTATCCCTCACACCCCCTCCCCACAATAACAACCAAAACAGAATCCCCCTCAACCTCACGTACCACAGAAGAAGGGTCTAGGCCCGAAACGTCAGCTTTCCTGCTCCTCTGATGCTGCTTGGCCTGCTGTGTTCTTCCAGCTCTACACCTTGTTATCTCAGATTCTCCAGCATCTGCAGTTCTTACTATCTCTGAAACAAAGGTAGGCAGTTGGGTTTTTGGAGGTCTTTCATTTCAGCTCCAGGACATCTGTGCAGGAGTTCCTCAGGGTGGTGTCCGAGGCACAGCCATCTTCACCTGCCTCATCAATGACCTTCCCTCCTACATAAGATTAGAAGTGGGAATGTTTACCGATGATTGCACAATATTCAGCACCATTTGTGACTCCTCAGATACTGAAGCAGTCCGTGTCCGAGTGAAATAAAATCTGGACAACGTTCAGGTATGGCTGATAAGTGCCTAGAGATATTCATGCTGCAACACCAGGCAATGACCATCTCCAACAAGAAAGCATCTCACCGCGACTTTCAATACATTAACATTACGAGTTCCCCCACAGTCAACATGCTGGGGGTTGCCATTGACCAGAAACTGAGTGAGACATGCAATTTTAACATTTGTGGCTACAAGAGCAGAGGCTGAATAAAAGAATCCACGTCCTGATTCCCCAACGCTAGTCCACCATCTACAAGGCACAAGTCAGGAGTGTGATGGAATACTCCCCGGCCTGTATGAGCGCCGCTCAAACAATACTCAGGAAGCTTGACACCGTTCATTCCACTTTATTGACATCCTTCTACATTCATGCTTTCCACCAACAATAGTAGCAGTGTGTGCCATTTACAAGCTGTGACAACTCCCCAAGGCTTCTTGGTCAGCATCTTCCAAACCCACAACCACTTCCATCTGGAAGTCAGAAGTGACACGACACCAGGTTATAGTCCAACAGGTTTATTTGAAATCACAAACTTTCGGAGCATAGCCCCTTCTGCAGGTTTAGACTTCACCTGACGAAGGGGCTATGCTCCGAAAGCTTGCAATTTAAAAACAACACTGTTGGACTATATCACTGTTGGACTATAACCTGGTGTCGGGTCACTTCTGACTTTGTCCATCTCAATCCAACACCGGCACCTCCACTTCATGTCCATCTCGAAGGACCAGGGCAGTGGATACGTGGGAACACCACCACCTGCAAGCTCCCCTCCAAAGCAATCACCATTCTGACTTGGAAATATATTGCTGTTCCTTCACTGTTGCTGGGTCAAGATCCTGGAATCTCCTTCTTCACAGCAATGTGTGTGCCTGTGCACGAAATGTACTTCTGTGGTTCAAGAAGGCAGCTCATCACTACCTTTTAGGGTTGGACAATAAATGCTGGCCCAGCCAGTGATGCCCACGTCCCCAGAATGAGCGAAAGAAATGTCCTTGAGAGAAGGAAATCTGCCATCCCTGTCTGGACTGGCCAACATGTCATTTCAGACCCACAGCAATGTGGCTGACTCTGAATGACCACCCAAATCCCAAGAAACTTAAGAAAGAGTTGATTGTGCTGCATGTAGCAAGGCTCCGATCTGGTCGCCGGTAAAGGAAGGCATGGTATAGGATGACACGATAAAGGCGCACGTGTGGGACTAGATGAGTTGCTTTTAGAAAAGATGCATGGACAAGTCTGGATGAATGGCCTTGTTCTGTGCTATTTGCTATTCCATGAGTGCTTTTGTTATTCCAAGCCACCTTTATCACCTCTGAATAAATTTTATCGCATCAGTTTTTGTACTTTGTATTCATTTTGAGTTTCAGTATCATCTTAGGGACATGAGTTCCAACTTTCCACTCTGATTTCTGTCAAATTATTCTTGCTGATAAAAACCCCTGCACCTGACATGACTCTGATTTTAAATGTATGTTTACTTGTTCTTGCTTTTCCACATGTGAGAGCAAGATCCTGTCAACTCCGTCAATCATCTTAATGTTCTTGATTGTTCTCGAAAGTCCCTCGAAACAAGGAGCATGCTGACCACAGAGCCCTTCGATGGAGTTATTTAATGTTGCACTATAGCTATTATTCTGTTGTGGCTGAGCAGACTCAGCCTCTCTTACCTCCTGCCCTGGGCTAATCAGAAAGATTTTGAGGTTGATAGTCAGCCAGTTGGTCACATCATGAACACACTGTCTGTGGCCATCAAATTGCAAGTCGGCCTTGAACAGTCAGACACTGTCACATGACACACTGTACCATGAGACCTCTATCACCAGCTCTATTTGATTGGCTGTTAACGACATCGATGTTATGTGTTCTCATCCTTGAACCTTCTTGTACCCACTGTTATTGTGGGGTATGTACACTACACCCTGTCTGAGGTCCTGATAGCTTTGTTTTTCATTTGCTCAGATTCTTTGTATTGATGAAGCGACAGCCAGTGTGGACCAGAAAACAGATCAACTGTTGCAGAAGACTATACGAGAACAATTTGCAGACAAAACTGTTTTGACAATTGCCCATAGGTAACTTCTTCAAACCGATAGGAAGAGATTGGCAGAAAGGGTGGGAGATTAGGTTAGATGGTGAGAGATTAAAGGATGGACATGTGTTTGAGGTGATGAGTAGCAGGGCAAACAGTGAGGAGGGGGAGTGAGGAGGGGAGGAAGAGGAGTCGGGAGGGGCAAGAGTAGGGAGTGGGAGGATTGGGGATGATTGGGAGAGCACTAGTTGGGAGGGGGAGTGAGGAGGGGATAGTAGGTAAGAGGGGAAGTGGAGAGGATTGGGGAGGGGGAGGAGTGGGAAGGGTGTGATGGGGGGAATGGGGAGTAGGTAGGAGGGAAGGGGGGGAAGAGTGAGGAGGAGGGGGAGTGAGGAGTGGGAAGGGGGATAGTGGGGGGAGTGGGGAGTAGGTAGGAAGGAAAGTGGGGAGGAGTGAGGGGGGGAAGTGGGGAGGGGGAGGAGTGGGAAGGGGGTTAGTAGGGGGGAATGGGGAGTGAGGAGTGGAGTGTAGATAGGAGGGGAAGTGGGGAGGGGGAGGAGTGGGGATTGGGATGGAGGGGGCATGGTGAGGGAGAAGAGCAGGGAGGGGAGGGCAGACACGAAGTAGGAGCTATGAGGTTGTGGTGTAAGGGGAGCACGATGGCAGCGCAGTTTCTGCAGCATGTGCTGGTGTCTGAGGCTCCCTGGCTCAGAGCAGAGCCAGGATCACAGGTGGAAATACCCAGCCATTGACATTCTCCTTGACCAAGCAATGTACTGAACACCAAACAAACCTTGGGCTCAGTGAGGGTGGCATGGTAGCTCAGTGGTTAGCACTGCTCCCTCAGCACCAGGGGACCTTGGGTTGATTCCAGCCTTGGGCAACCGTCTGTGTGGAGTTTGCATATTCTCCGTGGGTTTTCTGCAGGTGCTCCAGTTACCTCCCACAGTCCAAAGATGTGCAGGTTAGTTGGATTGGCCATGCGAACTTATCCGTAGTGTCCAGGGAAGTGCAGGGTTAGTGGGGTAGCCATGGGAAATGTGGGGTTATGGGTACTGTGTGGGGAGAGGTGGTTCTGGGTGGGATGTCTTTGGATGGTCAGTGCAGACTCAATGGGCTAAATGGCCTAAACCTGCACTGTCGGGATTCTATGACATAGTTCACGGATTAAACTGAAAGGAGAGATGGGCAGCTTTGGCGTTCAGTCACACTGTAGCGAGATGTCCCAGCTGCATTCCTACTGAGGCTGGAAGGGTTTTATTTCAGTGGGGTCCCCATTTTTATGCTGCCTTTGATTCTGTTTCCTTAAGGTTGAACACAATAATGGATTCAAACCGTGTACTGGTGTTGGATGCTGGCAAGGTGAAGGAGTTTGACTCCCCAACCGTTCTGTCTCAGAACCGCGATTCCTTCTTCTACAATATCTTACATGCTCCAAGATAGTTGAGGGAAGATGGCAGACCCAAGCAGACATGTTGCCAGTGAACTGAAGCTCTGGGCAGTTTGCGTATGCTGAACACTTAACTTGTACAGAACAGAGAGTTTGGGATCCAGAAAGCTCTCAGCACCTTACATATTTGGAACGGAACAAGGAAATTGAAATGTCACAATTTCAGGATGATTAATGTTAAGAACCGCGTGTTAGTTGGCTTGGTTACCTCATTTCTATAATTCTGCATCCTGTACCAAGTGCAATGAGCGCAATTCTAGCCTCTTCAACACCAATTGTCCTGCTTCATTCACTCAACCACTGTCTCACACACTGATACCTACAGTTTAATATTTCCTCTTGGCCCCAGCCCCATTCCCCACTGTTCTGTACAGTTTAATATTCCCTCTCGGTCCACGTCCTATTCCCCACTGTTCTGTACGGTTGAATATTCCCCCTCAGTCTGCGGCCCATTCTCCATTGTTCTATATAGTTCAATTTTTGTTGCAAGTCCCTGTTCCCCTGCCACTGTTGGTGAAAGGATATGTTGTCTCCTCACTGCTGTTCTGCTCAGGTTGCTGTTCATGTTCTGTCCTATCAACTTTACTCTTCTGTTTTCAGCTTTGCCTTATGTTGGGCTTGCCTTTCATCTGGGTACATATTAAACTTTTCCATCAATTTGTACTTTTGCACTACCTAGCTCAGTCACTGGCATTGCCTGCTCATCTTTCTTCCTCTTCACATTTGTACAGATCCACTCCAAGGTCTGTCATCTGAGTGTATTTGCTGCCTAAGACCGTGGACGAAAGTGTAGACTTTTGAATGTTTCTCTGCATTTCTCTATCTCCAGTGAGTCTGTGAGTGACACATTGGGCATTGTACTGACATTTGATAATGAAGATATATTGTGTGAATCTCTGGAATTTGATGAGCTGTTGGAATGCCATTTCTGAGTTTGTTGGTGAATCAGCCATGAATTCCCTTGTACTGTATGAATAAATTCAACACTTTTGAGGGCCACATTCTCCTGCTGCTTCTTTTAGCATTTAAAAAAAAATTAGTTCTGTTCTGTGTTTTATTGTAGTTTGTTGACAAGAGCCATACTGACATAACCCATCACAGGAAATGTGCAGAGTACAACACAGGGAAACGTAAAACGACACGGGGCAATGTGTGGGGAACAACAGGGGGAATTTTTAGGTTTGGAACTGTAAGTTGAAGTCGAATTTTGACCTTCAACAAGCAAATTTGTTTTAGAAAGGAAGAGAAAACCGTCAAAGTGATGTTTATGGCACTGGCCTGGAGAGAGAATTGCAGGTTGATTGTTGCTCCTGGAATGCACAGACTTTTTGGCGTTGAATTGTGTTACTGAGGGACTGGCAGTTAGTTGAATGGGTCAACCAAGGGCAGCATGCTGCTGGCTAGTCAATCACAGAGAATGTTGAAAAATGGAAACCATAGTTGGAACTGGCTTGGTCTGGGTTTTAGGCCGAAGGCAGTGTGGCTGTGAAAGCTGGTGGTTGTAGTTATGTTTGCTATCTAATTATCCTTCAATGATTGAATTGTTGGATGTTCTGAGAAAAGAACTCCAGACTGTAACACATAAGGAAAAGTCTCCAGTGATCTGTGGAAGCTGTTTGCATTGACTGGTGACTTTGGAATTCAAGCAAGACACGTGCTAATGAACAACTCATTATTGAAGGATTGCATGTAAATTTAGCAACTATCATTTGAGGATGCTTAAGTGAACCAGCTCGTTACTGTGCTTCTTTAGTTATTTTAATTTGTCCCTTAACTGGGTGGCATGGCGGTTGAGTGGTTAGCACTGCTGCCTCACAGCACCAAGGACCCGAGTTTGATTCCAGCCTCAGGAATGTGTGTGTGGAGTTTGCATATTCTCCCTGGATCTGCATGGGCATCCTCATGATGCTGTGGTTTCCTCCTACACTCCAAAGATGTGCAGGTTAGGTGGATTGACTGTGCTAAATTGCCCATAGTGGGAAATGCAGGGATAGGATAGGATCGGAGATAAAAGGTACTGCAGATGCTGGAGAATCCGAGATAACAAGCATGGGGCTGGATGAACACAGCAGGTCAAGCAACATCATAGGAGCAGGAAAACTTGACGTTTCGGGCCTAGACCCCGTCAAGTTTTCCTGCTCCTATGATGCTGTTTGACCTGCTGTGTTCATCCAGCCCCATGCTTGTTATCATAGGATAGGATGGGGTAGGGTTTGGTTATGGATAGGATGCTCTTCAGAGGGTTGGTGTGGACTTGATGACCGTTACTATTGTGTTAGGGTGTACGACAGCTGCGATACTGGTGTGTTACTAGTGTACTGCAGGAGCGTTACCGGTGTACTACGGGAGCGTTTTTGGTGAGTTACCGGTGTACTACGGGATCGTTTTTGGTGAGTTACCGATGTACTACAGGATCGTTACTGGTTTTCTGGAGA